>CM035194.1:12337231-12365719 GCA_020233015.1 Callinectes sapidus
GGACTATGCAATACATGCAGCCATCTGCTCACACCAGAGTCACTGAGTTCACTAGCAGCGTAAGGAACCAGTTGATCACAACCATATGAGAAATGAATTACATATTTCGTATCAAATTGGAACATGTTTAAGAATGATCTTTTATAATTTATTTTTCTTTTGTTATTCATTTATATTCCTTAACAAAAAACAAAACATTTATTTCTTGTTGCATATATGCTGAATTAACAATAGTTTCTCAATATATCCCACCAGGCTACCGCTATAGGTAGCAGGAGTTGCTAGGAATGACCATAACTGGCACTGGCTCAAAACAGTGAGGATCAGTAGCCAGTGCTCTCTCTGTCTCTATTTCTATATAAATTGATGTATTTCTGAAATAATTTCAGAAAATTATTTTAACTGTTCCACATCATTGTTGAGGTAAATATCCAGGTGTAGTCTGGCAGGTCAAGTGAGATGTGTTGGTCAGGTCACACTTCCCTGCCCATATACCATGTTTAGGATGGGGGGAGACCCCCCATCCATAAAACACGCCTTATTTTTACTTCAATGGTAATATGGAACAAGAATTAGAACCCAATAATAAACAAATTTATATAGAAACAGAAAGACAGAGACAGGAGGCATAGGAGATAAAGTGGGTTTGGAGATTAAGGTTTACGGTGAAGTGGCAATAGTACAGATGACCTGAAATGCCATTTAGACTAACAGAAATCATGGCCATATCTCAGCCATTTTGGAGTTGTGCAGAACAAAGACAATAAATTTTGCCATAGTAACAACATACTCAAGTGAGGGAACCAACCACCACACAAGCCTCTCATATTGCACATCATCATCAGTGATGGAGTTCCTTTCCCTTAGCCAACCATGTGGACTCTCTCCACCATTAAAGGGGTCATCTTATACACCACTAATAGTTCAAAACTTCAATTTTTCACTTAAAAATTGAGAATCGTCTTATACACTGGGTCACCATATAGTCCAGCATATACTGTAAAGGCTCCTCTTTTTCTCAATCTCCAGGGATTCTCAGTTGACCTGTTTTTGCAATTTACACTAGTGTTTCTTCATGGTAGGATACCTAATAGAGATAACTATGTAGATATTTGCTTAAAGTAAAACTCATGGTCCACTTGTTTATAGGATAGTATCAGAAAAATATATTAACTTTAAATGTCCTCCCACAGGTGCTCAGATTGAAAAGACAACAAATCGTGAGGCTTGCCGAGACCTCAGTGGGCGCCGATTGAGAGACATCAATGAAGAGAAAAGGTAGTTGCATGGTATAGTGTGTATCAACCCATAATCATCAGTCTACATTTCTCCTTATGTTAAGAATGACTTTGTCTTTATTTTTTCTACAATGGAGACTCAATACTTGAATGCAAAAGTCAAAACTTCAACATGGTACTCAAAAAAATATCTGCTACTTGAACGTATGCACATCTGATTGTAAACATGGCTTCTTTCTCACTGATGCTGCCCACCCCTTGGTATCCACAAAGATTTGTGGTGCTTGGTGAGTGATGAATGCTAGCCTACCTAAGAGTATTTCTTTGGCATCACACTGTGACATCATGATGAAATGCAGCTAATCATAAGGGAGCTTTACTCCAAGGCTGAGGAAATCATATGAAATTGTTCACAAACTTTGATATAGCATTACATAGCCACAGCTTCTACTCACCACAGTCAGCATTCCTCACAGTGCTTTCATCATGGCTACTGGACCCTATAATATAACAAGGAGACAATGATTCTCTGATATTGAGGCCTTAATCCTGGTGGATAAGGTGTAGTGTCAGAGTGAGGATTTCAGGCAGGGAATGTGTATATAGTCCATGTTGAGGGAAGGAGTCAAGGTGATCCTCGTGACAATTGTATATGAATACAAGATGATATTCCTTATAGCAGGCAGTGAAGGAGCAAAGACACCTTTGTCTCAGAGACAGCTACTGCTTTTCTGATCAATTAACAATATCACCCTTAGTTTTTAGATCCATTAATCAAATACAGTTTTAACAATAATTAAATTTTAAACTCTGTGTCAAATTTTTACCACGGTTTATCATTTTCCCTGTAATCATTACATCACTTAACTCATAATGTTTTTGTTCACCCTTTCTGCATTTATACTGTTTTGATTAATTCCTGTTTTGTTTATGCATCTTTACTAGAATATTTATTCATGTTAGAATCTAGGAAATGGTATGAGGGATCTTAAGACTGTTAACTTATTTGAAGTTCATAAAATTTCTCTGTGTATGGATGCATCCAGTGAAAAGTAAAGAATGAGTTGATGCATAGTCTACCTTTACATGAGGCAACAAGAAAACTGAAATGTATTTAGTATGAGAAGTAAATGTCCATGCCGAATTTCATTAAAGATTTTAGCACATCAAATGTAACCGCAGAATTTTTACCAAAGACCATTAGAATTGAGGGTGCATTAGAAATCTTGAATAAATCCCAAATTAATTCTTAGTTGAAGTATTTACTTTTGTCTTGTAATCTGAGAGCTTGGGAAAGCATTTTCATCAAAAAGTGTACAAAGGCATGAATTGCAGTGTTTAATAACTGCTGAACAAAGTATGAATGTACGACAGTCCCTATTATTACAAAAGTTGTTTTGTATATTTGGCATACGTAAAATTAAAAGTCTAAAATGACACTTGTAAAGTAATCATACTTGATGAAACCGTATTATTACAGACTGAAGGATTTTATTTCCAAGAAAGCTGATCGGGAAAGAGAGCTACAGGAGAAGAAGCGACAAAAATTTAAAGCACTCCAAGAATCACCAAGGCACACCTTCCAGGATGAAGCGTATTTCCAGCAGCGGGAACTTCGTGAGAAGAACTTGTATGATTCTCTAGATAAAGGTAAGTTTTAAAAATTTTATTATCATCAACAATCAGTATCAGTTCTTCAGAGAGCAACAGTAAAGATGTGCACATTTGGAAAAAGTATAGTTTTCATTGTTGTTTTATTTATTGACTTCCCTGTTTAGCCTCCCATGACATCAGCAGTTTGATTATATTTTTCATTTATTGATTGTTTTTAGCGACCTCCTCAAAAACAATCTTTAGTGTAAATTGAGATCTATTATTGTAAAGTGTACCTGTAACTAATTAACTAAATTTTTACAGCTTTTTCTTCCAAAGACGGCAGTGGTCCATCTGGTGGTAAGAGAAGTATTGAAGATCCTCCTGAGACCAAAGCCAAGAAGGGAAAGTTCTTAGAGTGAGTGCAATGCTTTACCATTTAGTCATCTAGATCATTTAATTTATTTTACTTTATTTTATCATCACCTTAGTCATATCTTTGCTTAATTTGGTTTTCATTTACTTTTACATGTTCATTCATTCATTTACTTATACTTGCAGAATAGGGAAAATATAAGATTGAAAGAGAATTATAAAAAATGGAGGGAAAAGAAGAATAAAATTGATGGAAAGACAAGCATAGAGGGAAGGAAATTTCTTTAAGTGAATTGAGTAAGTGGCACTTGAAACCCTCAGCTTCTTGAGTTCTTATAGGAGAGTATCCAAGAAGAAAAGTTTTGTGTTTAAAGTAAGTTAGAATTAACTATAGCAGAAAACATAACAAAAGCATCTTAGATTCATTAGAAAACATAAAAGGAAGAAAGCAATTTAACATATAGGAGAGTGCGAAGGCAATATGTTAAATTGCTTTCTTCCTTTTATGTTTTCTAATGAATCTAAGATGCTTTTGTTATGTTTTCTGCTATATTTAATGCTAACTTACTTTAAACACAAAACTTTTCTTCTTGGATACTTCTTGCTAAAATAGGATACATCATCATGCCATCAAATGTATCCCTGACCATTTTTAATTATCTGCCAATAGTAAGGGATACATTTAATGGCATACATGTTGAATGTATCTCATATTGGCATGATGTGTAGAGTCACTCTCTATCGGTTGTTGTATCACTTTCCTGAGTTTTGGTAATCATCTTAAGATACTTTGGTGAAACTTTTGTAATTGCCTAAGACATTTCAAAAGCTCAATTCCTCCACCTATGACCTCAATACAACATTCTTAACAACTATCTCCTCTTCTTTAATTCCGCTCAATTGTTCTTGTCTTCGACACTGAATGTCCTTATTCTGTCCTTTACCTACAGTGAAAAATGGAAACTTCCCATCTCATATCTTGCTAAAACAGGTTCTCTTCTTAAGCTGGCAGCTCTGAACAAGAACCTTTTATGTCCTTATATGGAGTGTGCTTCAAATGTATGATGGTGCTCCACTCATAGCACATAGCTCCAGACTGTCAACAGTGATCTTGCAACTCTTGGTACTTTCTACTTTTATCTTCCTGACTGCATGCCTCTTACAAGACTTCATTCTCTCACCCCTATTCTGTTCAAAAGTTAGTTAAACTTTTTCATTGTTCATCCCTTTCTTTGGTAAATTCTGGAATATCCTGCTTCTTCCATTTTTACATCCTTATAACTTGATCTATTTGAAGATGTAGGATTCAAGACGCATCCTCTTGTTTTGGGTAGTGATTTAGATGGGCCAGTGCTTCTCTTACAAAAGAAATTATAAATAAAATCTCATGGTGTGCTTATGTGCTAGCAAACAAAGTGGAAATCGCACTCAGTATGTTCTGTCCTCAGAGATTAGTTAAACACACAGCTTTAAATAGGCAGCATCATGATCTAAGTGGTTAATCTTTTCTAGCAGGAACAAATACAGGATTATTCTTGGAAAACTCTGCTCCTAAGTTCACCCAGCCTTATAATAGCTACCACCCAGCTATGACTGGAGGAGAAGGGAACTGGCCACTCCACTCCTACATCTGAGACGCAGGATGGATGCCGTTACCAGCCCTATGTCTTCAATAATAATTAGGTGGCCTGATAAGATCTGATTGTCTTGAGGTAAAATTATATTATGGTATTAGGGGCCTATGGGTAATCTCACCTTTATATTCCCTCAGTGATCTAGAAGACTCCAGCAGTGAAGAAGAGAATAGTGATGATGAAGCAGAAGATAGCTTACAAGGAAATACAGACAACAGCACCAGTGACAGTAATAGTAATAGTAGCACTGGGAGCAACATCAATCAGAAAGAAACTTGTAAGTACTGTGCATTTATATATAGTATTTGTAGAATGTGGTTGGAAAACTCAGGAGGGTGACACTGAGTCATCATTACCTGCACGTCTTAGGCTTTAAAAATTAATTAGTAAAGTATTGAATTCTAAGCTCGTAAATGAAATAATGGAAGTCAGTGTGAGATTGAATTATATAAGCATGTTTTTCCTTCATGCAGCTGTTAAGGTGAAGGATAGTGATTCAGGAGGCACCAAGGAGTAACCTGTGGCTAAAATAAATAATGTCTTATGGAGTGAGTACAGAACTAGTGAACCTTGAAAATTTTGCTGTCATGTGCATACCAGAACTGTTTACATGGCTTCTTACTATCTGGTTATTTAATTTTCATTCGTGTTCAGCATTCTGATTAACCATTTTGAGCAATCACTGTAGCTCTCTCCAATGAGATGTTTGATACCACATCAGAAAATTGACACTATTCTCCATTGCAGTCAAGGAAGTTATGTGACGGTGGGACGAACAAGCAGTTTTCAGGATATTGAGGTAGAAAAGCTCTTGCCACTTTCACCAGGAAGAGTTTGCTCTTCACACAAGTATTGGCAAGTTTTGTTATTACTACCTACCTCTATGACTGCTGCAAGAGTTATCCACTCCAATCTGGAAAGGATGAATATTAGTTTTTTTTACCAAGTATAGATCAGCAAGTTTCACTGCTTTCTGGCCTGTTATAAGTTATTCATGTTCCAGGACTCAGATAATGGTGCAATGAAAATGTCATTTGTATTGTATTGTATATTTCATATTTCTTTACAGTAAAACAATAAATTCAATATATGATTTTATGTACCTTGCACATAATTGTGGTATGTGAATGTGTTTTGCAAATAAACTATTTTCTGGGTAGTAATTCATGCCCTGATGGTAAAAAAAATAGTTTGTCCAGTGTGAAATAAGTACTTGCTGGTAACAATTGTGTCATGAAAGTAAAAAAAATAAAACTACAAAAAGACAAGTTTAAGGTGAAACTTGCACATAGATTTCCCTTTCATAGAGGGGGAATCTATGTGCAAGTTTTTTTTTTTTCCGGCAACCCAGCTGTTTTATTTTTTTCAGGAGACTTTTTGTACTGCCAACCCAGCTGTTTTATTTTTTTCTACTTTCAGGGCAACTGTTATCAACAAGTATTTATTCCACACAGGATATATATATATATATATATATATATATATATATATATATATATATATATATATTTTGATTGATTTACATTGTTTTTGTTGTCCGTGACCTCTGCAAGAACGCATCTCGCATAAATCAAGGGGTACCTGTATAGAGTAGAGTAAAGCAGGGATATAGGAGACATGAATAAGAGCTGTTGGGAGTTCAACGTACAATGATCATAGAATGTTGCAATACAGGGCTAATGTGAAATGGCAAGTGAGATGGCGGAAAAATGTGGTGTCAAGTTGTAAGTAAAACAAAACGGGGTAGAATTTGCTGGTTTGATTATGTGAGGAAGTCAGTATAAGAAGACAGTATAGTAAAAGTGGTGGAAAATATGGAGGGTGGAAGGAAAAAGACCAGCAGGAAGACAAGACATGAAGGAAATGGACTCCGCAGGACATGGCTTGCTGGGAACAAATGAGTTTGTGCAAGACCAACGATAGTGGAGAGAACCATCTCATGTGATGGGAAAGAGAGACCTAAAACAAAAAAGGATAATAATTCCCCGAAATCATCCCTATCTTTTGCCAAACATCTATCAAACAGAGAAGGCTTGCACCTAATGTGGACACAGTGTACCACTATATAAATATATTATTTTTGAACACATTACTATAAAACTTATTATTATCTAATTGGTATCATTGGTATTATGTAATAGAAGTTAAACTCATTACCTGGGGAGTACCTGGTGGAGGCAGCATGTTAGCCTTCCACAGCATCAACTTGTACAGTGTTGTTCACTCCTCTTCACTGGAGCCAGACCCCGAGCTGGAGCTGTGGCCTCCACGGAAGCCGCGCCTCATGCCCTTGTGCATCACACATCCCGTGACCCCCACAGCAGCCAGCGGCACCCCATACTTCATGGCTTTGCTCTGTAATGCAGGAGTGTGATGATGACAATATCCACTCGTGGAGTCAGTCAATGCACATTAAGGAGGTAATAACAGCTTCTGTGGTCATGTGATCATAAAGTCAACACAAAAAGCAACCCATGGATCATTCTTCTTCATTCTTATCCCTTTAGTTTCCTTCCATCTTTCATTCATTGTTGTGTTTTAAAAAGTTAATGGTTTTATAAAGATTATTTTTGAAAGTTCAAAAGTAACAGATGTAACATTAACACTAATAACAGGTGAAAAATAACTACAATAACAATAACAACAACAATTATAATAAAATAATAATGCTACTACTGCTACAAATACTACTAATACTCCTACTAATAATAATAACACCACCAACAATAAAAGGTGCAAAAGACGCATAAAAAAGCTTAAAAGAAATACTGATTCTCTCTCTCTCTCTCTCTCTCCCCCCTTACATGCACCCACTACTTGATAGTGGACACCAAGGAACTTACTTGTGTCTTTGCAATGGTGAAGGGGCCACGAGTCACCAGGTTGACAGAGCAGCTCCTGGCCAGCATCAGTAGCTCCTCACCGTAATACTTCTCAAACTTGCAGGAAAGGGGAAAAGTCACTCAATGCAGGAGGAAGAGGAGGAGAAGGAGGAGATGGAGAAGTACGAGATGAAGGAGGAGAAAGGAAAATACCGCTCAGATATGGAAGGGATGAAAAGTAGATCAAACAAACACACAGAAATACACATGGACACAAACACAAGCACACACAATCTGTTTGTGGATGATGCCAAATTAATGAGAATTATAAAAAACACTGAGGAACTTACAAGTGTCTTGGGGTGGACAGGGTAGCGGATGCAAAGGGGCCGCCAGTCACCAGGTTGACAGCGCAGCTCCTGGCCACCAGCCTCAGTAGCAGCAGCTCCTCACCGTAATACTTCTCAAACCTGCAGAAAAGAGAAGAGGAGATTAGATGTGGTGTTCAATGCAGAGATCAGTACAATCTAGGAAGTAAGTAGAGGAAAGACAGAGTGAGGATGTTCTTTCTTTTTCTTTTTCTATCACAACCTGCGGAGAAAAAAGTTTGTAGTAGTAGTAGTAGTAGTAGTAGTAGTAGTGGTGGTAGTAGTAATAGTAGTAGTAGTAGTGGTGGTAGTAGTAGTAGTAGTAGTAGTAGTAGTAGAAGGAGGAGGAGGATAGTAGTAGTAGTAGTAGTAGTAGTAGTAGTAGAAACAGCAATAATAACAACAACAATAACAACAATATCACCAATAAACCACAAAATATACCACCAACCAACATTATTACAATCAACCACGTTCCCAACCGCCACGTTCCTAATTACCTCAGCTTCCTTTTAGCCAAAATGGTCATCACAAACTGTCTCTCTTCACTTGCAATATTCCAACGCTAGCAGTAGTAGTGGTAGTTATAGTTGTAGCAGCAGTGGTGGTGGTTGTAGGAGGCAGCAGTCTTGTCACAGCGTAGTCTTGGCATATAACTGGGTCTTCATCACTGGCAAATAGTTATAGTTGTAATAGTAATAAAAGTAGTGATAGTTGTAGTAGTAGTAGTAGAAAGATTGAAAAAATATTATGATTATTAGTATTATTAGTAGTAGTTATTTCTCTCTCTCTTTCTCACACACACACACACACACACACACACACACACACACACACACACACACAAACACACACACACACACACACAGACACAGTCACACAAACACACACACATACAAATACATACACACTCACAGACAGACACACACACACACACACACACACACACACACACACACACACACACGCACGCACGCACGCACGCACGCACGCACGCACGCACACGCATACACACGGTAAACACACAGTAACTCCTGTTATATAAGTCAGCAAGACAGAGGGGGGCAGGGGGAGGGGGGCAGGGAGGCGCCTGCCCTATGACGTCACAGCTGATGACGTCACAGCTCAATATTTACGTAGCGCAAACCATTTTGAAAATGACCCCTCGATAAAACAGTGACACATCAATCTATTGCATTTGTTTCGACGCGATAAATAGGATAACTAATTCCCAAAGTGTAAACACACTCCTAACAACACCAATTCTGAAGAAATTCTACGGGAAAAAACGGTTTTTTGAAAATATGACACTTTTAAACACTCGTTAAATACCCACTAACTATCGATTCAACGGAACCAAAACACATTTCAAGACAATTAATTAGTTATTCTTAAATATATTAAAAACTTTGGAGTGATTTAGAGGCGGAAATAAACTGTTGAGAGGCTGATAATGAAGTTTTTAATGTAATATTGACTCCACTGAATAACGCAGTTCCTCTCCACTCACTTCACTGAACTGTAGACACAAAACATCACTATATATGAACTATCTTTTGCCATTAATAACAACTTAATACTGCCTCTAATAAAAAAGTGCATTGGGCGTTGCAAGAAATTTAGCCCAAAAATGCCCCCTTATTTATCCCCCCAATACCGCCCACCACAGCCACCTCCACCACACACACGCACGCAAATCACTCCAAACACGCCGCAGTACTCGTAAAAAGCCTTAAATTTGAGTAATGATCCCAAATAAACAGTCCAGAAGCAAAGACAATATCCTGCTGGTGGGGGCGCCGCGGTGGGGTACGCCCCCTCCCCCTCCTCTCTCCCTCCCACCTTCATTACGCTTAAACTTGACCGCGAAAACTATGTCTGAATGGCTCATGTGAAAGATTAGTACCATTGCAGCAGACTGTGGTAAGATGAGACTGTAGTGATTGAGAGATGTGGCTTAAAATGACCGATGAAATGAGAAGCCAAGATGGCGCCGCGGGTGGGGACTGGTGACTCACCTGACGTAAACATTGACACCCGGCGGAGGAGGAGGAAAACCGGCTTGTCATTTCAATCAAGGCGTTTGGAAGGTGGAAATCGTCTTAATATGTCACTAGAATGGTAACTAAACACTCCAAGTACCATGTCCGTTCAACGAGAGGCTTTTAAGTATGAGAGGAACTTCTAACCCGATCCAGCCTTGCCCCACCAAACACTGAAACAGCACTGACCCTCACCAGCAGAGGGCCCAGGCGGCGAGGCCCCAACCCACCTGACTGACGTCATGGCTTGGCTGGCCTAAAACAAGCATTTTTACAGCACCACAAAGGCCAAACAGTAGTCGTATTTTGCTTATTTAATCTGCCACCGTCACCATCCACGAACACAGCAAAAAGTTCTCGTATTTTTCAATGTTTCTCTTCACATAACTAAGAAATCGAGTACTTAATATGCAGAGGATATAGAAGAAGCGTGTAAAAGTACATATATAACCCCTTAATCGTCAAAATAAAGCGATTTAGTGAAAAAACAGACGTAGATAAACGAAGGAACGAGGCCGACCGGTAGTCATGTTTACAAGTACTAGGGCCAAAAAGTTATCGTATTTTTCCATGTTTCTCTTGACACAGCTAAGAAATCGAGTAGGTAATATGCAAAGAACAAATATGAAGCGTGGAAAAATATATATATAACCCCATAAACGCCAAAAATAAAGCGAATTAGTAGGAAATAGCAAAAATAAGCGAAAGAAACAGCGAACATGTTTACCAGTACTTAGGCCAAAAAGTTGTTGTATATTTCCATGTTTCTCTTGACACAGCTAAGAAATCGAGTAGATAATATGCGAAGAACATAGATAGACAATAGATAAATACGTATATAACCCCATAGATGTCAAATGTAAAGCGAATTTGCGAAAAATAACAAAAATACGCCAATAGAACAAGGCCAAAGGAGGCATAAAGTTCATTAGACAGTAACTTGACCCCCCTCCCCCCCCCCCTCTCTCTCTCTCTCTCTCTTTCTCTCTCTCTCTCTCTCTCGCGAAACTGTATGACATGGTATTGTACTCAAGATTAAAGATGTGGTTTAGGCCGTTCGCAGCCACATGACACCGCCCCTCCCACCTCCCCCACAGCCTCCCATGCCCTATCGAGACACTGTACCGTTGCCGCTACCCTGCCAGTCGCGGGTATTTATGTGGGTGACGGACAGGGCGTCTGATTCCTGGTGGACACGGGCGTAGTAGTGAGAGTTATTCCTTCCCCCGCCCATCCAGTCGACCACCATTATGACCTCCTCGTGGCAGATGGCACCCCTATTCCATCCCATGGCACTCACACTCTCCATCTCGCCCTTACCCCGTCCTGGACACCACCGCCCTCGGCACAAGCTGTAGGAGATACGTAGATATCACCCTCACTTCTGTATATAGCTTTCTTCACCTCAGAGGCAGAATAGTGCGTTTGACAGGGAACTAATGGTAATTTACGAGGTGGTTCACTACTTCTCTGCCATGCCACCTCCTGCCACGCCCTTCCCTGCCATGCCACCCCCTGCCACGGCTCGCCAACCCCTGCCACGCCCTGCCACGCCATGCCAACCCCTGCTACACTCTTCCCTGCCGCGTCACCCCCTGCTACGCCGTTCCCTGCCACGCCACCCCTGCGACGCCACCCCCTGCCACGCCCTACCCTGCCACGCCACCTCCTGCCACGCCACCCCCTGCGACGCCACCCCCTGCCACGCCACCCCCTGCCATGCCAACCCCTGCCACGCCCTTCCCTGCCATGTCAACCCCTGCTACACTCTTCCCTGCCATACCAACCCCTGCTACGCCCTTCCCTGCCACGCCACCCCTTGCGACGCCACCCCCTGCCATGCCAACCCCTGCCACGCCCTTCCCTGCACATGAATAAACACACAAATGACAATTAGATATAAAAGACTAAAAAGTAAATGATTGATGTATGCATATGTAATGAGAGGAAATGAGATGAAGAATGTAATGGAAACAAAATTCATTATAATACTCACCTAATCAGACTATTTTCTCTCTCCTCTATGCGTGTGTGTGTGTTCGTTTCACCAGCTAATAGCATCCTAAGGTGTTTGAGAGGCCCACACAAGACAGAGGACCGCCACTATCACTCTGCACAAAAAAAAGGAACATTAAAGCTGATTTGGGTGAAACAAAACAATAAATGTTAATGGATTGACCTTCCATAGCTGAAAATTGGGTTGCAGCTATGGAAATAATAAATAAAGATGACAAAATATACAACACAGTAACACAATATAGGACATTTTAAAAGATGGTCAATCAAAGGAAAGGAACTGGTAAAACTGAAAAGCTTTTGTGTAGTATAGTCATAACATAAAAGAAAAAAATATTTTTATCCTCATTTCTTGAGCCTAGTTTGGTTACACTCATTTAGGAAAAACTACGCTTATTATTTGATATCTGGATGCATTTCAGACTACTTTACCTTATATTCCTTCCTTATTGCTGAGATTTTCTTCCTTGATTTTGAGAGGACAGAAAACCATTTAGTTTCTACCTCATCTACAGTCCGGTGATGCAGTGGATGAGTAGCATTTTCTCCAGAAACTCCTTCACAGGTTCAATCATCCCGTCATTCGTCTCTCTACACCAAGGATTTATATTTATAATATCCTTGCCCTGCAGCGATCTCGAGCAAGGATACTATAAACTACCCAAGGAAACTACCTGTGGCATCAAGATTAAGATCAAGATAATTTGTAAACAGAAGGGAAAATCAGCGTGCAAAATACTGCTTTTTTTCTGCTTGTGTTTGTTTTTTTGTCTGTTTAAGGAGTTGCTGATATAAAGGCTTGGCTGGCCCTGGAGCGATCCCGAGCCACCTGTACCATCGACATCAAGAGAAGATGAAGAAGCGAATTTGAGCTTACCGGAGCTTCTAAGGATCACAAGGATCATTGCCTCTGTGCAACCTTGACAAGAACAGTGACGCAACTCACAAGGGAAAAATGGTAAATATAGATAACGTCCACAGTCTGATGTAAATTGGTAAGAAATACATTGATCGTTGTATTTTGACGTTTAAAACACGAAATCAGCTCTTCTGACCGTCGTAAAGCCTTAACGATAAAAAGAAGGGTTCAATCTCCTTTCTCATCATTAAAAAAAAAAAAAAAAAAAAAAAAAAAATGCATAACATGTATGTGATTTTAATGTGGGGATGGCTTTTTGTAAAACCATAGTAATTACCGTATATGCCGGAGTATAAGATGAGTTTTTGGTATTATTTTACTTTAACACCAGTTTGAGCTCAAGTTGGGTTTCCCATCTGTTAGAGCTTTCCATACTGAGTAATTTGATCCCCATATGTAATTGATGCAAATAAATTATAATGGCACTAGCGATTTTTGAAGATTTTGAAGATATATATATGGCAGATGAATATCGTGGTGATATTTCATATTATGCTAAGTTAGGTTAGGTTAGGTTAAGTAAAGTTTGGTTAGATTTACTTTAGTTTGTCCTCAGATTTTTCGTGATTGCACTTTTTTTAAGAAAATTGTCCCCAAAATGGCATATTCTGTAACTTAAGTTTTTTTCTCCATTGCAATATATTGCCTATTTTGCTCTTCCCCTCCTTAAACCCCTGATGCCTCTTAGTCCCACATGCTTGCTGGGGATAGGGGGGATGGTATGGAGGAAAATGGGGAGGTCCAGCCGTGTACTGTCTAATGTGTTTATGGTATATATAGAACAGTTATTCCCAACTTTTTCACCCCAGAGATTATTTTTCCACATTTCAAGGAATCCTTATATATATATATATATATATATATATATATATATATATATATATATATATATATATATATATATATATATATATATATATAGTGGAAACAAAATACTTGAACTACTAGTTCAATATCTCATGTGTTTCCATCCTCTTCTAAGAATCAATTACAAGAGATGCAAGGAGTGTTTTTCTGGATAAAGATATATACATAGATGGGACATTTTGTTGAGTGTTTTTTTTTAGACAAGAGTTCTTACAGGAATTTAGGCCATTATGATATACCATTTTTTTTTCTTTTTTTTTTTCAGAGTGTAACACTGCACACTGATGTTGGAGATATCAAGATTGAGTTGTTCTGTGAGCAGTGTCCAAAAACCTGTGAAAACTTCCTAGCTTTGTGTGCCTCAGGTTACTACAATGGAAATCTCTTTCATAGAAATATTAAGGTTTGTATAATAATGAGGAAGTTGAAAAGGACTTGGCTAGATGGACAAAGCAATGTGTGTTGAGATGGTATAGACATGGAGAATGAATGATAGGCTGATAGAAAAGATCATAAGATCAAGTGTGTGAGGTGTGATGAATTTAAGTTAGCCAGATAAGAGATTGTTAAATAGGTTAAAGAAGATATTGAAGGAAAGAGAATAGAAGTGATAGATAGATAGAAGTGATTGGCATGTAGCTCTGATTGTATGATGAATGACACCAGAGGAGCCATAGATTGATGGTCTCACCCAGGTATGAAGGAATTGAATGTGGTAGGGGAAACTATTTGCTATGATGGACCCTTTTTCCAGGCAGGCTGTAGGTCATTTATCCTCCCTTCAGATCAATGTCAGCAAATAGGGCTTAGTAATTTTATATTTACTTTGTTTGTCTGGTAGTTTAAATAATTGCTACTGTAATTAGAAATATGATTATTTCCAGGGCTTCATGATACAGACTGGAGATCCAACTGGAACTGGTAAAGGAGGACAGTCCATATGGGGAAAGAAGTTTGAAGATGAAGTCCGAGATGACCTGAAGGTAAGAGTCTGTCTGAACCTTCAGGGAGATGGTGTGGTGGAGTTCTACTGGTCAGCAGTCAACCATCTCAAAAGAAGAGTGTTGGAAAATGTCTTAGGATGATTATAACTATAGTAAACCAAGACACAGACTCTCTCCCAACTTGGGAATGAGTTATGTTGCAGGTAGCCATTTGTAAGCCATTTATTGATTAAATATTTTGGCTTAATAATGTCAAACTTAGAAAAAACAAACAAGAATCTTAAAGACTAGTTTTCAGTGCACTGTTATCAGTATCAGTAGTAGTATTGGCAAGATTTTATGGTATTGGTACAGGTTAGGTTAGGTTAAATTCTGGTACCAAAATTCAAAATAAAAATTCTGGTGTTGGTACATCTCTAGAAAATATGCATCAAGGTTTTATTGAAAATTGATTATTCATGTGTGGTAAATATTAGAATTATTAAGAATACTTGAAAAGATGACTTAATGCATGAAGTTCCAGATAAGATTTAGTAGTGGTATTTGAAACTTGTGCAGGATGAATCTGTTGAAAGCAATCCACTTTTTGGAAAGCCATAACTCAGCAAAGAGTCAGCAAATATTGAACACATACTTGGCTCAATCTTATGAAAGTAGTACCAGACTGTAAAAATTGTATGAAAAAAGAGAGGGGGGGAAAAGGATAAAATGGATGTGAAGTCATGGTATTTTCAATCTAAGGAAGAACATTTTTTCTGTTACAGCACTCAACTAGAGGTACAGTGTCTATGGCCAATAGTGGATCAAATTCTAATGGTTCCCAGTTCTTCATTTCCTATTGCCCTCAACCACATCTTGATCTCAAGTATACTGTGTTTGGAAAGTAAGTGAATATCCTGTCATCCATTCTCCCCATTATTCATCAATGGTCTTCTAAACCAAACTTCTCATCCTATGCACTGATATGCTGATGATACCACCCTGCACTTTTTTTGTGTCTTTATATACAAAGTTACTTATAATCCCTCTGATTGGGGCAAAGTAAACTTAATATTATTCAATGCCTTTAAAACTCGCATCAAACTATCAATTTTACGCAACTTTCCAAGTAACTATTCCATCTTCTCCCATGACTCTTGACTGTCCTTCCTCTCCTCTTTCTCAGTCTGTCCTTTACTTACAATCTAAACTGGAATCTTCACATTTTATCTCTAGCCAAAATGGCTTCTATGAAATTACACATTCTGAGTCATCCCTGCCAGTTTTTTCTCTCTCTAACTGCTAACTTGGTACAGGGGCCTTACTCATGTTTGTACGTAGGAAGCTTCACATGTAGGAATGTAATGATTACAAGTAAAAACATCCGACAGTTAGTGTTACCGCTTCAATTTAATTATCATTAAAAACATGTTTGATTACTGCACTTTGAAAAACTCATGTGATACTAGTCATTGCTCATAAAAGCAGCAGCTGTCCTTCAGACTCAAGACACACATAGACAGTATGCATTCTTTGGTTGTAAACATGTATGAAGGTACTAGTGATTCTAATCTACAATTTGCTCAAAGTGCTGCTTCCTCTGGCTCTCTTAAGATGCCATTGTTAATGCACATTTGTATGTTTGATGTTACTGATACTAGAAAGTACATCATCCATGTTATTTCATTTGTGTTTTTTTTTTCAAAATAAAACTTCTTGGTGATTTCAGTGTGTGTATAAATACTTTTTTTATATTTTCAGCACATTTCAACAATACTCTGACAATAATGATAACTAATAATTTTGCTGACAGTAATCATTATGTTAAATTTTCATACCATTACATCTCTATTCAGATCTATGGGGGATTCCACTCTTGCTGTTCTTCTAGATGGGGTAGAATTTAAAACTTTTCAACTTGTCTGACTGACTGCTAGTCTTTTTCACTACTGCAATGTTGCATCTCTTGCTATCTTCAATGGCTATTTCCATGCTGACTCCTCCTTTGATCTGCGAACTGCATGTCACATTCCTTCCTGCAGCCTTGTTGCACAAATCTCTTTTTTTCTCTCATGTCACCCGTATTCCGACCACGATCTAATTCAAGAATTAACCAGTGTTCTCAATCATTCATCCCTTCCTTTGGTAAACTGCTTCTTTAATTCCACTTTAACTCATTTATGTTTTAGCTGATTGTTCTGGGGCCAGTACTTCAGAGAGCACTTTTATCTTCTAAGTTGTACTTCTTGTTGCATCTGGCTGGTTTTCCTTCAAAATAAAAAAAATAATGTTTTTCTCTTTCCAGGGTTATTGATGGTTTGGATGTTGTTGATGAACTTGAGAAGCTCCCAGTCAATCCCAAAAATTACAAACCAACTAGTGAGACCAGAATAAATTCTGTAACTATTCATGCCAATCCAATAGCTGGGTAATTACTGTAATATTTTGCTCATAAGATAAATGATGAAGAAAATGTTAGTTCTTTGATTTTCCTTACGCTTATTGTCATGTTTTCTGTACATGAGTAATATAGTGTGTGTGTGTGTGCGTGTGTCATTTGGCATGAAAGCAGGAAACAAAATAAATGGACAGAAGTACTTATTAATTACTCCTCTATCTAATAATAAATGAGTGTAATATTTATAGTTAGACAATTTCAGTTAAAGTGCTATGTAAAGTCTGTGGCAGTAATTGTGACTAGAAGAGTGACAGAAATGAGAGGTAATTTTTATCAGGTGAAAATCAATGAAAAATTAAAGAATAGGAAATAAATGTATGCGTCAGATTTTCACAACTAAAATGACAAGAGTAGTATTTTGGTGTCACTGAGCTATTAGTGCAGATACATAATGTATGTTATACTCCTTTAAAACTGATAACCTACACAGTACATACTTAAGTAAGAATGAAGACACCAGAAACTATCAGCTCCTTGGCTCGTATGCTCTGTTTCCCAAGACCTTCGAATATGAGTGAATAAACTTGAAGACATGGTTCGTTTAAAGAAAAATATTCATATAAACTCAAATACAAGCCAGTGTCTAAAGTTGCAACATTATTCCACTGATCATTGATTAGCAGCTGTTCATTAAGGTCAAACAATATAATATAATTCAAGAAAAGAAACTACAGCCAAACCACACTAATTTGATACTTTGGCATTGGCTATACTGGTTCCACATTGATGTAACTTAGGTTTACACTCAACATGCACATGGCGATCTCTCTCTCTATCTCTCTCTCTCTCTCTCTCTGGTGACAGCTTGGGAGGGAGTG
Source organism: Callinectes sapidus (assembly GCA_020233015.1). Lineage (NCBI taxonomy): Eukaryota > Metazoa > Arthropoda > Malacostraca > Decapoda > Portunidae > Callinectes > Callinectes sapidus. The sequence continues at coordinate 12,355,305 of CM035194.1, forward strand.
GCCCCTGCGAGACTCGCCTTATCTGCCCTGAGTCACATGTCACATGATTGGTTTGACTATAGTAGTAATCACGATATTTTCGCCGGCCTAATTTTCGCAATCATTGCAAAGGAACCTACTAATAAGTTAAACTGGCAACCATATTTACTTATGGCTGAACTCTGTCGAATGTAATCAAAGGTAATGTTCTCAGCGTTGCCACTAAGGCATTAGCCCGACTATTCCAATTCACGTCGACAAACTCGCCCCAGCTGGGACAAGTCTGAGGGGAGAGATTACCCTCGGCCCGTCACAGGAACCACCCCTGCTCCGCCACTGTCCGCTCTCCCAGAGACAGTCCCGGAGATTTATAAGCACATTACCGCGGAGAAAGTTACAACCTTTGTAAGTTTTGTATTTATTAAGACTGGTGGAAACTGACACGCCAAAATGAATGCACGAGGGAATAAAAACTCCCGCCTCAATCTCTTCCGGAGTTAAGTAAAGAGCGCTTGTTCTCGTTGACTACGTCCTCTTTTGCTAGTCCATAACTACTTAGGGTGATCTCATCCTAATGAAGGAGTTTTTACAGCGTCGCGTGGTAAAGTTGAGACAAGCAAGATCTATAAACAAATATTTTTCAGTTACATGTGAGTTTTTTTTCTTTTTTCTTTTGTGTGTGTGTGTGTGTGTGTGTGTGTGTGTGTGTGTGTGTGTGTAAAAAACCTGAATAACTTATCTTCTTTTTTCAAAACGAAAACATTAAACAGAACAGCACGTTGCTGTGATACAGGAAAATTATGACGGCAATAGACTACAAACAGCTAAGATTCCATAATTTTTTTTTTTTTTTTTTTTTTTTTTCAAACGTGACCTTTGTTACTTGGTGTAACAAAAGTACATTAATGGGCGCCGGTCTGGCTGTCTGCTGCACCACAACGAAGCCAGTTTTACTATCTTGTAACAGAGACATATCCACCTAGCTTTGTGAAGGAAACGTTACTCACTTCACTGTGTGTGATAGTGAAGTTGTGTTGCTGCATCAAATGTGCAGACAAGAATAGGACAAGAAAAATGAAAATATCATATTCCCAACGCCGACAGGAGTCTTACAAGATGCTCGGGAATTGTGGTGGGGATGCCCAAAATTCAGGAACTGGTTATAATTTATATTTGGGGTCTGTAATGTGATAACGTGTGTGTGAGAAATCAAGCACACGCACGAGCTGATGGGCGAGAGTGGCGCACACACACACACACACACTTTCGGTGACATATTTACGAGAGGAATACAGAACGTGAGTGTGAATTTCATGTTTGGCAAATCAGACCAGATACCAGCATGGCAAATTATTTACCTACTTATAATTCCCTATATGAACAAATGCTTCTTGGTCATCCAGTGTCAGAAGACAAAATCGAGTAAAAGGTATAAAGCAACTCAGTGGGAAAAAAGTGCTGAAACATTTAAGATATATAACGGTTGATTTTTTCTAAGGATACATAAGAATAATAATCTAATGAAAGTAAACCGTAAGCGTCGAGTTACAGAGCTGAAGTAGCCTGATATGACTGCTGTAGCTGATGGGGGATGCACACCCAGTGGTTCCCGAGGGATGGTGGCAGGAGCAAGAGGTGGGGGACGTATTACTTGCCACAGAGAGGTAAAGTTGGGCTATTCATCTGGGCTCTCAAGGTATCAAGTGTCGCCATATGCCTGCAGACGCCGTCGTCCGCCTATTCAAAGATCACCCGCGTCAGGAGTCTGGAGTGGCCACGGGCCTGAATGGAAGTCATCCGCCTGGAGTCTGAGAGGGATAATTGTAGTGGCACCGACGTAGTGCAGGAAGGGGAGCAATATAGGCTATTAAATGCCATGGATCACTTTCTGCCTGACTCTCTCTTACAAAAGTAACTCCGGGACTGCGGATAATTCAACTGCTCTTGATGTTTTCGCTCAACTTGTTAGTTTTAATGAAGGATTTGTTTCGCTTCTGGATTAACATCAATGGGTCAGAACTATGTATGTTTTTGATGAAGTGACTCATGATTCCAAGGGAGGAAAAAAGTTATAAAAGTTTGCGCTTGTACCAGTTCTATTCATATGTGTGTGTGTGTGTGTGTGTGTGTGTGTGTGTGTGTGTGTGTGTGTGTGTGTGTTTGAGAGAGAGATTTTAGCGAAAAATTTAGAGAAAGAAGCGAGTTGAAATAAGAACCTAACACACACACACACACACACACACACACACACCGTATACATGAGCCTCCCTCCACCACCCGTGCTGACGCCTTGGAGTCAACATTGTAAGAGTCAACAAAACAGGGTCTCATTGTGGGATTAGAGCACCAGGGACCGCCGTGGAAAGGCAGCGAGCGATTCCAATTAATTTCCGCGGCTCGTAATGCGATCCCCCACCGGCGCTCTCTTCCTTTGATGATTACAACAACATCTCGCTGCAGAGGATGAGGTTTTTCCCTAGATAGATTAATTTTGAAGAATGGGACGCAGCCTGATGGAAGGAGGAGGAGGAGGAAGAAGAAGAAAAGGTCAAGGAAGGCGATGATAATGATAAGGAAGAAGACGAGAACGAATGACAGACACAGGAATATCAAGAGAAGACAGTTTGAGAAGGAAGAAACAAACAAATAAAAAAAAATGGAGGGGAATGAAGACAAACATGAGGAAGAAAACGAATTACATGGATGAAGGGAAAAAAAGGCAAAAGGAGGGGAACAGGATGATAAGGAAGAGAAGAAAATGAAGAGGAAGAGGAAGAGATGTAGGAGTGATAGTATGGAGTTGATAGTGTGAGAATGACTGTGTGCGTGAAACAGCTGGAGGAGATGAGAGGCAGGGGGGAGGCGGCACCGACAAGGCGTAATGTAATATTTAAAGAATGGAAGAGAAGTGGAAGACAGTGGGAGAGAGTTAGACAGAGAGGCAGGAAAAGCAGAAGATAGCGAGCTGGAATACACACGAGAGAGGATTGGAATGTTGTTAAGCAAAATATGGAGAAACAGTTGTAATTAAATTTTGTACTCTATTATGGTAGTTCATAAAGCATGGTTCATATTAAAAAGTGTTGTTGCTGTTGATATCATTATTATATTGTAGGAAAATCTTTTAAACTGAAACGTCTAATAACCAGTGAAATCATTATTATTATTATTATTATTATTATTATTATTATTATTATTATTATTATTATTATTATTATTATTATTATTACTATTTATTTATTTATTCATTTATTTTTTTTATTGAGTGAGAGATCTGGTAACCTAAAGGCAAGCTCCAATTTAGAACGTTCACTCATCACCATTGACAGTCACTCATTCACAGTCGAACTCAATTCTACGTTTCACTCGGTTCACTATATTCTCGTTTTTTGCTCCTCTGTTGTAACTCTGGAACTCTCTGCCTGCCTCTATATTTCCACCTGCCTATGACTTGAACTGTTTCAAGAGAGAGGTATCAAGACACACTTATCCCATTCTTTTGGAACATGAATTCTGACTTTCCAGGGACCGGCACTAAAGTGGGCTATTTTGTTTTATTTTTGTTGCCCTTGGCCGCCTCCCTTTCTACATAAAAAAAAAAAAGAAAAATCATATCGTCTACCCCCCCCCCCCTCTCTCTCTCTCTCTCTCTCTCTCTCTCTCTCTCTCTCTCTCTCTCTCTCTCTGTGTTTCCGTTTTCCTTTTCTTCAGTTCTACGTCTCCACATTGCCACCAGTAGTGAGTCGTGTAACATTAAACAACCATTTCCAGAGCTGATGGCCGGTTAGCCTTTACGTCGACACAGAAGCGGTTGCGGCATTTCGTTAATTAATATCGAACGTAAAATGCCTGCGGTGATAAAAAAAGAAAAAAAGGCAACACTTTCCTCTGTTTATTTGTGTATTTCATTCGTGTCAGTAATGGTATTCCCTTATTATCATTACTGGTATCTATATTTTTTGTTTATAATTTTTCTCTCAACATTCATCGCTACAATGATTCATTTATTTTTTTCATTATTTTGTTCATTATCAAATTCACCTTTTCTGTTTTCCTCACTGCTTGGTCCGTCAATGTCCCCTCACCATTCCTTTCCTGTTCATCTATTTAGTTCTAGTATTGTCTTTTGCTAGTCTACCTATTTGTATTGTCCGACTTTGCCTGGTGTTTGTTATCTAATCTAATGTCTGTCAGTCGCCGCCGGTCCGCCTGCCAGCCTGCTCGTCTGTTTCATCTGTCTGTCAGTCCACTCCGTCTGTCCGCTCCCTGTCAGTCCTAGCTGTGCTTGGGCAATTAGCAGCGTCGTATGCAAAGCGAGAAAAAGAACACGTGAGCTGGTAACGAAAAAAAAAACAAAACAAAAAAACTAATGGATATATGAGAAAAAAGAAAAGAAAAAGAAGTAGAAATACCAAAATACGATCCTCTCTCTCTCCCCTCTCTCTCTCTCTCTCTCTCTCTCTCTCTCTCTCTCTCTCTCTCTCTCTCTCTCTCTCTCTCTCTCTCTCTCTCTCTCTCTCTCTCTCACACACACAACTAGCCGCGGGTGTTTTCACAAGATACGGCAAAAGACCAACAACTCCATGGGATTTTAATTTTGAACTCCGGGTATAAACTTACTCCCTCCCGGTAGGCTTAAAGCTGAGAGGCCGAGGCAGCAGTGACGGCAGTGCTGGGTGAAGGGGGCGGGGGGTGAGGCGTGTCATGACTTGGTGGTAGTGGTGATGGTGATGGTGGTGGTGGAGGGAAGGTGGAAGCCGAGGACATTAAAGGGTGACAAGTGCAAGGGAGGTTAGATTAAGTTCTGTTGGTTGTAGCTGTGAGGTTATTGTCTACCGTGTTGTGTTGTGAGATTTGTCAGATGGGGCATTAGATGTATGATGTTCCTGTAGTGTTGTGTGGGTGGGATGGTGGAACGTAACCACAGAAGAAATTAAATGGTTTGTAGTAGTTATTTCTTATTTATTTATTTTTTTATTTATTTATCTATTAACTTGGTTCTTTTTTTTTTAGCCACCACTCTTTTCAAGACATTGGATAAACTCACAACTTATAGGATAAACAAGTAAACTTTTCCTCTCTTACATATTTATCTATTTTCTTGAGGTAAGTATCAGTAGGGATAAGGTGCTGAATGGATTACAATAGGGCGGAGAACAGGACAGTGGTTATATGTTAAAGAATGGAATATAAGTTACTACTAAGGCATGAGGATAACTGTAGCATAAAAAGACAAGATTCTACTTAACCCCTTCAGTACTGGAACGCATTTTCATACTTATTCAGGTTATTATTTCTCGATTTTGTACAGCTATAGAAATTCTTGTGGGGATTAAAATTGTACATACTCTGGGCATTTATCTTCTGATCTCCATAGACCCTTCCTAATGTCAATAAAATTATCTAATCATACCCAAAACTCGTGGTAAAAATGAGTCTCAGTAAACAAGGAGAAAGACATGACGAAATGACGGTTTAAGGAATGGGTATGATGGCTAGTTTTACATTCAGGTTTGGATATGCGAGGAAATAATGGTGTAAGAAAGCTTTGTATTAAGGTGTAGTAATGGTATAAGGAATGACCTTGGCATGTTTAAGCTGCACAATTGCAGCACGAAAGGAGCGGTGTAGTGAAACCTTGAAGCTGTGACAACGATAGCAAGAAGAGGTAATAGAATAGTTAACTTTTTCCATCCTGAAATAGAAACGGTAGTAGGAATAGGTATGGTGTGGTGAAGTAAGGTGTACCAATGTCACAACAGTAAGAGAGGGGATGGTGTACAATAGTCAAGTCCTGTAGCATGTTGTGGTGAGGGTGGGGTGAGGTGAGCTTGGTGTGGCGTGACGGTATAGGGGTCAGGGAAGGTGATTGCAGGGGGAGGTGAAGTCATCATGGGGGGTTGGGTGTTAGGACAGCCAGGGAGTAGTCACGAGACCTATTTTCTCCCTCGCTAATCGGCTGCGGACAATACCGTTCCTTGTCACGCGAATGAAGCCCAGACAGGCCGCACCTCGCCAGCCAGCAAGCCACCAGTCAGTCCTCTGCCAGCAAGGCCGAGAGACAGACAACTGTGTTTTGAAATTAATAAACAAAAGAGTAACTTTTTTCGTCACACTTCGCTTACCTAGAGGTAGGAGATATGCAAACGAAAGTCAAGTTTTTTTATTTATTCATTTTTCCAAGTCCCAAATTCTACAAATAAGAAAAATATTTCAAAACCAGCAGTTAACTTCACGCGGGAAATTTTGTTGCTCAATTCACAAGTTAATTTGAATAGCGCGTTCTTTCAATGCGTTTTTAATTGCACATAATTTTGCAGAATCTGAATAGCATTTCATAAATCAGCAAGAATCGCGTTATAAAAGTAAAAATCACGGAACTCTACATGCATCGCTCGCGCCATCGCGGGGTTATCATCATCCTTTTCGACGCGAATTGATTGTTATTGCGTCCCGGCGCCAGACCATCACGGCGCAAACAACCGAAATTTACCGCTTCCCTAATGAGACGTCGTTTTACAGTCGCATTGGGTTGTGTTCTAGAAATTCGTGGTAGTCAGTCGATCTTACTGGATCAAAGTTACTGTCTTAACCATAACTTATTTCTAAATAAGAGACGGATACACATCTGAAACACTGGTAATCAATCTCTCTCTCTCTCTCTCTCTCTCTCTCTCTTCCTTCATGCGACATGGTGTGTTTAAAAAGTAAAATATCGATAGAATTTGGAGTTATATTATTTAACGTCTGAGGGAGATAATCCTTACTCGGAGAAGCGAATTGAGTAGGTCCGCTTTTCTCGATTTTTCTCTTGTTTTTTGCTCTTGGACCACCTCCTTGACAAACAAGAATAAAAAATATCCATCTGTTTATCATCTCCTTATTTATCCACTTACTTTCTTATTTACCTAAGTACATATTATTCACTTTACTTCCTTCCCAACTTACTCAGTATCAATTCACTCACATATGACCTTGTTAATTTTCAACCTATTCACTTAATCATTATACTATTTATTTATCTATCTACACACAGACAGACAGACAGACAGACAGACAGACACAGACAGACAGACAGACAGACAGACAGACAGACAGACAGACAGACAGACGCACGCACACACGCACGCACACAGTCACAAATGCATGATCAGCTTGGAGTGAATATTTAATGTAATGCTTTGAATATTGAAGGAGAACTCCGGCCACTCTGGTAACAGCGCTCGTCCACTCCTCACCTTTCAGCTCTTGGAGTGAGCAAGTGGAATGAGAAATTCTGACTATCCTGTCTCTTGCATTAAGTAACTCACACTCTCAGCGCAATAAAAAAAAAAAAAAAAAAAAAAAAAAACCAGCGTAACAAAAAATCTATGAACTCGATGAATTATTATTTTTTTTACTTAATTATAATAAATCTGCTTAATTTTCTTTATGAACACTTGAAGAAAACAGCTGTTCTTTTCATTCTTTTACATGTCAAATTAAATTTTTCTCTCCGGCAACACGAGTGACATTTTTACAAGACAAGCTATCTTTACACTTAACTACACTACAGTACCTTTAAAGAATATAATTTTTTTATGAACACCAGAACGAAGCAAATGTTCTCTTTTCTCTATGTACCTACGTTGGATTGAATGCTAAATCAATCTCTCTCTCTCTCTCTCTCTCTCTCTCTCTCTCTCTCTCTCTCTCCCTCTCTCTCTCTCTCTCTCTCTCTCTCATTATCGTCTTGACCTTTATTTTTTCATTTTCTTCTTCTTCTTCTTCTTCTTCTTCTTCTTCTTCTTCTTCTTCTTCTTCTTCTTCTTCTTCTTCTTCTTCTTCTTCTTCTTCTTTTCATATAAACTTTTCCATTTTCTTTCACTCACATTTCCAATTTTGGCAATGAAAAGGATTTGTTTCGTTCACTGTTTTTCGTTTGTTGTAGTTGTTTCTGTTTTAGATTGCTTATCCAGAAGAAACCTTGACAGTGTTTGTGTGTGTTGCCCCCTACTCCCCATTCTCTCTCTCTCTCTCTCTCTCTCTCTCTCTCTCTCTCTCCCTCTGGTAAATCTCTCATCCACAAAAACATTCATACAAATCCACAAAAAGGGACAAACATATGCAGCGGCAGGACTGACGAAGCTCGAGGTGACGGCATCAAATCCACTTTCAAGCTTAAAGGTCTTGTCTAAAGTGCTTGGATCAGTTACAATATTTTCTCTTTTCCTGTCAGGGAGGCTGGCCAAGGGCATAGAATTATTAAAAAGTATGTCAGCTCAGTTTGCTTTTGTTTCTGAGGTATTTTAGAACGGGAATTTTTATTTTATACCAGGTTACGCCAGAAGATGAAGGAAAAAAAATGAACTTTGAGACTTCGCACAAATTTCCAGTGTAAAAGAAATGGCAGAGTGAAGATACAAATACATTTTTACTTTAACGTGGATTAATTGGAGAAGAGGTAAAAAAAACACGTTAAATCAGCTACTGGTGTTAGAAAACTTCATATTTTTTCCTGTCTGTCTGGAAGCTGAGTCATCGCAACTGAATGGAGAAACAAAATTTCCCGACACATAATGAATGAACGTGAGGTTTTATCTTTGCCCTTGTCCTTATCAACAGGCTTTCCTTCCAAGAGAGAGAGAGAGAGAGAGAGAGAGAGAGAGAGAGAGAGAGAGAGAGAGAGAGAGAGAGAGAAAGAGAGAAGCTGCGTCGTCCCTTAGTATTTATCACCTATTTATTTTTCATTTCCCTTAGACGTTGTTCACTTCTCCGTCACCTTTACTCCTTAACTAATCTTCTCCAAACGTTAGCAAAAGTCCGTGGTCGACCTGCTCTATATTTCCTTTTGAGGGGGAATTCAGGACGAGGCAAAGTAGACCGAGGTGCTGTGAGGCATAGCAAGGCAATGAATATCTTAGCATGTAGGGCCTCGGCTTCCTCTGTGAGGCTGCTTCTTTGGGTACCGGCTAAAGAAACAGTTTCCCCCAGTGCTGTGTTGCTCTGGTGGTTTCCGAGGTAATAGATGGGGAGGGAGGGGGTAGACGCTATGATAAATGAAAAGGTAGATACATTAAGAGTGTTTGTGTCTCTCCTTGCCCTCACTGACGCGACTAAAGGCCTCGAGTCTATTTTTGTGTGGCAGTGTAGTAAATGGTTCCAAACTGGTGTTAGTTTTGGGAATTTTCATTATGCGTTTAAAGTGTGGGTTCAATGACGCAGACTCAGCAGCAGCCGCCCACAGAAATCGGATTCATTTGTGAGCAAAGAAAGGGCAAGCCAACGGGCACCCACAACCGCGCATGAAAGATTCAGAATTGCAGCAAACACAGTTGGAAGGTTATCCTTGCTGAGGCCTCAAATATAGGAAAACACTTTCCCCTTGTGTGTGTGTGTGTGTGTGTGTGTGTGTGTGTGTGTGTGTGTGTGTGTGTGAACGATAAAGGGGGTTTGAAAGTATAATGATACGGCTAGAAAAGAAAGAAAAAAGTTTATGATAGGTAATGGATTTGACAAGAAAAAGTTGTGTTTTCTGAGTGAGAGAGAGAGAGAGAGAGAGAGAGAGAGAGAGAGAGAGAGAGAGAGAGAGAGAGAGAGAGAGAGAGAGAGAGAGAGAGAGAGAGAGAGAGACAAACAGAAACAGTCACAAAACCAGACAAAGGCTGCGAGAGATTGTATATATAAAAAAAAGAAACATAAACAAGAACTTAACAAGATAAACTACCTAACTTCATAACGAACTCATAAAAGAAAAGTAATGCAAAAAAAATAAATAAATCTGAAACCAAACACATTACAACCAGAACAATCCACACCACCACCACCCTCCACCACCACCACCACCACCACTACCATAACCTCATGACCCGTTAACCTTCCTCTTCTCCAACATTCCTCAACCTTTCCCTGACTCTCACTCTTAACCCTGTACCACCACTAACCGTTTCTATCCTTTCCTTCAGCCTGCCTTAGTCCATGCACTGACAAGCGACCTATCTCACTCCACGGCTCCCGTCAACCTCTGCAGACAGGGTAATAGAGACGTGTAGTGGAGATGGCTTGGACAGACTCCTCTATTTTACGCTCAGTGGACTCTGACGAACTGTGCTTCACCTTACTTCCATCACCGCGGGGCAGGGAAAGAGGGTAAGGGAGAAAGAAAGGGAGAGGAGGGGGGGTAGGAGAGTGGAGGGTGCGAAAAGTGTTATAGTTCGAAGATACTGGAACAGGGAGGAAAATGTTGAATGGAATAAAAAGGGAGGAATATTCGAAAACATATTCAGGGAAGGAGTAAGGAGATAGCATGAAGACAGGCGGAGAGGAGAAGGGTGGAGAGGTGGAAACGCAAGGAGTGATAAGGAAGGAAAGAAGGAATTTACGCGGAAAGAAAGAGGAAAAGGAGAAGAAAGATAATTCCGCAAACTCGTGAACTTTGTGTGTGTGTGTGTGTGTGT
>CM035194.1:12373977-12418861 GCA_020233015.1 Callinectes sapidus
CTCCTCCTCCTCCTCCTCCTCCTCCTCCTCCTCCTCCTCCTCCTCCTCCTCCTCCTCCTTCTCTCCTTTTGCCTTTTTTTCCCTTCATCCATGTAATTCGTTTTCTTCCTCATGTTTGTCTTCATTCCCCTCCATTTTTTTATTTGTTTGTTTCTTCCTTCTCAAACTGTCTTCTCTTGATATTCCTGTGTCTGTCACTCGTTCTCGTCTTCTTCCTTATCATTATCATCGCCTTCCTTGACCTTTTCTTCTTCTTCCTCCTCCTCCTTCCATCAGGCTGCGTCCCATTCTTCAAAATTAATCTATCTAGGGAAAAACCTCATCCTCTGCAGCGAGATGTTGTTGTAATCATCAAAGGAAGAGAGCGCCGGTGGGGGATCGCATTACGAGCCGCGGAAATTAATTGGAATCGCTCGCTGCCTTTCCACGGCGGTCCCTGGTGCTCTAATCCCACAATGAGACCCTGTTTTGTTGACTCTTACAATGTTGACTCCAAGGCGTCAGCACGGGTGGTGGAGGGAGGCTCATGTATACGGTGTGTGTGTGTGTGTGTGTGTGTGTGTGTGTTAGGTTCTTATTTCAACTCGCTTCTTTCTCTAAATTTTTCGCTAAAATCTCTCTCTCAAACACACACACACACACACACACACACACACACACACACACACACACACACACACACATGAATAGAACTGGTACAAGCGCAAACTTTTATAACTCTTTTCCTCCCTTGGAATCATGAGTCACTTCATCAAAAACATACATAGTTCTGACCCATTGATGTTAATCCAGAAGCGAAACAAATCCTTCATTAAAACTAACAAGTTGAGCGAAAACATCAAGAGCAGTTGAATTATCCGCAGTCCCGGAGTTACTTTTGTAAGAGAGAGTCAGGCAGAAAGTGATCCATGGCATTTAATAGCCTATATTGCTCCCCTTCCTGCACTACGTCGGTGCCACTACAATTATCCCTCTCAGACTCCAGGCGGATGACTTCCATTCAGGCCCGTGGCCACTCCAGACTCCTGACGCGGGTGATCTTTGAATAGGCGGACGACGGCGTCTGCAGGCATATGGCGACACTTGATACCTTGAGAGCCCAGATGAATAGCCCAACTTTACCTCTCTGTGGCAAGTAATACGTCCCCCACCTCTTGCTCCTGCCACCATCCCTCGGGAACCACTGGGTGTGCATCCCCCTATCAGCTACAGCAGTCATATCAGGCTACTTCAGCTCTGTAACTCGACGCTTACGGTTTACTTTCATTAGATTATTATTATGTATCCTTAGAAAAAATCAACCGTTATATATCTTAAATGTTTCAGCACTTTTTTTCCCAATTAGTTGCTTTATACCTTTTACTCGATTTTGTCTTCTGACACTGGATGACCAAGAAGCATTTGTTCATATAGGGAATAATTATAAGTAGGTAAATAATTTGCCATGCTGGTATCTGGTCTGATTTGCCAAACATGAAATTCACACTCACGTTCTGTATTCCTCTCTTAAATATGTCACCGAAAGTGTGTGTGTGTGTGTGTGTGCCACTCCCGCCCATCAGCTCGTGCGTGTGCTTGATTTCTCACACACACGTTATCACATTACAGACCCCAAATATAAATTATAACGAGTTCCTGAATTTTGGGCATCCCCACCACAATTCCCGAGCATCTTGTAAACATCCATCACATGTGAGAGTGAAAGATATGAACTCGAAGTAAGACTCCTGTCGGCGTTGGGAATATGATATTTTCATTTTTCTTGTCCTATTCTTGTCTGCACATTTGATGCAGCAACACAACTTCACTATCACACACAGTGAAGTGAAGTGAGTAACGTTTCCTTCACAAAGCTAGGTGGATATGTCTCTGTTACAAGATAGTAAAACTGCCTTCGTTGTGGTGCAGCTGACAGCCAGACCGGCGCCCATTAATGTACTTTTGTTACACCAAGTAACAAAGGTCACGTTTGAAAAAAAAAAAAAAAAAATTATGGAATCTTAGCTGTTTGTAGTCTATTGCCGTCATAATTTTCCTGTATCACAGCAACGTGCTGTTCTGTTTAATGTTTTCGTTTTGAAGAAAGAAGATAAGTTATTCTTTTATTCAGGTTTTTTAGACACACACACACACACACACACACACACACACACACACACACACAAAAGAAAAAAGAAAAAAAACACATGTAACTGAAAAATATTTGTTTATAGATCTTGCTTGTCTCAACTTTACCACGCGACGCTGTAAAAACTCCTTCATTAGGATGAGATCACCCGAAGTAGTTATGGACTAGCAAAAGACAGGACGTAGTCAACGAGAACAAGCGCTCTTTACTTAACTCCGGAAGAGATTGAGGCGGGAGTTTTTATTCCCTCGTGCATTCATTTTGGCGTGTCAGTTTCCACCAGTCTTAATAAATACAAAACTTACAAAGGTTGTAACTTTCTCCGCGGTAATGTGCTTATAAATCTCCGGGACTGTCTCTGGGAGAGCGGACAGTGGCGGAGCAGGGGTGGTTCCTGTGACGGGCCGAGGGTAATCTCTCCCCTCAGACTTGTCCCAGCTGGGGCGAGTTTGTCGACGTGAATTGGAATAGCCGGGCTAATGCCTTAGTGGCAACGCTGAGAACATTACCTTTGATTACATTCGACAGAGTTCAGCCATAAGTAAATATGGTTGCCAGTTTAACTTATTAGTAGGTTCCTTTGCAATGATTGCGAAAATTAGGCCGGCGAAAATATCGTGATTACTACTATAGTCAAACCAATCGTGTGACATGTGACTCAGGGCAGATAAGGCGAGTCTCGCAGGGGCCACTCCCTCCCAAGCTGTCACCAGAGAGAGAGAGAGAGAGATCGCCATGTGCATGTTGAGTGTAAACCTAAGTTACATCAATGTGGAACCAGTATAGCCAACGCCAAAGTATCAAATTAGTGTGGTTTGGCTGTAGTTTCTTTTCTTGAATTATATTATATTGTTTGACCTTAATGAACAGCTGCTAATCAGTGATCAGTAGAATAATGTTGCAACTTTAGACACTGGCTTGTATTTGAGTTTATATGAATATTTTTCTTTAAACGAACCATGTCTTCAAGTTTATTCACTCATATTCGAAGGTCTTGGGAAACAGAGCATACGAGCCAAGGAGCCGATAGTTTCTGGTGTCTTCATTCTTACTTAAGTATGTACTGTGTAGGTTATCAGTTTTAAAGGAGTATAACATACATTATGTATCTGCACTAATAGCTCAGTGACACCAAAATACTACTCTTGTCATTTTAGTTGTGAAAATCTGACGCATACATTTATTTCCTATTCTTTAATTTTTCATTGACTTTCACCTGATAAAAATTACCTCTCATTTCTGTCACTCTTCTAGTCACAATTGCTGCCACAGACTTTACATAGCACTTTAACTGAAATTGTCTAACTATAAATATTACACTCATTTATTATTAGATAGAGGAGTAATTAATAAGTACTTCTGTCCATTTATTTTGTTTCCTGCTTTCAAGCCAAATGACACGCACACACACACACACTATATTACTCATGTACAGAAAACATGACAATAAGCGTAAGGAAAATCAAAGAACTAACATTTTCTTCATCATTTATCTTATGAACAAAATATTACAGTAATTACCCAGCTATTGGATTGGCATGAATAGTTACAGAATTTATTCTGGTCTCACTAGTTGGTTTGTAATTTTTGGGATTGACTGGGAGCTTCTCAAGTTCATCAACAACATCCAAACCATCAATAACCCTGGAAAGAGAAAAACATTATTTTTTTTATTTTGAAGGAAAACCAGCCAGATGCAACAAGAAGTACAACTTAGAAGATAAAAGTGCTCTCTGAAGTACTGGCCCCAGAACAATCAGCTAAAACATAAATGAGTTAAAGTGGAATTAAAGAAGCAGTTTACCAGAGGAAGGGATGAATGATTGAGAACACTGGTTAATTCTTGAATTAGATCGTGGTCGGAATACGGGTGACATGAGAGAAAAAAAGAGATTTGTGCAACAAGGCTGCAGGAAGGAATGTGACATGCAGTTCGCAGATCAAAGGAGGAGTCAGCATGGAAATAGCCATTGAAGATAGCAAGAGATGCAACATTGCAGTAGTGAAAAAGACTAGCAGTCAGTCAGACAAGTTGAAAAGTTTTAAATTCTACCCCATCTAGAAGAACAGCAAGAGTGGAATCCCCCATAGATCTGAATAGAGATGTAATGGTATGAAAATTTAACATAATGATTACTGTCAGCAAAATTATTACAGTTATCATTATTGTCAGAGTATTGTTGAAATGTGCTGAAAATATAAAAAAAAGTATTTATACACACACTGAAATCACCAAGAAGTTTTATTTTGAAAAAAAAAAAACACAAATGAAATAACATGGATGATGTACTTTCTAGTATCAGTAACATCAAACATACAAATGTGCATTAACAATGGCATCTTAAGAGAGCCAGAGGAAGCAGCACTTTGAGCAAATTGTAGATTAGAATCACTAGTACCTTCATACATGTTGACAACCAAAGAATGCATACTGTCTATGTGTGTCTTGAGTCTGAAGGACAGCTGCTGCTTTTATGAGCAATGACTAGTATCACATGAGTTTTTCAAAGTGCAGTAATCAAACATGTTTTTAATGATAATTAAATTGAAGCGGTAACACTAACTGTCGGATGTTTTTACTTGTAATCATTACATTCCTACATGTGAAACTTCCTATGTACAAACATGAGTAAGGCCCCTGTACCAAGTTAGCAGTTAGAGAGAGAAAAAACTGGCAGGGATGACTCAGAATGTGTAATTTCATAGAAGCCATTTTGGCTAGAGATAAAATGTGAAGATTCCAGTTTAGATTGTAAGTAAAGGACAGACTGAGAAAGAGGAGAGGAAGGACAGTCAAGAGTCATGGGAGAAGATGGAATAGTTATTTGGAAGGTTGCATAAAATTGATAGTTTGATGCGAGTTTTAAAGGCATTGAATAATATTAAGTTTACTTTGCCCCAATCAGAGGGATTATAAGTAACTTTATATATAAAGACACAAAAAAAGTGCAGGGTGGTATCATCAGCATATGAGTGCATAGGATGAGAAGTTTGGTTTAGAAGACCATTGATGAATAATGGGGAGAATGGATGACAGGATATTCACTTACTTTCCAAACACAGTATACTTGAGATCAAGATGTGGTTGAGGGCAATAGGAAATGAAGAACTGGGAACCATTAGAATTTGATCCACTATTGGCCATAGACACTGTACCTCTAGTTGAGTGCTGTAACAGAAAAAATGTTCTTCCTTAGATTGAAAATACCATGACTTCACATCCATTTTATCCTTTTCCCCCCCTCTCTTTTTTCATACAATTTTTACAGTCTGGTACTACTTTCATAAGATTGAGCCAAGTATGTGTTCAATATTTGCTGACTCTTTGCTGAGTTATGGCTTTCCAAAAAGTGGATTGCTTTCAACAGATTCATCCTGCACAAGTTTCAAATACCACTACTAAATCTTATCTGGAACTTCATGCATTAAGTCATCTTTTCAAGTATTCTTAATAATTCTAATATTTACCACACATGAATAATCAATTTTCAATAAAACCTTGATGCATATTTTCTAGAGATGTACCAACACCAGAATTTTTATTTTGAATTTTGGTACCAGAATTTAACCTAACCTAACCTATACCAATACCATAAAATCTTGCCAATACTACTACTGATACTGATAACAGTGCACTGAAAACTAGTCTTTAAGATTCTTGTTTGTTTTTTCTAAGTTTGACATTATTAAGCCAAAATATTTAATCAATAAATGGCTTACAAATGGCTACCTGCAACATAACTCATTCCCAAGTTGGGAGAGAGTCTGTGTCTTGGTTTACTAAAGTTATAATCATCCTAAGACATTTTCCAACACTCTTCTTTTGAGATGGTTGACTGCTGGCCAGTAGAACTCCACCACACCATCTCCCTGAAGGTTCAGACAGACTCTTACCTTCAGGTCATCTCGGACTTCATCTTCAAACTTCTTTCCCCATATGGACTGTCCTCCTTTACCAGTTCCAGTTGGATCTCCAGTCTGTATCATGAAGCCCTGGAAATAATCATATTTCTAATTACAGTAGCAATTATTTAAACTACCACCAGACAAACAAACTAAATATAAAATTACTATGCCCTATTTGCTGACATTGATCTGAAGGCAGGATAAATGACCTACAGCCTGCCTGGAAAAAAGGGTCCATCATAGCAAATAGTTTCCCCTACCACATGCAATTCCTTCATACCTGGGTGAGACCATCAATCTATGGCTCCTCTGGTGTCATTCATCATACAATCAGAGCTACATGCCAATCACTTCTATCTATCTATCACTTCTATTCTCTTTCCTTCAATATCTTCTTTAACCTATTTAACCATCCTTATCTGGCTAACTCTTAAATTCATCACACCTCACACACTTGATCTTATGATCTTTTCTATCAGCCTATCATTCATTCTCCATGTCTATACCATCTCAACATACATTGCTTTGTCCATCTAGCCAAGTCCTTTTCAACTTCCTCATTATTATACAAACCTTAATATTTCTATGAAAGAGATTTCCATTGTAGTAACCTGAGGCACACAAAGCTAGGAAGTTTTCACAGGTTTTTGGACACTGCTCACAGAACAACTCAATCTTGATATCTCCAACATCAGTGTGCAGTGTTACACTCTGAAAAAAAAAAAGAAAAAAAAATGGTATATCATAATGGCCTAAATTCCTGTAAGAACTCTTGTCTAAAAAAAAACACTCAACAAAATGTCCCATCTATGTATATATCTTTATCCAGAAAAACACTCCTTGCATCTCTTGTAATTGATTCTTAGAAGAGGATGGAAACACATGAGATATTGAACTAGTAGTTCAAGTATTTTGTTTCCACTATATATATATATATATATATATATATATATATATATATATATATATATATATATATATATATATATATATATATATATATATACAAGGATTCCTTGTAATGTGGAAAAATAATCTCTCTGGGGTGAAAAAGTTGGGAATAACTGTTCTATACCATAAACACATTAGACAGTACACGGCTGGACCTCCCCATTTTCCTCCATACCATCCCCCCTATCCCCAGCAAGCATGTGGGACTGAGAGGCATCAGGAAGGGAAGAGCAAAATAGGCAATATATTGCAATGGAGAAAATTACAGAATATGCCATTTTGGGGACAATTTTCTTAAAAAAAGTGCAATCACGAAAAATCTGAGGACAAACTAAAGTAAATCTAACCAAACTTTACTTAACCTAACCTTATTTAGCATAATATGAAATATCACCACAATATTCATCTGCCATATATATATGCCAGACTGGTGTATAAGACAACCCCCAATTAAATAGGGAAAAATTTAGTTTTTGAGCAATTACCAGTGTACAAGACGACCCCCTTAATGGGAGAGGGAGCCCCAACATGGTTGGCTAATGGTAAGGGACTCCATCACTGCTGATGTGCAATATGAGGGGCTTGCATGGCGGTTCGTTCCCTCACTTGAGTACGTTGTTGCCATGGCAAAATTTACCGTCTTTGTTCTGCACAACTCCAAGTGTTTCTGAACTCCAAAATGGGAAGAATATGGCTATAGCTTCTGTTAGTCTGATTGGTAACTGATTATTATCATGGAATCAGCCATTTCAGGTGAGGGGTGAGGGTGTCACCAGATTCCCCCACTGTTGCTACTCAACCATAAGCCACAGGCCTTATTCTCCAATCCTGCTTCATCTCCATTACTCCTGTTTCTGTCTGTCTTCATATTTCTATATAGATTGGTTCATTACCAAATTCTAACTTTTGTTCCATATCACCGTTGAAGTAAAAATAAGAGGTGTTTTATGTATAAAGGTGCCTCTCCCCCATCCTAAACATGGCATATGAACAGGGAAGCATGACTTGACCAACATACCTCACTTGACCTGCCACACTAGACAGAAAACACTCCTTGATAGTGTTAACAATTGCCAGTGTGATCGTCACTTAAACAATGACGCCGCCAGTAAACATTATACATCGCTATAGAGGAGCTGCCTGCTAAGCCAATAAATTGTGTACATGCATATCTATAAACGATATATGCACGTGTGTGCCTGCAGAGTGAATTTCAAGTGGCTTAATGTTCACCACAGGGTTATAGGTTTCTGTTTTATTACCAGTATATAAGAACACCCCTTGATTTAAGAGTCTCAAAATTATTTTACTTTAGCACCAGTCTCAAGTTGGCATTTTATGCCCTTCCCATCTGTCAGAGCTTTCCATCTGAGTAATTTGACCCCCGTATGTAACTGGCGCAAATCAATTATAATGGTGCTAGCGATTTTTTAAGATTTACCAACTTTGCGGGATGCAGGACTCGACTAGCCACCAAGCAACACAACCCCATGTCGTGTCTCGAGGGTAACTGAACATCTGTGGCCAGCAGCGCTCTGAGCTAAAACACTATACGAACTAAACGTAACCTGCCGTGGGTCAAATCTACTATTTTCTCAGTTAGATTTTGGTGTGTTTTGAACGAATCTGCTACTCATTTTCGGTGTAAATCATCAGTTTGGGCCTCACCAATGAGAGAGACAACATCAAACACCAATGACGCTCGCCAACGGAGCAAGTTTCAGCCTTGCCACAGTGTTTCAAAATTAAGTAAATAACCTTATCTTTACAATGAAACTACCGTTTGTGGCCGGCAGCACACTAAGCTAAAACATTACACCAACTAAAACAATCTGGCGGGGGTCAAATCTAGCCCTGGGGTGCTCTATGCACCCGCCCGCATCCCTCAAATTCAGTAAATCTTCAAAAATCGCTAGCGCCATTATAATTTATTTGCATCAATTACATATGGGGATCAAATTACTCAGTATGGAAAGCTCTAATAGATGGGAAACCCAACTTGAGACTGGTGTTAAAGTAAAATAATACCAAAAACTCGTCTTATACGGTAATTACTATGGTTTTACAAAAAGCCATCCCCACATTAAAATCACATACATGTTATGCATTTTTTTTTTTAATGATGAGAAAGGAGATTGAACCCTTCTTTTTATCGTTAAAGCTTTATGACGGTCAGAAGAGCTGATTTCGTGTTTTAAACGTCAAAATACAACGATCAATGTATTTCTTACCAATTTACATCAGACTGTGGACGTTACCTATATTTACCATTTTCCCCTTGTGAGTTGCGTCACTGTTCTTGTCAAGGTTGCACAGAGGTAATGATCCTTGTGATCCTTAAAAGCTCCGGTAAGCTCAAATTCGCTACTTCATCTTCTCTTGATGTCGATGGTACAGGTGGCTCGGGATCGCTCCAGGGCCAGCCAAGCCTTTATATCAGCAACTCCTTAAACAGACAAAAAAAACAAACACAAGCAGAAAAAAAGCAGTATTGTGCACGCTGATTTTCCCTTCTGTTTACAAATTATCTTGATCTTAATCTTGATGCCACAGGTAGTTTCCTTGGGTAGCTTATAGTATCCTTGCTCGGGATCGCTGCAGGGCAAGGATATTATAAATATAAATCCTTGGTGTAGAGAGACGAATGACGGGATGATTGAAGCTGTGAAGGAGTTTCTGGAGAAAACCCATCCACTGCATCACCGGACTGTGGATGAGGTAGAAACTAAATGGTTTTCTGTCCTCTCAAAATCAAGGAAGAAAATCTCAGCAATAAGGAAGGAATATAAGGTAAAGTAGTCTGAAATGCATCCAGATATCAAATAATAAGCGTAGTTTTTCCTAAATGAGTGTAACCAAACTAGGCTCAAGAAATGAGGATAAAAATATTTTTTTCTTTTATGTTATGACTATACTACACAAAAGCTTTTCAGTTTTACCAGTTCCTTTCCTTTGAATGACCATCTTAAAATGTCCTATATTGTGTTACTGTGTTGTATATTTTGTCATCTTTATTTATTATTTCCATAGCTGCAACCCAATTTTCAGCTATGGAAGGTCAATCCATTAACATTTATTGTTTTGTTTCACCCAAACCAGCTTTAATGTTCCTTTTTTTGTACAGAGTGATAGTGGCGGTCCTCTGTCTTGTGTGGGCCTCTCAAACACCTTAGGATGCTATTAGCTGGTGAAACGAACACACACACACGCATAGAGGAGAGAGAAAATAGTCTGATTAGGTGAGTATTATAATGAATTTTGTTTCCATTACATTCTTCATCTCATTTCCTCTCATTACATATGCATACATCAATCATTTACTTTTTAGTCTTTTATATCTAATTGTCATTTGTGTGTTTATTCATGTGCAGGGAAGGGCGTGGCAGGGGGTGGCGTCGCAAGGGGTGGCGTGGCAGGGAAGGGCGTAGCAGGGGTTGGTATGGCAGGGAAGAGTGTAGCAGGGGTTGACATGGCAGGGAAGGGCGTGGCAGGGGTTGGCATGGCAGGGGGTGGCGTGGCAGGGGGTGGCGTGGCAGGGGGTGGCGTCGCAGGGGGTGGCGTGGCAGGAGGTGGCGTGGCAGGGTAGGGCGTGGCAGGGGGTGGCGTCGCAGGGGTGGCGTGGCAGGGAACGGCGTAGCAGGGGGTGACGCGGCAGGGAAGAGTGTAGCAGGGGTTGGCATGGCGTGGCAGGGCGTGGCAGGGGTTGGCGAGCCGTGGCAGGGGGTGGCATGGCAGGGAAGGGCGTGGCAGGAGGTGGCATGGCAGAGAAGTAGTGAACCACCTCGTAAATTACCATTAGTTCCCTGTCAAACGCACTATTCTGCCTCTGAGGTGAAGAAAGCTATAATTTATACAGAAGTGAGGGTGATATCTACGTATCTCCTACAGCTTGTGCCGAGGGCGGTGGTGTCCAGGACCGGGTAAGGGCGAGATGGAGAGTGTGAGTGCCATGGGATGGAATAGGGGTGCCATCTGCCACGAGGAGGTCATAATGGTGGTCGACTGGATGGGCGGGGGAAGGAATAACTCTCACTACTACGCCCGTGCCCACCAGGAATCAGACGCCCTGTCCGTCACCCACATCAACACCCGCGACTGGCAGGGTAGCGGCGTCGGTACAGTGTCTCGATAGGGCATGGGAGGCTGTGGGGGAGGTGGGAGGGGCGGTGTCATGTGGCTGCGAACGGCCTAAACCACATCTTTAATCTTGAGTACAATACCATGTCATACAGTTTCGCGAGAGAGAGAGAGGGGGGGGGGGGGGGGGGTCAAGTTACTGTCTAATGAACTTTATGCCTCCTTTGGTCTTGTTCTATTGGCGTATTTTTGTTATTTTTCGCAAATTCGCTTTACTTTTGACATCTATGGGGTTATATATGTATTTATCTATTGTCTATCTATGTTCTTCGCATATTATCTACTCGATTTCTTAGCTGTGTCAAGAGAAACATGGAAATATACAACAACTTTTTGGCCTAAGTACTGGTAAACATGTTCGCTGTTTCTTTCGCTTATTTTTGCTATTTCCTACTAATTCGCTTTATTTTTGGCGTTTATGGGGTTATATATGTATTTTTCCACGCTTCATATTTGTTCTTTGCATATTACCTACTCGATTTCTTAGCTGTGTCAAGAGAAACATGGAAAAATACGAGAACTTTTTGGCCCTAGTACTTGTAAACATGACTACCGGTCGGCCTCGTTCCTTCGTTTATCTACGTCTATTTTTTCACTAAATCGCTTTATTTTGACGATTAAGGGGTTATATATGTACTTTTACACGCTTCTTCTATATCCTCTGCATATTAAGTACTCGATTTCTTAGTTATGTGAAGAGAAACATTGAAAAATACGAGAACTTTTTGCTGTGTTCGTGGATGGTGACGGTGGCAGATTAAATAAGCAAAATACGACTACTGTTTGGCCTTTGTGGTGCTGTAAAAATGCTTGTTTTAGGCCAGCCAAGCCATGACGTCAGTCAGGTGGGTTGGGGCCTCGCCGCCTGGGCCCTCTGCTGGTGAGGGTCAGTGCTGTTTCAGTGTTTGGTGGGGCAAGGCTGGATCGGGTTAGAAGTTCCTCTCATACTTAAAAGCCTCTCGTTGAACGGACATGGTACTTGGAGTGTTTAGTTACCATTCTAGTGACATATTAAGACGATTTCCACCTTCCAAACGCCTTGATTGAAATGACAAGCCGGTTTTCCTCCTCCTCCGCCGGGTGTCAATGTTTACGTCAGGTGAGTCACCAGTCCCCACCCGCGGCGCCATCTTGGATTCTCATTTCATCGGTCATTTTAAGCCACATCTCTCAATCACTACAGTCTCATCTTACCACAGTCTGCTGCAATGGTACTAATCTTTCATATGAGCCATTCAGACATAGTTTTCGCGGTCAAGTTTAAGCGTAATGAAGGTGGGAGGGAGAGAGGAGGGGGGGGGCGTACCCCACCGCGGCGCCCCAGCAAGCAGGATATTGTCTTTGCTTCTGGACTGTTTATTTGGGATCATTACTCAAATTTAAGGCTTTTTACGAGTACTGCGGCGTGTTTGGAGTGATTTGCGTGCGTGTGTGTGGTGGAGGTGGCTGTGGTGGGCGGTATTGGGGGGATAAATAAGGGGGCATTTTTGGGCTAAATTTCTTGCAACGCCCAATGCACTTTTTTATTAGAGGCAGTATTAAGTTGTTATTAATGGCAAAAGATAGTTCATATATAGTGAGGTTTTGTGTCTACAGTTCAGTGAAGTGAGTGGAGAGGAACTGTGTTATTCAGTGGAGTCAATATTACATTAAAAACTTCATTATCAGCCTCTCAACAGTTTATTTCCGCCTCTAAATCACTCCAAAGTTTTTAATATATTTAAGAATAACTAATTAATTGTCTTGAAATGTGTTTTGGTTCCGTTGAATCGATAGTTAGTGGGTATTTAACGAGTGTTTAAAAGTGTCATATTTTCAAAAAAACGTTTTTTCCCGTAGAATTTCTTCAGAATTGGTGTTGTTAGGAGTGTGTATACACTTTGGGAATTAGTTATCCTATTTATCGCGTCGAAACAAATGCAATAGATTGATGTGTCACTGTTTTATCGAGGGGTCATTTTCAAAATGGTTTGCGCTACGTAAATATTGAGCTGTGACGTCATCAGCTGTGACGTCATAGGGCAGGCGCCTCCCTGCCCCCCTCCCCCTGCCCCCCTCTGTCTTGCTGACTTATATAACAGGAGTTACTGTGTGTTTACCGTGTGTATGCGTGTGCGTGCGTGCGGGCGTGCGTGCGTGTGTGTGTGTGTGTGTGTGTGTGTGTGTCTGTCTGTCTGTCTGTGTGTCTGTCTGTGAGTGTGTATGTATTTGTATGTGTGTGTGTTTGTGTGACTGTGTGTGTGTGTGTGTGTGTGTGTGTGTGTGTGTGTGTGTGTGTGTGAGAAAGAGAGAGAGAAATAACTACTACTAATAATACTAATAATCATAATATTTTTTCAATCTTTCTACTACTACTACTACTACAACTATCACTACTATTATTACTATTACAACTATAACTATTTGCCAGTGATGAAGACCCAGTTATATGCCAAGACTACGCTGTGACAAGACTGCTGCCTCCTACAACCACCACCACTGCTACTACTACTACTACCACTGCTGCTACAACTATAACTACCACTACTACTGCTAGCGTTGGAATATTACAAGTGAAGAGAGACAGTTTGTGATGACCATTTTGGCTACTACTACTACTTCTATCCTCCTCCTCCTTCTACTACTACTACTACTACTACTACTACTACTACTACTACTACTATTACTACTACCACCACTACTACTACTACTACTACAAACTTTTTTCTCCGCAGGTTGTGATAGAAAAAGAAAAAGAAAGAACATCCTCACTCTGTCTTTCCTCTACTTACTTCCTAGATTGTACTGATCTCTGCATTGAACACCACATCTAATCTCCTCTTCTCTTTTCTGCAAGTTTGAGAAGTATTACGGTGAGGAGCTGCTGCTACTGAGGCTGGTGGCCAGGAGCTGCGCCGTCAACCTGGTGACTGGCGACCCCTTCGCATCCGCTACCCTGTCCACCCCAAGACACTAGCAAGTTCCTCAGTGTTTTTTATAACTCTCATTAATTTGGCATCATCCGCAAACAGATTGTGTGTGCTTGTGTTTGTGTCCATGTGTATTTCTGTTTGTTTGTTTGATCTACTTTTCATCCCTTCCATATCTGAGCGGTATTTTCCTTTCTCCTCCTTCATCTCGTACTTCTCCATCTCCTCCTCCTTCTTCTCCTTCATCTCCATCTCCTCCTCTTCCTCCTGCATTGAGTGACTTTTCCCCTTTCCTGCAAGTTTGAGAAGTATTACGGTGAGGAGCTACTGATGCTGGCCAGGAGCTGCTCTGTCAACCTGGTGACTCGTGGCCCCTTCACCATTGCTACCATTGCAAAGACACAAGTAAGTTCCTTGGTGTCCACTATCATAAACCATTAACTTTTTAAAACACAACAATAAATGAAAGATGGAAGGAAACTAAAGGGATAAGAATGAAGAATGATCCATGGGTTGCTTTTTGTGTTGACTTTATGATCACATGACCACAGAAGCTGTTATTACCTCCTTAATGTGCATTGACTGACTCCACGAGTGGATATTGTCATTATCACACTCCTGCATTACAGAGCAAAGCCATGAAGTATGGGGTGCTGCTGGCTGCTGTGGGGGCCGCGGGATGTGTGATGCACAAGGGCATGAGGCGCGGCTTCCGTGGAGGCCACAGCTCCAGCTCGGGGTCTGGCTCCAGTAAAGAGTGAACAACACTGTACAAGTTGATGCTGTGGAAGGCTAACATGCTGCCTCCACCAGGTACTCCCCAGGTAATGAGTTTAACTTTTATTACATAATACCAATGATACCAATAAGAAAATAAGTTTTATAGTAATGTGTTCAAAAATATATTTATATAGTGTTACACTGTGTCCACATTAGGTGCAAGCTCTGTTTGCAAGTTCTCTGTTTGATAGGTGTTTGGCAAACGATAGGGATGATTTCGGGGAATTATTATCCTTTTTTGTTTTAGGTCTCTCTTTCCCATGACATGAGATGGTTCTCTCCACTCTCGTTGGTCTTGCACAAACTCATTTGTTTCCAGCAAGCCATGTCCTGCGGAGTCCATTTCCTTCATGTCTTATGTCTTCCTGCTGGTCTTCTTCCTTCCACCCTCCATATTTTCCACCACTTTTACTATACTGTCTTCTTATACCAACTTCCTCACATAATCAAACCAGCAAATTCTACCCCGTATTGCAACATTCTATGATCATTGTACGTTGAACTCCCAACAGTCTCTTATTCATGTCTCCTATATCCCTGCTTTACTCTATACAGGTACCCCTCGATTTATGCGAGATGAGTTCTTGCAGAGCTCACGGACAACAGAAACAATGTAAATCAATCAATCAATCAATCAATCAATATATATATATATCTATATATATATATATATATATATATATATATATATATATATATATACACAAAAAATACTTTGTCCTGTGTGGAATAAATACTTGGTGATAACAGTTGCCCTGAAAGTAGAAAAAAATAAAACAGCTGGGTTGCCGGAAAAAAAAAAAAAAAAACTTGCACATAGATTCCCCCTGTATGAAAGGGAAATCTATGTGCAAGTTTCACCTTAAACTTTTATTTTTTTTACTTTCATGACACCATTGTTACCAGCAAGTATTTATTTTACACTGGACAAACTATTTTTTTTACCATCAGGGCATGAATTACTACCCAGAAAAGTTTCTTTGCAAAACACATTCACATACCACAATTATGTGCAAGGTACATAAAATCATATATTGAATTTATTTTTTACTGTAAAGCTAAGAAATATGAAATATACAATACAATACAAATGACATTTTCATTGCACCATTATCTGAGTCCTGGAACATGAATAACTTATAACAGGCCAGAAAGCAGTGAAACTTGTTGATCTATACTTGGTAAAAAAAAACTAATATTCATCCTTTCCAGATTGGAGCAGATAACTCTTGCAGCAGTCATAGAGGTAGGTAGTAATAACAAAACTTGCCAATACTTGTGTGAAGAGCAAACTCTTCCTGGTGAAAGTGGCAAGAGCTTTTCTACCTCAATATCCTGAAAACTGCTTGTTCGTCCCACCGTCACATAACTTCCTTGACTGCAATGGAGAAAAGTGTCAATTTTCTGATGTGGTATCAAACATCTCATTGGAGAGAGCTACAGTGATTGCTCAAAATGGTTAATCAGAATGCTGAACACGAATGAAAATTAAGTAACCAGATAGTAAGAAGCCATGTAAACAGTTCTGGTATGCACATGACAGCAAAATTTTCAAGGGTCACTAGTTCTGTACTCACTCCATAAGACATTATTTATTTTAGCCACAGGTTACTCCTTGGTGCCTCCTGAATCACTATCCTTCACCTTAACAGCTGCATGAAGGAAAAACATACTTATATAATTCAATCTCACACTGACTTTCCCTTTTCCATTATTTCATTTACGAGCTTAGAATTCAATACTTTACTAATTAATTTTTAAAGCCTAAGACCTGCAGCTAATGATGACTCAGCGTCACCCTCCTGAGTTTTCCAACCACGTTTCTCTCTACAAATACTATATATAAATGCACAGTACTTACAAGTTTCTTTCTGATTGATGTTGCTCCCAGTGCTACTATTACTATTACTGTCACTGGTGCTGTTGTCTGTATTTCCTTGTAAGCTGTCTTCTGCTTCATCATCACTATTCTCTTCTTCACTGCTGGAGTCTTCTAGATCACTGAGGGAATATAAAGGTGAGATTACCCATAGGCCCCTAATACCATAATATAATTTTACCTCAAGACAATCAGATCTTATCAGGCCACCTAATTATTATTGAAGACATAGGGCTGGTAACGGCATCCATCCTGCGTCTCAGATGTAGGAGTGGAGTGGCCAGTTCCCTTCTCCTCCAGTCATAGCTGGCTGGTAGCTATTATAAGGCTGGGTGAACTTAGGAGCAGAGTTTTCCAAGAATAATCCTGTATTTGTTCCTGCTAGAAAAGATTAACCACTTAGATCATGATGCTGCCTATTTAAAGCTGTGTGTTTAACTAATCTCTGAGGACAGAACATACTGAGTGCGATTTCCACTTTGTTTGCTAGCACATAAGCACACCATGAGATTTTATTTCTAATTTCTTTTGTAAGAGAAGCACTGGCCCATCTAAATCACTACCCAAAACAAGAGGATGCGTCTTGAATCCTACATCTTCAAATAGATCAAGTTATAAGGATGTAAAAATGGAAGAAGCAGGATATTCCAGAATTTACCAAAGAAAGGGATGAACAATGAAAAAGTTTAACTAACTTTTGAACAGAATAGGGGTGAGAGAAGTCTTGTAAGAGGCATGCAGTCAGGAAGATAAAAGTAGAAAGTACCAAGAGTTGCAAGATCACTGTTGACAGTCTGGAGCTATGTGCTATGAGTGGAGCACCATCATACATTTGAAGCACACTCCATATAAGGACATAAAAGGTTCTTGTTCAGAGCTGCCAGCTTAAGAAGAGAACCTGTTTTAGCAAGATATGAGATGGGAAGTTTCCATTTTTCACTGTAGGTAAAGGACAGAATAAGGACATTCAGTGTCGAAGGCAAGAACAGTTGAGCGGAATTAAAGAAGAGATAGTTGTTAAGAATGTTGTATTGAGGTCATAGGTGGAGGAATTGAGCTTTTGAAATGTCTTAGGCAATTACAAAAGTTTCACCAAAGTATCTTAAGATGATTACCAAAACTCAGGAAAGTGATACAACAACCGATAGAGAGTGACTCTACACATCATGCCAATATGAGATACATTCAACATGTATGCCATTAAATGCATCCCTTACTATTGGCAGATAATTAAAAATGGTCAGGGATACACTTGATGGCATGATGATGTATCCTATTTTAGCAAGAAGTATCCAAGAAGAAAAGTTTTGTGTTTAAAGTAAGTTAGCATTAAATATAGCAGAAAACATAACAAAAGCATCTTAGATTCATTAGAAAACATAAAAGGAAGAAAGCAATTTAACATATTGCCTTCGCACTCTCCTATATGTTAAATTGCTTTCTTCCTTTTATGTTTTCTAATGAATCTAAGATGCTTTTGTTATGTTTTCTGCTATAGTTAATTCTAACTTACTTTAAACACAAAACTTTTCTTCTTGGATACTCTCCTATAAGAACTCAAGAAGCTGAGGGTTTCAAGTGCCACTTACTCAATTCACTTAAAGAAATTTCCTTCCCTCTATGCTTGTCTTTCCATCAATTTTATTCTTCTTTTCCCTCCATTTTTTATAATTCTCTTTCAATCTTATATTTTCCCTATTCTGCAAGTATAAGTAAATGAATGAATGAACATGTAAAAGTAAATGAAAACCAAATTAAGCAAAGATATGACTAAGGTGATGATAAAATAAAGTAAAATAAATTAAATGATCTAGATGACTAAATGGTAAAGCATTGCACTCACTCTAAGAACTTTCCCTTCTTGGCTTTGGTCTCAGGAGGATCTTCAATACTTCTCTTACCACCAGATGGACCACTGCCGTCTTTGGAAGAAAAAGCTGTAAAAATTTAGTTAATTAGTTACAGGTACACTTTACAATAATAGATCTCAATTTACACTAAAGATTGTTTTTGAGGAGGTCGCTAAAAACAATCAATAAATGAAAAATATAATCAAACTGCTGATGTCATGGGAGGCTAAACAGGGAAGTCAATAAATAAAACAACAATGAAAACTATACTTTTTCCAAATGTGCACATCTTTACTGTTGCTCTCTGAAGAACTGATACTGATTGTTGATGATAATAAAATTTTTAAAACTTACCTTTATCTAGAGAATCATACAAGTTCTTCTCACGAAGTTCCCGCTGCTGGAAATACGCTTCATCCTGGAAGGTGTGCCTTGGTGATTCTTGGAGTGCTTTAAATTTTTGTCGCTTCTTCTCCTGTAGCTCTCTTTCCCGATCAGCTTTCTTGGAAATAAAATCCTTCAGTCTGTAATAATACGGTTTCATCAAGTATGATTACTTTACAAGTGTCATTTTAGACTTTTAATTTTACGTATGCCAAATATACAAAACAACTTTTGTAATAATAGGGACTGTCGTACATTCATACTTTGTTCAGCAGTTATTAAACACTGCAATTCATGCCTTTGTACACTTTTTGATGAAAATGCTTTCCCAAGCTCTCAGATTACAAGACAAAAGTAAATACTTCAACTAAGAATTAATTTGGGATTTATTCAAGATTTCTAATGCACCCTCAATTCTAATGGTCTTTGGTAAAAATTCTGCGGTTACATTTGATGTGCTAAAATCTTTAATGAAATTCGGCATGGACATTTACTTCTCATACTAAATACATTTCAGTTTTCTTGTTGCCTCATGTAAAGGTAGACTATGCATCAACTCATTCTTTACTTTTCACTGGATGCATCCATACACAGAGAAATTTTATGAACTTCAAATAAGTTAACAGTCTTAAGATCCCTCATACCATTTCCTAGATTCTAACATGAATAAATATTCTAGTAAAGATGCATAAACAAAACAGGAATTAATCAAAACAGTATAAATGCAGAAAGGGTGAACAAAAACATTATGAGTTAAGTGATGTAATGATTACAGGGAAAATGATAAACCGTGGTAAAAATTTGACACAGAGTTTAAAATTTAATTATTGTTAAAACTGTATTTGATTAATGGATCTAAAAACTAAGGGTGATATTGTTAATTGATCAGAAAAGCAGTAGCTGTCTCTGAGACAAAGGTGTCTTTGCTCCTTCACTGCCTGCTATAAGGAATATCATCTTGTATTCATATACAATTGTCACGAGGATCACCTTGACTCCTTCCCTCAACATGGACTATATACACATTCCCTGCCTGAAATCCTCACTCTGACACTACACCTTATCCAACAGGATTAAGGCCTCAATATCAGAGAATCATTGTCTCCTTGTTATATTATAGGGTCCAGTAGCCATGATGAAAGCACTGTGAGGAATGCTGACTGTGGTGAGTAGAAGCTGTGGCTATGTAATGCTATATCAAAGTTTGTGAACAATTTCATATGATTTCCTCAGCCTTGGAGTAAAGCTCCCTTATGATTAGCTGCATTTCATCATGATGTCACAGTGTGATGCCAAAGAAATACTCTTAGGTAGGCTAGCATTCATCACTCACCAAGCACCACAAATCTTTGTGGATACCAAGGGGTGGGCAGCATCAGTGAGAAAGAAGCCATGTTTACAATCAGATGTGCATACGTTCAAGTAGCAGATATTTTTTTGAGTACCATGTTGAAGTTTTGACTTTTGCATTCAAGTATTGAGTCTCCATTGTAGAAAAAATAAAGACAAAGTCATTCTTAACATAAGGAGAAATGTAGACTAATGATTATGGGTTGATACACACTATACCATGCAACTACCTTTTCTCTTCATTGATGTCTCTCAATCGGCGCCCACTGAGGTCTCGGCAAGCCTCACGATTTGTTGTCTTTTCAATCTGAGCACCTGTGGGAGGACATTTAAAGTTAATATATATATTTTTTCTGATACTATCCTATAAACAAGTGGGCCATGAGTTTTACTTTAAGCAAATATCTACATAGTTATCTCTATTAGGTATCCTACCATGAAGAAACACTAGTGTAAATTGCAAAAACAGGTCAACTGAGAATCCCTGGAGATTGAGAAAAAGAGGAGCCTTTACAGTATATGCTGGACTATATGGTGACCCAGTGTATAAGACGATCCTCAATTTTTAAGGGAAAAATTGAAGTTTTGAACTATTAGTGGTGTATAAGATGACCCCTTTAATGGTGGAGAGAGTCCACATGGTTGGCTAAGGGAAAGGAACTCCATCACTGATGATGATGTGCAATATGAGAGGCTTGTGTGGTGGTTGGTTCCCTCACTTGAGTATGTTGTTACTATGGCAAAATTTATTGTCTTTGTTCTGCACAACTCCAAAATGGCTGAGATATGGCCAGGATTTCTGTTAGTCTAAATGGCATTTCAGGTCATCCGTACTATTGCCACTTCACCATAAACCTTAATCTCCAAACCCACTTTATCTCCTATGCCTCCTGTCTCTGTCTTTCTGTTTCTATATAAATTTGTTTATTATTATTTGTTTATTATTCTTGTTCCATATTACCATTGAAGTAAAAATAAGGCGTGTTTTATGGATGGGGGGTCTCCCCCCATCCTAAACATGGTATATGGGCAGGGAAGTGTGACCTGACCAACACATCTCACTTGACCTGCCAGACTACACCTGGATATTTACCTCAACAATGATGTGGAACAGTTAAAATAATTTTCTGAAATTATTTCAGAAATACATCAATTTATACAGAAATAGAGACAGAGAGAGCACTGGCTACTGATCCTCACTGTTTTGAGCCAGTGCCAGTTATGGTCGTTCCTAGCAACTCCTGCTACCTATAGTGGTAGCCTGGTGGGATATATTGAGAAACTATTGTTAATTCAGCATATATGCAACAAGAAATAAATTTTTTGTTTTTTGTTAAGGAATATAAATGAATAACAAAAGAAAAATAAATTATAAAACAAGATCATTCTTAAACATGTTCCAATTTGATACGAAATATGTAATTCATTTCTCATATGGTTGTGATCAACTAGTTCCTTAAGCTGCTAGTGAACTCAGTGACTCTGGTGTGAGCAGATGGCTGCACGTATTGCATAGTCCTTACAATTGCCAGTGCAATCGCCACTTAAACAATGACGCTGCCAGTAAACATTAAAAGTCGCCTGCTAAGCTAATAAACTGTGTACAAATATATATATATATACAGTGGTACCTCTTGATTCGAACTTAATTCGTTCTTTTTGGCTGTTCGAGTTGCGAAAATTCGAATTAGGAAGCAATTTTTACCATTGAAATTAATGTAAAAACATTCAATCCGTTCCAGTTGATTTTAAGTAAAAAAAAAAAATAAAATACACTCAACCCCAGCTATTGCAAGAAATTGGTCCCTTAACATTGCCGCAATACCTAAGAACGCAATAGCCATTGTTAAGAAGTAATGGGAAAAAAACAAAATTGGTCCTGACCCACCAGAGTGGCAACATGATTTAACAAACTGGCACCTTGTTTTCCCCTCATCTCATCATAAAGAGAGGTGTTCACGGTGAAGACGTGTGAGTGAGACCAGCCGAATGGCAGGAAGGTGGCGTTTGCTGCCACGTGTTTTGTGTTCAAATTGAGAGGCAGCGTTTGGATTGGAGGTCAAAATTTGTTCGCCAAATATGTTCGGATTGGGAAGTGTTCAAGTCAAAGGGTGTTCGAATCAAGAGGTGTATATATATACATATATATATATATATATATATATATATATATATATATATATATATATATATATATATATATATATACACACACACACACACACACACGCACACACACAGACACAGTAAATGATGTATGCACATGTGTGCCTACAGAATGAGTTTCAAGGTAAAGTGGCTTAATATTCACCACAGGATTATAGGTTTGTGTTTTATTACCAGTGTATAAAACTACCCCTTGATTCAGGAGTCTCACAATTGGCAAAAGAACTTGTCTTATACTCCAGCATATACAGTAATTTAGTGGTAGCAGAAAAGAAGGGTCTTCCACCAAATTTGATCTCAACTAAACAAAACATCAAAGAGACTCATTCCTCACCTATAGCCCTCAGCATGGAGCCAAATCCACCCTTTCCTCCTAGGAGCCTAAGGGTGGCCACAACCAATGAATTGGCATCAATCTGTGTTGAGGGGTAGACAACCCGACCTTGGCACTGTAGTACCACATCAGATGCATGGCCCTGAAAAGAGAAAGGATTATTTATTAAACATCAGTGTACAATGTGAAGTTGACAATTACAAATTTAGCAATTGATATTTCAGGAGCATCAATTTTCTGTCATGACTGTCAGAATGCCTTTTCAAATTTACTGCTTTAGTGTGTCATTGTTTACTGAAGGCACAATTGATGTTCTGATGGCACTGTAATACAAAATCATGTATTTGACCCTAAGTATGGTCATTATGACTCATATTTTGATGAGCCAGATTTACATTATAACATACAAGATATGTTATGATGTGCCTGACTCTGCCAGTTTCTCTCACACCCCTAACTGTAAATTTTGTAGAGAGGCCTTATCTGTCCGTATATGGAGTATGCTTAACATTATGTAAGGATTCCACTCACTCAGCTCTAGTAAACCGAATAGAATGAAAAGATTTTCATGTTTTCAACTCCTCTCTTAGAAAGTCCCATCGGAAAACCAATTTGGCCCATAAAATACCAACTTGGCCCATTGTGAAGAAAAGTAAAACAAAAAAGCAGATTAGTAATATAAAATAGTAAAATAAAGCTAAAATACAAAACAAGTTAAAGGAAACATTAATGTACCGTATTGTAGCCTATGAGTATGTGTGCAAGACAATATAGGCTGTTTACTGTACACTACAGAACTGTATTGTACTCTATTTTCAATGTCCGGACTTTTTCACTCTCTGGACAGGCTTGATGAAGGCTTGTCCAGCCTTCATCGGAACTCAGGAGTTTCATACCGAAGTAAATAAGTGTTTTGTTATGCCTGTTTGGCTTTTTTTTATTTATTTTTTTTACACATTTCATGTCTGTGTTTACTTTATATTCCCAAAATGCGAAGGATATCTATGAATTATGATGAGATGAGGGGAAAACAAGGTGCCAATTTGTTAAATCATGTTGCCACTCTAGTGGGTCAGGACCAATTTGATTTTTTCCATTACTTCTTAACAATGGCTATTGCATTCTTAGGTATTTTTTAGGTATTGTGGCAATGTTAAGGGACCAATTTCTTGCAATAGCTGGGGTTGAGTGTAGTATTTTTTTATTTAAAATAAACTGGAATGGATTAAATTTTTTTACATTAATTTCAATGGTAAAAAATGCTTCTTAATTCGAATTTTCGCAATTCAAACAGCCAAAAAGAACAAATTAAGTTCGAATCAAGAGGTACCACTGTATATATATATATATATATATATATATATATATATATATATATACAGTCAGCCCTTGTTTCTTCGGACTAATACAGCCTGATGGACAGGCTACAGGTTACATTAGGTTAGGGGTGATTTTGGAGGAGGTTTAAGGGATGTTTTTCTTTATTTTTAAGGGTATTTTTCATGTTTGTATGGGTTTTAAACAGTTTTTCATAATTGAGGTTTAATTAAGGTGTTTTTATGCTTTTGATGATGTTTCTAGGGATTTGCAAAAGCCGTTTTCATGTTTTTGACGTTTTTTAAGGTTTTCCATGTTTATGAGGGTTTTTAAATCTTTTTCATAAGCTTTTCAGGCATTAAACATAAAAAAAACATTGAAAACATTATAAAAAGAAAACATAAACAAGCACACACACACACACACACACACACACAGCACCCCTTAAAAACACAAGAAAATAAGAAAAGACACAAACAAAAAAACTCATTTCAAACAGAATTAAAAAAAATAAATAAATAAAAACACAAAAAAATAAAAACATGTACACACACAAACACATATCATCCCCTCAAAAAAAAAAAAAATAAAAAAAACTAAACACACACACACACACACACACACGGCCATTTCATGTCTGTGTTTACTTTATACTCTCAAAATGTGAATGATATCTATGAAATTTGATGAGTTGTTGAGAAAACAAGGTGCCACTCAGATGGTCAAGGTCCAATTTTTTTTTTCCCCGACTACTTCTTAACTATGGCTATTGCGATGTATCAATGTGTCAATGGCTGTATGAGAAGAACACGAAACCAGGAATTTTATCCACAAAACATGGAATTCTTTGCTATATCTTTTCATAACAGTTTCCCAGAGTCAGGAGTGCCCCTTTCGTGTTTTAGGCATCAAAATACAACTATATGCATTTTTAATTGCTTAACACCAGACTGACGACCTTCTCTACCTTAACTGTATTTTTTCAGCCACTTTAAACTGTGGCATTATATGTATACCACGGGTTTTACTAAAGTCTGGCAGAAAATAATGGTAAAATAGGGCGTCAGAGTTTTACTGTACCATTAACGGAAATTTCCACGATTATCAAATTATTACCAAAGAAGTAAATCAGGAGTGGAGCATCAACAAAGACCCAACACTCACTTCCTTCTGCCTGAGGGCGTCCAACACCTCCTCGCCTGTTTGCAGCCCCTCCTTCAGGCACCACGTTCTGCGCTGCCCCGAAATGTGAGACACTACCACCACCACCATTCTGAAGGTATCGGACTTAAAGCAAAGTCTGAGGTTACTGGAGCTTGCAGGAAGGATGTCTGGAGTCTCTGGATGATCTTGACTTTGATGGTTTTGATCTTGATGCTACAGGTGTGTTTACGGTCATTTCGTCCACATGTCAGTTCGCCCACAAGTTGAGTCAGTTCGTCCACACTCAAGAGTCAGTTCGCCCACACTCAAGAGTCAGTTCGCCCACACTCAAGAGTCAGTTCGCCCACACTCAAGAGTCAGTTCACCCACACTCGAGTCAGTTCGCCCCCACTCAAGAGTCAGTTCGCCCACACTCAAGAGTCAGTTAGCCCATAAGTACAATTCAATGCAGAAATCATGTATTAAAAACTATTAAAATCTAAGTGAATCATGCAATGAATAAAATGTATGGAAAATGTTACCTCTTAATTCTAAAAGTAAAAAATATACAGTGAGGGTTCATATAAAATGCAAGTAAGTAAAACATATTAGCTGACAGTACATTTAAATGTGGACAGACATGTAGCTAAAGCATATTAGCTCACTGGTCAATGAATAAAATGTATGGAAAATGTTACGTCTTAATTTTAAATATAAAATAAATACAGTGAGGGTTCATATAAAATGCATATAACTATATTGAATATGAAAACATATTAGCTGACTGGTACATTTAAATGTGAACTGGATTCTATGTAAATAAAACAATATTTGGCAACAAAGTTGTGGATGCTTATCGGTATGGTCAGGTCATTCAGGTCAGAGAGGCCACTCCTCGGTCACTCCCTTACTATAAAAACGCGCCGTGACTTTTACCTCTAAGGTGGTGTGGGAGAAAGAAAAGTCGAAACATGAACAAATAAAATAAAATAAATCCTGACGCACAAAATCACAATACTCAGAGAGAGAGAGAGAGAGAGAGAGAGAGAGAGAGAGAGAGAGAGAGAGAGAGTATACTCGCAGTTGTAATTTTTGGCATTTTATGGCAACTCTGCGACAAAGATAGGAAGTTACTATATAGTGTCTGCGTGGACAAGATAGCACCAGGTTGATAGAGCAGCTCCTGGCCAGCGTTAGTAGTTCCTAACCGTAATACTTCTCAAACTTGCAGGAAAGAGGAAAAGTCACTCAATGCAGGAGCAAGGGGAAGAGATGGAGATGCAGGAAATAAAGGAGGAAGAGGAGGAGGAGATGGACAGACTGGCAGACCACTACGCCGCCTTTGCCACCCTGTCTGACCACTGCTCCACCACCCACAAGCAGCAATGCCGGCTTTGCTACCCGCACCTGGTTGACCACTACCCCGCCACCTTCAAGTAGTTTGGTTAAAAAACAACAATCTGTTTCCCCCTAATAGGAGAAGGCGCTGCTATACTGTAATATAGTGCCATAAAAACGTACTCAAAGCCTATTACATGTTGATAGAAGGATGAAGATTATTATTATTATTATTATTATTATTATTATTATTATTATTATTATTATTATTATTATTATTATTATTGTTATTATTATTGTTGTTGTTGTTGTTATCTAGAGAATATTATAAAACTATCTATACAGAGAAAGCCACTTGGAAGGCTAAATTTAAAAGGTTAAAGAACTTTACAATATATTCTTCAAAGCCATCACCACCACCCAAGGATTCTGCCACCACCATACTCACCGTAAGATTTCCGCACACGTCCATTATCGCCCACACTCGGCTGCGCACTGCTTCTCAATCAGTCTCCTTGAACTCACAGCTCGAACGGTCCTCTAACTCAATGAATCACTATCTTTGTTTAGCTGCAGTAGTAGTAGTAGTAGTAGTAGTAGTAGTAGTAGTAGTAGTAGTAGTAGTAGTATAGTAGAAGCAGCAGCAGCAACAGTAGTAGTAATAGTAATAAGCATTTGCTCCTAGATACGCAATACTTTAGTAATACTTTAACCTGAGTTGAGTGGTTCGCTTGTTATTTTCGAGGCACGTGTGTGAGTTCAGCTGGCAAGTCGTAGCTTCAATCATTATCTTATTACTTATCTGACAATTCTTCGCCTAATTCTTTGCAATAGTTCATATCTGGACAAAGTTCAATGAATCTTCTACCAATGAAATACACACATACACAAAAAATCTTTCAAACAAGAGAAGAAAAATGTAAAAAATCACTATAGATATGTGTAAGGTGGAACATAAGTGATTCGTTGCAATGATACAGACTCAGTTATTGCTTGAAATGAAATAATACAGACACCGAATAATGGAGTTAGAAATCTGTGTCAAAAATATTGTAATTAGCAACCAGCGAACGAGTGGGTTAGCGAGTGAGGCGATAAACAGCCAACAGCCATCTCGTCTCAATTATCCTTTCATCACACCAATATAAAGGCCATGTGGTGTTTATATGACCGCTGGATATGTGGTTCTTCTTTGAGTCATTTCTGATTTACATTAATTGAAAAATAAAGCAAATAATAACTGATAATAGGGACCACTTGCCTGGCTAGCTACTTAATTGTTTCACTTTTAATAAATGCCCATCTTTCCGATTGTTTCTACTAGTAAAGATAGCGAAAAGTTTGAAAAAAAAAAAACCTACCCAAAATATCTGATAGGACAGCCTAAGGAGGAGGAGGAAGAAGAATAAGAGGAAGACTGGATGAGGAGCACAGGGATGTTATGGCGAACCTAACTCACCGTAAGTAATAGTAGTA
Organism: Callinectes sapidus; assembly: GCA_020233015.1. Classification (NCBI taxonomy): domain Eukaryota; kingdom Metazoa; phylum Arthropoda; class Malacostraca; order Decapoda; family Portunidae; genus Callinectes; species Callinectes sapidus. The sequence continues at coordinate 12,402,026 of CM035194.1, forward strand.
GTAGTGCTGCTTGATGATACTTGGTATTGCTTTCGTGGGCGAGATGAGTAGTATACATATGTATGTAAGTGGAGCGATACTAACTGCTCTCTCTCTCAGCGTCACGGACACAATAATAATGAGGTTGTCTCTTTATCCTTCCCTATCTGTCTGTCCGTTTTTCTATACTATATTTCACCCAGATTAGGTTCAAGCGACCAACAGACAGACAGACTGTCCGACTTGTTGATTGTTGACTACTTCCCTCCATGATAGTGTTCTTATCCTACTTCAAACTAGCTTTTTTTTTTTTTTTTTTTTTTTTTCAATGGTGTTTTTACTTTCAGACAGTATTTCTTATATGTATCCTGTTACATTCTGCATCATTAGGACAATCCACTGAGAATAGCAAATAACTGCCTAAAGATCACATTGTCTATATCCATAATCTACTATTAACACTCATTGTTAAAATGGTATACTAATTAACTGGCTAATCAAGGAGCCACACCTCGAATAATATTGTCTAGCATTGACGAAACACATTTATTTACTAGGAATGATTGCGCTATATTCTTACATGCAGCTATGTACATGTTTGTTTTGAGCATATCTTATGGTTATGATTTTCCTTACATTAGGTCTATTTTTTCAGGTATCACGGTACTCATGAATAATAAGCCTCACTTGAAGCAGGTAACTCTACAGCCTACAATGAATATACCTAGCAAAATATTCACTACTATACAGACTGCAGGATGAAAATCAAGCTATGGAATATGCAGACTATATGTTTAAAAAAATATTACCCAGGTCACCATTCAGACAGATAGTAATTTGTCTGACAGATCACTAGGAAGTCATTATTTTTGGCTAAATTATCATGACATAATGCCATCACATATAACTTCTTGCAATATACAAAAAATACAAACAAGAACCAACTTCAGGCACATAGTGTCTGTAAAGTACGCGTCTCTAAATGAGTGATACGCAGACAGTATAAATACAATATTAGAGTCAAGCACAGTCATTGACACTGGTAGATCAACTTACTGACTAGACCTAACTATTGAAAAAAACAACAGAATTTCAAATCGATGGAAGGAAATAATATTATTGTCAGATTAATAACTGAGATTTCTTCTACACATACAGAAATAAATGTATGTCAAACTATTTATCATTAAACCAATCAAATTGGTTTGGGATAATTCAAGACTGATGCAAGTCTGAACTGTTGTATATTTGAAATTCTAGAAAATGCACATGGAGGAAAAAATCTAAATGACAGTGTTAGGCTTTCATTTTATTTGACTTCTTTTCTCTATTGTGTTTATCGTAAGAATATAAAATGACAGCCCCTGGAGGGCATTGTACTAGTTGCAAGAGTAGATAACATGAGCCAGCCAGTGCTCGCCACGACTAGTAGCCACATCAAGGCACCGCCCACACTCACCCTGCCAATACCACTTGCTTATTTATAAATGTTAGGAAATTTAAGTAAGTCTTTACTATGTTATGCATACTTATCTACATATGCCATTCAATAAAAGGGGAAAAAATATCCAGTTTATTATCCTGACCAAGATTATAAAGTTGTTTACACTTAACAAATCTTACACTCGGTCTAACTACAAGGTCCTTAATACTGCAGTGTGCCTGTCTTCTGAGGCCCATGTCTCAGATGGTAAGGGTTTCTAGTTCATGGAAAAACAAAAGACAAAATCAGCAGCATTATAACCATAGTTATATACCTGTACAAATAATGTTCTGCTCTGACAGTTCTTAATGTAATTAGATGAGTCGTGTAAAAAAAAATACCTCACTAACAAAACAAAAAGATCACAGATGCTGTGGTTGGGGGGGGGGTTACTGCCACTCAGAATAGTCATGGGGATGATTTTTGACCTCAGAGGATTTAGCTTCCTAGTTACAAGAGCTCAGGTCTGCATCATAAAAAAAATATATATATATATATGAAACAGGAAAAAAGCAAATATACAAAACTGAAATAACAAAACTCATAATATACCAATACTAACAATAAGAGAAGAAAAATTAGTAATAATAATGACTACAAAGTATTGTGACAGAAGACCTGCCAGCCACGAGATCTTGGACATTGCCTACAATGCCCACATACAAGGTACTCGACTAGAAGACAAATTTCAAAGAACAATGAAAACAATGATTCTAAACTCAAGGAATCCTGGGGAGCCAGTGAAAGCTTATATGAAGCCAAGATATGATATCCAGCAGCTATGTTTGTTGATAGAATTCTCTGTAACCATCAAACTGTGTACTTTGAGTTTAGTTTCAAAGTTGCAAAACCAGTGCAGCTACATTATTTCTTCCGGAGTAGTGATGCTGTAAAATAAGACAGGAGCCAGTCACCTATTGTCAAGTCCTTTTAACCTGTAGACCACCATAGATCAATGAAACTGTGAGTGAATGCATACATTATCTCTTTTTTCCAAACATTTTCAAGTGACATCACAACTTTTTGCATTTTGTGACTTACAAATACATGTACTCCCTTAACTTAAAAAAAGGATACAATGGGAATTTGTCACAACATGCAAAAGATGATGTGAATTATGTGTTGAACATTTGTTTCCTGAGCCACAGTTAACAGGATACACCAAAGAATGGTGATCTTATTGTTTGGCCGCAACAATGTGCTCTTATTTCATAAACCTAGGTTAACCTCTTTATATACCAACCATTCACGTCTCACAACTGCAGAATTACAGCACATTGCTTACCATTTTCTTAGTGAACTAATGGTGGCCACCATCATCATCTAAAACAAAGAATATATCACACCACACATGGATTTCTCTGGCTTTGTGCCTAAATACAGCATCATAGTGATCACATTTACTTATGTCCTCAGCATTATGTAGCTCCACATAAAAGAGTGATGGTGGTTGCATTCCCCCAGGTCCTCAGCATGTAACAATGTGTTTAACATGATTAGTGTCCCATTATTATCACTTTCTTTCTAAAATGAAATGTAAACTCCACTCCAATGAATGTAAAGTCTAAGTACATGTTTCAGTTGCAAATGCTTCAACTGTGAATAAAATGCAAAGGTGAGATTGAAAGCTTATGAAACATACAAAACTCAAGTATGTATAGAGTTAAATCACTAACACACACAGACACACTCATATATACACAATTGCTTAACTAAAACTTTGTGGCAATTGAATCTTAAGCTACATTTTTCCTGAGTAATTGTATGTAGATCTGAAAGAAGAAGGAAATAATCCATGCTTGTAGATCACTGTATACATCAAGCTAAAACTTATGCACTCTTACATTAAAGGAATCCATACAGAAATCAGGTGTAACATAAGGTAGTGAATACACAGATACTCAACCTAAAGCCCTCAACTTCAGTGTCATACAGACTCTCAGGGTGATGCTTGCAGGAAGCCAGTGGTGAAATCATTTACTCTATGACCATCCTAAATCCCTTAGAACTAAAGCTACACTGGCAGCACCGCCACTACAACTGCATCAATCCTGACCTGTACACTGCAAATACTCAGATATCACCAAAGAGAGTTAGCATAAACTAGTGTAAAAATATCCATTCCATTGAACAGAATATCAAAAGTAGCAACATATAAAAAAGGGATTGAGGAAAGTGAGCACAGCATCATGAGTGAGAGAAACAACCCAGAGACAGCCCTGTTCACTCCCATCCCTGCTTTAAGTCTTTTTTTTTTTTGTTTCCAGTTAGGAATATTTCCCTAGTGCAGCACATTCACAGAAATATCTCATATAGTTTTTTAGAAAAATAAAATAAAAAAGAAAATAAATAAAAAACTGCAGCTTTTCCTAGTTTTGCATAAAATAAAACACCATGACAGCTGGGTTGAGATTTCTGCACAAGGACACCTAGGGAGCTCTCCTACAGTAACTATAATTTGTTATCTAGTTTGCATCCATAATGGAAATACAACACCACTGCTTCATTACTATACAATACGCATATCTCCTATTAGATCTCTTGAGGAAAACTAAGGCATTGGCATTGCCCCCATTTGGTGGCTAGCATTGTCAAAATTTACATTTATCAGATAAAATAAGGCAAATAATCATCCTCTTATATGAAGCATTCATTCAGTCACACACCTGAAATATGCATCTGCTAGAACATAAATTATAGCTCTCTCTCGCTCTCTCTCTCTCTCTCAGCTCTCAGACTATGGGAATGATTTTGTCCTGTATGTAGCTTGACTTGTATCCATCATGCATATCTGGAGTACTTGTTCAGAGAGGTTACCTGTTTTGACCACATGTGCATGTACACACATTCATACATACAGGTAATGGATATTATGACCAGAACTTTGCTTGAATGGTACTCAAGTACAAGGATGTATATAATATAAAGCACATACAACATTGCTAATTTACACAGCTCAGTACCATGTGTGATATATGTGTATGATAATGTTCACAAATAACTTTCTTACCAGCAAGTCAAGGGGCATTATATAAATGACCATTATATAAGACTGCCTTAAGTTCAAGTTACACTGGGAAGCATTGTCTTTAAATATACAAATACACTGACTGGCCTCACAAGTATTATATCTCCTCTCCCTTTATTGTCCATTTAATTTCACAATTGCAAATCATAGAGAGCTACTTTAATAGCTGCATTTTTTTGTTTTTTTTTTGTTTAGCAAATCCCTCCCTTTTCTAAATTATAATAAACTCCTTGCCTTTTTCTCTCCCTTAATGCTAATATGTTCAACTTTCACTCAACCTTTTCTTATCCTGGATTTCACACAGCATATTACGTCAATATCTTAATGTTTTTTGTTTTTTTTTGACAAACCTAAGAAGACTATCAAGAAACATTTCTACCTCTGAAGCATGTTTAAATAAAACTCAAACTTGATGAATTTAGCTCATTTCATTTTTCAACTGAATACCCTATAGTCACCACTCAGGGCTTTAACCTTATGAGATATTATCACACCAACATAAATAATGTTAAGGGAGTTGCTGACACACTGATGAACACAGGTATACAGTGTCCTCAAAGAGTCCAATTCATCTTGGCTCTCATCACTGTCTGGATCACTGAGATGAATGTGTGGTCATCAGCATGTTGTAGCACCATGTCTTACGCCTCGTTGGTGTTGTATGCATGAACAATTCCCTGCTCATGGAGGAGGAAAAGTCGCCTCTCAACGGCTTGCTTGTAACGCGTCAACAAGGATCTATCAGAGTCGTGGGCCACCTGCTGGGCCAGGGCATGAAGGAGGATTTGGGCTGTCTGGTATCTTCTGAAGCACTCCTCAGGCTTACCAAACAGCTCATCAAGAGCTGCACTCTGGCACTGGAAGGTGAAAAGAAAAAAATTATAAAACTACCAGAATAATAAGACTTCATCAACTATGAGTAATACACTGATGCAGTAAATAAGGATGATATAGTTATAAGTACAGTTGCAAGCACAGTCCTCCACTTGCTCAAAACAATGTAATGGAAATTATATTAAAATATGAATGATAAAAGGCCTGAAAAAAACAATTACAACATTAGCAATTTTCTTGATTAATTCTTGGAAATCTGTATTCTATATTTATTCTTACTACCACAGCTTGGTTTGAGCATGGGTACTATTTAAATATTTGTTACATATCTAAAGTGGCTAAGTAATGTAGTGATCAACATGGTAAAGAAATTCTATAGCTATATTTCCTGCGCACTCAATAAGGTGATGAAAAGGCATAGAACAACAGCACTAGGAAAACTTCTTTATTATTATTACTAATATGAGACTGGATATGACCTTATTTTGCATTCTCCACACTAAGAACTTTGGCCTGTGATATGGAGGATAGATAAATTTTATGTAGTTAGTTACTGACCATTTCAATTGCGTAGTTATATATCAATTTGTCAGCTGTGATGGTGGAAGTTCTTGATTCAACTGCTGCAACTGTTCCGGAACTACTAAGCTCTTTACATACACTCAGTGCCTGCCGGAACCGCTCATTCAGCACACCAACCACTGCAGAAAAGATGCACTTCAATTTACAGGATGTAGAATTCAAACAGAGAATATTATAAAGAAAAGATGAACAACATCCTACATAGTTATGCTGCTCCTTCAACATGTATTCAAATCAAACTCTGACAGATGGTAGGATTTGGTTGCACACAATGAATACCAAGAGAGAAAATTTATTCATCCATATGCCAACAAGCTGTTTGTTTTAACTGTTGAGTGTGTTTTTTGGATAAGTTTCAAGATGTAACGATAGTGGATGCATGAAATCTACCATTTTCTTGATAAATCTTCCCTTCTATCACTCTTTCCCCCTCATATACATTTTGATCTATTCCTACATAATGGTGCTTAGCTTTTTTTCAAAAGTTTTGCTGTTTCAAAATTCATTTAACTTCTTGTGCTAAACTACTTATTTAGAATTATATTTTCCTGTATACAGTGAAGTCACAAGTATCGATCAATCTCATCTCAATACTTAGCATCTTGATTCCATCATCAAGAATCCACAATTCACACACTACAATCAAATTATACAAAACTTGACTGCTGTTGTTTACTGTCTGCTTACTTCAAAACAGACATGGCATATGGCAATGCAATTTTTTTTTATTCCTGTCCCACCCAACATTCGCTTGATGTACCTGTACCAGCTATCTGTCAAATCATATAACTTTGCATCTTGAAATTTAGAATTTCACCCACTATTTTTGGTCCTATCTTTAATTGAGATTCATGATTCTAAAGTATTCAAGATCTTTCTGATATCATATATCATTATTCTGAAATACTATCTATATTAATTTCACTTCCAGCTTCTGTTTCTTCATCACTTCACATAATTTCCTTTACTCAAGTTTCTCTTCCATCATTTAGATTTTTGATTGTTCATCTATATTCATGGTTTTCAAGAGTGTATCAGTACCCAATAAAATCCCTACATATTTGATAAACACATAAGGCAAAGAAGTCAAATTTTGTTGCACACAACAAGGTTGCTTACCATTCTTCACTGCATTGGAAGGTTGAAGTCTACTCGTTGATTTCTCATGCTTGGCAAGGGTGAGGGCTGAGTTGAGCAGTTGAAGAGCTCTCATATACAATACTAATTGCTCTGCTCTTCTCTGCCATTCAGGTGTAGGAGTTGCCATTGGAGAACCCTCAGACTCCTTGGGAGAACCTGTAAAAATAAATATAAATGAAGAGCTTTTACATTAACTTCTCTAAAACCTCTTCCATGATACTCATACGATTATAATGGCACAATGTTGTGTTTCATAACATTTGTAAAATAGAACCTTCAAATCTATGGTGTGGCCCGAGTCTTCCTGACACAATACCTTGAACAGTGTTATCAAAACACCTTCGGGGACAATGATGGTAACATCCCACATTAACAAGTTACACTTATTCACTTCATGATCCAAACTTTTTGATAGGTAACATGAATGTGCTGACCTGCAGACACTGATTCCCTCATGGTAGTGTTGTGAGTCAGGGCTGTGATGGGAGCTGAACGGGAGCGGGCCAGTTCCAAGATGCAGTCCACCAGCGCCAGCACAAAGTTCAGCTTGGCCAGGGTTTCGTTGTGTTCTCTCTGAGGAATAATGTTAATACATTCCAAGGTGAAGAGATGTATGAACAAAGTCAAATGCTACTTCCTTTTTAATCTAATTTGTAATAGAATTCCAATCTGAAGTTAAATTCTTTGCATTCCAAAGAAAATTAATAAAATGTATGCATATTGTAGATAAAATACATTTCTTTTCCCATATTCATATACATACATGATAAAAAATAATACATAAATACACAAAACATATCTAATGTAATCTGTTCAACAAAAATACTTGACTCCTCAAACTTCAAGGAGTTTGTCACAACACTTTAATTATGCCTGCTTCATCTCCCACCATCCTTGATAGCTCTAGGGTTGGATATAAAATACATCTAATCAACTACATAATTCCTTCTGCATTTCACTTAAGAAGACAGTGCATGAGGCAAGTCAATACCTCCATCAAAGTCTCCTGATGGAGAGGGGGTGCATAGAAGGCTACTGTGTCATGACCTTCTGTGTGGCAGCCACCCTGGAAAAGGAAGGAATGAGGTGCAGACTGGCCAAACTGCATCAGTTGTCTGCCACCATGAGGGGGACTAGTTGCATGTTGTGCATGCTGCCACTCCAGCAGATGTGACTCTGTTCGGGATCGGTGCAAGGTGCTGCTTTCCACACTCATGTCTTGTGCACCTCCTGATGAAATAAAAAGAAGTGTCACAAATAACATTTATAGCCTTAAATAATAACTTGACATTTTAACAACATAGTATAAATGATAACCTAACATCACAATCAAACTTAATATCATCAATAATTTGGGGCCAAGAGCAACACCACACACACAAGACAACACCACACAGGGACACTGACCCATCGTGAGGTCACGGGAGACGGAGGTCATCTCAGGGAGGGTGATGGCACGGTGGGCCAGAGGCAGGTTGGTGGTATTACCACAGATGTCTCCAGCAGGGTTGTCCTGACCTCCCAACCCTAGCTTAGTGGGAGAGCCCAGGATAGGGGGGAGCATGGGAGGGGCAGAGAATAGCTGGGGAGGCATGAATGGGGGAGTGCGGCGACCAGACTGACGGAGGGGGGAGTTGGTGGGGGTGAGACGGCCGCATGGGGTGTTGCCTGAAGCACAGTAACAGTAGCACAATTACCAGGAATCCCTTACACCACATGAATAAAGCTTCAAGCTTCAAGTAATACTACATCTATGCTATAACAACAAATTATATGAAATACAAAAATAAAAATTACAAAATATGATGTCTTAAACCTAGAAAAGGTGACACTTAGTGATCTTTACATGTTTCAAACCATCCATTAAAGACTGCAAATATTCATGCCTGGAACTTTGTCAACTGAATGACATTAACTACACAGCTGTGATGACTGGTGTCTCCTCAAATAAAAAGCATGCTATCATAGTAAATGAGTGTATGGTGAAGTGCACAAAAAATATTTAATAATCAGATGTCAATTGCTTTATCATTACAACAATGTAAACTTACAAAATAATTTTGGTGAACCACATGTAATATTTTGCTGTGTAGAAGATGGCAGGAATAAGGAAGTCTAGCATTAATCATCAAGCTGTTTCAAACTTGGCAGACATTGAGGAAAGACAGAAGTAATAACTGAAGTCAGACTTACCAGCTACAGTGGTGGGGGGAGTGGTGGAGTAGGAGCTCCCAGAGGTGGATCGTCGTCGGCCTCCCACTGGTGGCTCTCCAATGGTGAACTGGACCTGCCAAGTACAGTGAAATAATGAGTAAATGATGAAAAAGCTATTCATCTTTTATATCCATTATGTACAACTGACCATATTAGTGTAGTGGTGAGGATCAGTCCACTTTCCACTAAGTACAAGCTAAGATGAGAGAGAATGTATTTGAATGTGATTGTGAGTGTAAAGGTATGTCTGTAGATTGACAGATGGACTGATTGATTGACAGGTAGCCAGATTGATCAGTAAATAGTAAGAACAAACATCTTAGTATACTAACTGTGCCTTATTTGAAAGGCAAAAAAGACAAAACACAGCTCTAAAAAGATGGAATAATAATGCTTACTGCAGGAGGGGATATGGATGAGAGATCCGGAGCTTTATTGTCAGACACCCGTCTCATGTTGATAGGCTGGGAACGCGGTGGAGGGGAAGGTCGGTTGGGTGAGGCTCCCTGTGGATGTCTAGGGGACTCTGGCTGATGGATTTGGTCAGAAGAGCCCGAAGAAGTCATCTGGTGGAAGGTGGCGCGCTGGGAAGGCACTGGTACTGGCTCTGCAGACCGACATGACTCACTGCTACTACTGGAGTGTGTACTGCCACTACTGCCACCTGTAACAACATTATCATTGAAATACTTATAATTGTATATAAGAAACTAATGTGCAATCAGAATAACAAAGGTGTGTCATATATCAAAGCTTAATAAATAATACATAATATATATGCAACAAGCTTCTACAATGTGTATAAATGGCAAAAACTCTCAATATGAGAGTAGGAAGTTATACGGTTTTCAAGAAAGGAAAATTACCTTGAACAGGTAAGTGTGATGGGCGAGGGGAGGAGGCCAACTGAGGTGTAAGGGGACTGTACTGCGGAGGATTCTTCTGATACATTAATCCTCCTCCTGGTTTTGTCATGACGCGACCACTCCATCTATAACAGATGAAGCATGAATAAGAAAATTATTCCTAACAAATGTCATTAATATACAACTGTACAAATAACAGACACAAAGACTATAAAATCAAAAAGCATATAATGATGCCTTTCATCTTAAAATCTATATAACATTTTCCCTTAAGGAGAATTTCATACTAATGACCAAGGTTTTCTTCCTTCACTTTATTCGAGAACCACTGACCCTTGGGGGATCCTGGAGGCTTCTGGTTCATTGGGAAGCTGTGCAGGCACCATAACAAAATCTTCAGCCTCCTCCTGTTGCTGGGCACTGGAAGCCCTGGGCACAGGGGTGGGCCTGGGGACAGTGGCTGCAGGAAGGTCTGGACCACCACCACTGCGCTGCTCTACACTCATCCTCAGGTCCTCAGGTGAAGGAGGAAGGTTAGCTGAAAAAAGGTTATTTGTGTAAAGACATGCTTCATCTGTAACAAGTTCAAACAATACTTTTGAAGTTCATTATCATTTATTATGGATTCCTAGAAGCTAAACAGAATAAAATGACTTAAAATAAGTTTCTAAAAGAATATACAGAAAAAAAAGCAAAATCCTGTAATCCTCGTGGAAAAAACAACACTCAAAATCTCATGAAACTAAAGACTTTTAAGTTGTAGGGTGAATATTTTACTTTACTCAATAAGCAACTCACTCAATTCACAAAAAGGCATGGTAAATACACCAGTCCCTTTATTTACAAATGCTTTATTTATAATTTTTTTAAGACACAAATAAAATGATTAGGTCCTTATTACCAATTTATGGATAGAATCTTTAAAGTTATGAACAAAATGCATGCAGCAACTGTCACAATGATTGTAATCTTAAAACTCATTAGTGATTAAAACAGTAAAAATGCTAGGCAAGTGTAGTACAAGTTCAATAAGTGTTCTGACAAGCTCAAAGAAGCTAAAAAAAAGTTGCAAACAATTTTATCAATAAAAATTGTCAAGCTTAATAACTGAGAATGACACTGTTTTTTAAGCTGACCATTGCTGATAACACATGCATCATCTGCTGCCACAGCTGCGATAGCTGAATGAGTTGGAAATATATACTTTACAAAAATATGGGGACATAATTTTTATTTGTAGGAACTCATCTCAGCTTATTTAATTTACAGGTGGTTTTCTAGGAACATAACTCATTCATAAATTAAGGGACTGGTGTACTCAATAAATACTAGCATATAGATTTATCAGAAGTAATATTACAAAGAGCCTACCAGATTAATGTTAAAGGTGAGAGAACAGCAGTACTCACCAGCAGGGGGACTAGGGGAGGGCTCAGCTGGGTGGGCAAAGGCTCCACCCCGCCCCACAGTTTTGGGAGCAGTGGCAGGTGGGGAGGAGGCTTGAACTAAAGGTGGAGTGGGGGCAACAGGTTTCTGGGGTGTGGGGTCACCCATGCGGATGAATGGATGATTGAAGAAAGTCTCAAAGTCCATTCTATCCTTGGCATTCCTCTTCAACAGTCCATTGAGAAGATCGACCAGCTCAGAGGATGTTCCAGAGGGTATTCTGCAAATAAATAATTGATTAGTATCAGAAAAAAGAGATTCAAAGTGAAAAAAAAAAAAATCATAGCCAAAAATGTTAACAATCAGAAAGAGGACAGAAAGGCAGTAATAGAAGGCTGACCTGGGAGCAAGGTTGGCATTCTTCTCGTAGAACTGCTTGAGTGCTTGTGGCGTTTGGGCGTGGAAGGGCGCCTTGCCAACGAGACACTGAAACACTATGGTGCCTAATGACCACAAGTCAGCCTTGGCATCATACTGAATTGACATGATCACTTCAGGTGCCATGTACATTGGAGAGCCGCATAATGTAGCTGCCATCACTCCATCTTGAAGGAATCTCGCAAACCCAAAGTCCGCTGAAGTAAAAACAATGAGACATTAGACTCCAAATTATGAAAACTGCTACTCACTTGAAAATGCATCATTACATTTTTTACTTTACCCCCAAAGCAGCATGGTTCCACTCATCATCATGCCAGGATACCTTGGGATACTTTCTAGTGAAAACTTGGGAATGAATTTTTAGTCAACAGACTTCCATATGGATAAGATATCTATGCACTCTTGTCCAGTAATATGATCAATGGCAGCGCCAAGGGAAGGAATGAGCCCCAATAATGAGCCAAGCCTTCCCCCCAGCCCCATCAAATATTGCTACAACATAATTAAAAAATATATGGCAATTACCCATGATCCCATTACCATCAATGCTTCATTTTGATATTTTGTGAAGCTTCTCCACATTCTATCATCCCCCGGCCCCTCGGTACCCCCAATGCAAATTTCCTGGCGCCGCCACTAGATATACAATACAGGGGTGGGAAGGTTACGTTTCATATTGTGAAATGTGATAAAGCAAGAAATACCACAATAAAGGATCCAAATACGACACGCATTCCCTGGGGAGCCCTGTCATGCATACAATGGAGAAGACCAATGAGAGGAAAGTTTGGTCTCCAAGAGACCTTTTCTGTAGTACATCCCTTAGGGTTATACAGTGACCCCCATCCGCCCTCCGTTTCCACCCTTGCCTCTCCATCCCAGTAAATTAGATCCTTGAGGCAAACTTTTACTCAACGTTCAAAGGTTTCCCACAATTACTGACAGTATGGCGAAACACACTTCTCATAATGCGAATAGTTAGTTATATCAAATAATAACGTCATCTGTTAACATCTCTTGACCTCGCACTGGTCGCTTCATCAGCCCCTGAAAGAAAGCTGTGCTTCACGCATCGGCAACACTCATCTCAGGCCAGCAAAGAGGGAAGAAAAAAAAGAGACTTGGTAACTGCTGGAACCTGTTTGGCCGCGGCAGACAGCGCGGCGCTTGCTCACTCAGCTCATGGCAACCTCTTTCTCTTTCTATCTCACACTTCGCTGATGCTGTACTCATCTTTCTTTGTCCAATTCTGCGGTGAAATCTCACTAAGCGAAAACTAAACAAAAGAATTATTCCCAAATTAATATTTCCGTGAATAATACTCGTAGCCACTGCATAATGAGAGCCAAGGCACGAAAATTGGTAATGCGGAACATCGAACTAGCTGGCAACTTTCACCAATTATCTGACGACCAGCACAGTAGAATGACGAAACCAACACAAACTCACACTTTTCTCTTCCCTCCCTCGCCCTACATTAGATACCGCCAGACCACACACACACACACACACACACACACACACACACACACACACACACACACACACACACACACCACCTTAACACAACGCATGCGCACAGCTGCAACTTTCCCAAGAGGTCATCGAATGTAGTAGTCACTGAAGCAAACATCATGATGACCCTTGACATAGAAGTTTGAAGAACGTCAGAGCAAGGAAATATATTTGTGCACAAGTACACTACTTTTTTTTTCAAAACTTTTTTCCTTTCCTAGGCTAAGTCATTTTCTGAGAAGGAGGTGGAAGAGGATGAAGGCACTCACCGATCTTGAGAGTGATGAGGTGAGGTGGAGGGTTGGGCTTTCCGGCGTGGGCGAGAAGGATGTTTTGAGGCTTGAGGTCTCGGTGCACTATGCCCTTCCCATAAAGTGCTCTCATGGACTCCGCTGTAACAAGAGAGTACAAACATTATACCATACAAACATTATGCATCCCTTCATCTACTATAGTACTTTACCCACATTTTTTTCAGTCATCTACATATTTACAACAACCACTCAATGCTTGTCATGCGATCACGCCTATCATACTTGACACTACTGTCCTATAAAATATAATACTGTCCTATATATATAGTAGAGGGTGTAAAGGTAACCAGGTCCCCGAGATCAATACATGTATCCAAATTTGCGGCCTAACGGGAGTGCGTGCTGAACGTCTTCGAGAGAGAGAGAGAGAGAGAGAGAGAGAGAGAGAGAGAGAGAGAGAGAGAGAGAGAGAGAGAGAGAGAGAGAGAGAGAGAGAGAGAGAAAGTAGTAGTAGTAGTAGTAGTAGTAGTAGTAGTAGTAGTAGAAGTGGTAGTGGTGGTGGTGGTGGTAGTTAGCACTTACCCATCTGTCGAAGGAAGAACCTGATGGTGTCCTCGCTGAGGGTTCCCTTAGCTGTAAAGGAAAAAAGAAAACAATTAATAAAGAAAAAAAAAAAAAAAAAAAAAAAAAAACTCGCGTGCCTATCGCCACTTCAGTACAGCATGAACACACACACACACACACACACACACACACACACACACGCACACCACTACTGATCAGTATCTCTCACACGTCGACACAGAAGAACCTATGGAGCTTATATGAAAACTGATGGCCAACAATTCAGTTAAAACTATCACTCCGGGAGATGACTTCGACGGTGTGAAACGTAGAGGAAGCTGAATGAGATCCACACATACACTCTTTCCACATATACTAAATGTACAGAGCCCTAATTTAAGTAAGACGACACAACTGTGCAGGAAATAGTGCGCGATGGCCCCTAAGGTAAGGGTTCTTTTTTATCACAGACGAAAGAAATGAAGCACTAAATTCAAGGCTAAAATCAACTTGTCTGCGTTCGATCAACCTTTGTTTCTAGAGCAAAGGAGGATGGTTCTTTCTACACCTTCATCTCACAGGGTGACAGAGAAACTAAAGTCACTCGTGGAGAAAATAAAAACAGTAAAACTCAGTGGCTTGCGGAGGGAAAGCCAGAGAGAAGACGGAAAATTTCCCAGGTTCAGTTTTCTCAAGTGGAAGTGACGCAGGAAGCTAAAAATCCCACTAAGAATCAGAATGTACACAATCCTGGTAGCCTTTCTCGCACAGTCACCCACAAGCCTGGCGAGGTCACAGAAGCGTCAGAACCAAAGAAAAACACGAACGTTACGATACCATAAGGGCGGTTCGCTTTAAGAGACTGAGAGATAAACGAGGGAGTAAAAACACCTATTAGATGATAAACTGTTAGAAATGAGTGCCGGAAAATACCACGAATGAGGAAATAACTTTATCTGACCGAACAAAACACTCAAGATAAGACAACGTAATAATAGTACAGCCGTGAACCTGTCCGAATGTCATCTAACCTAACTCAATGTCACACCACATAATTTTGTATTGATCAATAGGGAACATTAAATAAAGAAATATCTTCATTTACCAAACACACACACACACACACACACACACACACACACACACACACACACAACGACCCAAGAAGCAACAAAAACCTATATCTTCAATTATACAACATTCTGATCCATTATTAACCTAAGAGAAACATTAAAGACACAAGACGAAAGAAAGCAGGTTCTGTATGGTTGTCTTCTACGCTTTGAATCAGCCTAGCCGCGGGGAAAGAAGAAGTGGACTAAGAAGAAGAAGAAAAAAAGGTAAGACAAAAGCTATTGACAAGTACTCACCCTGGAGGTAGTCGGCAAGATCCCCGCCATTGCAGTACTGTTGGGAGAGAGTGAGGAGGAGGGATTAAAGATACTATAATGTAAGGTTAGGGCTAGGCTGGAGAGAGAGAGAGAGAGAGAGAGAGAGAGAGAGAGAGAGAGAGAGAGAGAGAGAGAGAGAGAGAGAGAGAGAGAGAGAGAGAGAGAGAGAGAGAGAGAGAGAGAATGGACAATACACAGTGGACACAAAGTGATAAAATGAAGCACATATAGATCAAAGTACAAGGGAAAATGCAGAGAGAAAGTAATACATCATTATATTCCATTACTATTATTATCATCATTGTCTTTTTTTCCCAACAAGAGGTGAGTCACACAGAGCCTTGATGTGGGGAACGTCAAGGACTCCAGCAGGCAGCGGCTTACTCACCTCCATCACCAGGTACACGTGGTTGGCCGTCTCCTGAAACAATGCAGAGAGAAACAAGGGTCAGACACTCCTCACCATATCAACTACAAAACACAAGAAAGTTTGCACGGAAAAGAAGAAGAAGAAAAAAAAGGTAAGACAAAAGAGGAGAAAGAGAGGAAAGGAAGAACATTTTGTGATACGCTTCGCTGTGCAGGGAGGTGTGTGTGTGTGTGTGTGTGTGTGTGTGTGTGTGTACTCTCATTAGAAAATAATGGCTATGGCAATAAAAAGAAGACTGACAACTATGACATTATTAGGACAATCATGACTTGACAGTTAAAGTACACTCACTCACTCGCTCACTCACTCACTCACTCACTCACTCACTCTCTCTCTCTTGATGGTATTTGGTCCACCCTTGCTACGAAGAATGATTAACAAGAAGTAGCGGAAGAAGAAGAAGAAGAAGAAGAAGAAGAAGAAGAAGAAGAAGAAGAAGAAAAAGAAGAAGAAGAAGAAGAAAACCCAAAAACATCCGGAGAAAATACAACAATAGTAGAGGATCCAGCACTACCTACAAAAAGTACCACCACCATCACCACCAGCGACAAAACCAGACCGTTGGATACAGCACAACACGAGTGACGAGAGAAAACAACATTCAAAGGACATTCATTCCTGGCCAAGGGATAAGCAGTATGTGCTACGATAAGTGGAGGATAAACAGCGCATCTGAATACACTGAAGGCCAGAGAGAGAGAGAGAGAGAGAGAGAGAGAGAGAGAGAGA
>CM035194.1:12428589-12442139 GCA_020233015.1 Callinectes sapidus
TGAGAAAAAAGGAGAGAGAGAGAGAGAGAGAGAGAGAGAGAGAGAGAGAGAGAGAGAGAGAGAGAGAGAGAGAGAGAGAGAGAGAGAGAGAGAGAGAGAGAAGAAAAATATTTGGAGAGAAAATGCGAGGAAATATTGAGGAAACGATTCACGAGAAGAGAGGAAGGAAAGATAAAAATGAAGAATAATGAGGGAGGAGAACAAAAAAAAAAGTCGGAAAGAGTAAGGGAGGAGGCCGAGAGAGAGAGAGGGAGGAAGGGCGTGGGAAGAGGTCAGGCAGGCCGATTGGGCGGCAGGCAGGGCGGCAGGCAAGCAGGTCACGGAGTACTAACCTTGCAGTCCAGCAACGCCACAACATTTTCGTGATGCAGCTCCGTCAGCTCCTGCAGCAGAAAGAGAGAGAGAGGGAAAAAATCAATAACACAACCTTGAAAAAGGAAAACGTGATTCAAAAATAAAAACTTGACTAAACTCACCACGCTCCGACAACCTCCACTCAACTGCTAACAAGATTGCACAACACACACACACACACACACACACACACACACACACACATAAAAATGAGAAGATTAATACGGTGGATAAACTCGTACACAAAGGCGTCGACAAAAATAAAGGTTAGAAAGGATGACAGCACGCGCCCAATATAAAGTCTTACACCACATCAGACACCAGGAGGCTATATTAAGGCGAGGAAAACAACAACTGATTCAATTCCAACATAAAATTACAGTAACCGTAACAATAAAAGAACAAATAAACGTAAGATGACAAGATGACAATACAGCCCCCATGCAAATCCTACATTATACAGAACACTGGAAAAAAATAAACGAATCTTAAAAACACCTTATAATTCCAAGGGCCACGCAACACCTGAGCCACACCTGGCCAACACCTCTGCACGCACACTTCCCACTGAAAGGTCACGTCCAAGCTGCTAGTCGGGATTTCTCTTGGTGGGGCAACACCTGGCAAGCGCACGTGGATGGCTGTGACGTCATCCGGCTCACGTCACAAGTAAACAAAGCCACCGCACACCGTGACGGACCGAGTGTGGGCTGCCGCAGACGTTTACATATATGTTTCCCGATGTTGACAGTTGTCTTTACCTACTTGATGGATTGCAAAGAACTCCTGTATGCAAACGGTGATATATACAGCTACAGGAGAGAGTGAGACGTGTCATGGCCAGCCTGCATTGTTATAAGAGTAAAAACACAGTAATTACGATGAAGCAATACAACAGTGTAAGGCATATACTAAAAATAACAGCATCTATATACAATTCTGCTGCCGAGGATTTTGAGTACACTGCCAACACATTACATAAGCGCAGTACACCCAGCGAGTAACGTGACTGTTCCGGGATCATGAAGTCAGGTGTAGCAAGCGTGCCAACACAGCACTACAGCCGCTCAACCGAGGACACGCAGGGTTGGGTAAAGAAAGTCTATTATCGACTAGTGTAAATGCGGCGCGAATGTCTTCAATAATGTTTGTTCATCATGGCGAGCGAGTAAAAAAAAAGAAGAAAAAAATTGTGTAACTCTCCCCTTGATCTAACCTGTTTCATCTAGTCACAGAAGAAAAGGGAAAGAAAAAATGAAAGAAACAACAAGAAAATGCAATTCATAACATCTACCTCTACTACGATTCCAAAATAATAACAATAATACAGCGGTTGTGTCTTCATCCTGTGTGTTGTCACCCTATTGCCACTCGGGGAACACAAATATAAGTCGCTGTCACTTCCGTGTACTCCTTTCACCCCCATTGTAACGTTCCCAAGATTCATCACACTGTTGAAATCTTCTCTGCCTCCTGACACATTCTACGTTCGTCAGACTAAACACCATCTTTTATTACAATAACCAGAGAGAGAGAGAGAGAGAGAGAGAGAGAGAGAGAGAGAGAGAGAGAGAGAGAGAGAGAGAGAGAGAGAGAGAGAGATTAAACACAACTGTACACACTCCATCATAATCACTGCACCAATGACTCCCACCATCACCACAATTCACCACCATCGCCGTAACTACTAACATAATCCCTTAGATAACAACAACAACGACCACAACTACCACCACTATCGTTACTTCAACTTTCGCAACGATCTGTAGAGTGGTTTTCTTGCAATATTTCCGTTAGTGGTGTGTGCTTCATCGATGTCGTCTAGAGAGGAACTAATGACCTATTGATACTTGAAATCCCTTATAAACATCAATAAATGACACAATTACCACAAGTCACCATTGCCATCACCTTTCAACCGTTATTTCAAATTATCAAAGAGCCAAATTCACTTAAGTTCAGGCAGTGTAAGCGTTTTAAACTCAATGGAGCCCACAACACCAAATAACAGTATCGAATGCCACCAGACAGTCTCAAGTCTCATCCTACGCACGTCACTTCTTCTCCCGTTACCATCTGACGAAAAGAAGGGGTAAAGGTCCGTATTCAGAAACGCTCTGCTCTCTCACCAATACTAATTTCAAAGGCCACAGAGTACAAAACGGGTTTCTGAGGGTGTTTCTCCTGTCAATTATATAGTAACCTTGTTCATTTGTCATTAGAACCATAAAAACACCGTTGAAAACTAGTGTCACTTAAAACGGGGCCTTTGGAAATTATGGAGATGCAGCGCTGAAGTGTTTCTGAATATGGACGAAAGATTATCTATCACGGAACTTGTCTTTCCTGCGTACTCAGTTTTTCCATTAAAAAATCACTAACTCTCCTCGTAAAAATTTGTCGTTAAGAATAATACGATCATGACTGCTCCTATCATTAAGTCAAGCAGGGATGCGTGACTTGGCATAAAACATGTCAGGTGTCACTCATTATGGCGTCACAAGAACAGTCGCAAGTGGAATTGTTTTACAAAGAAAATTAAATGGTGGGAAATATAATAGGATGTGTTAAGATAAGTGGAGAGCAGACGATAAATGAGATGTCGTTACTGAAGCATTCAAACCCGATGGTACAGTAGAAGAGAAAGCTACACGATTGTAATGGGATGAGTTAAACAAAGGAAAAACATGAATAAAAACCAAATGAAAGAGGTACACAAGACAATACTCAATACAATAAGGTACTCCAGAATTATGTAATGATATGGATCTGAACATTCATATTATACTACAGAAAATGAGGCATGACGCTGTAAAAATTGAGATGACGCCAGGGAAAAATTAAACCTGACTGAAGAGAAAAACATGATCCTGTCCTCTTCAATCACGCTGCCAGACGTAGGACACACGTCACTCCGACACACGTCAACCACCAACCTTTATTCAACACCACAATTCAACATCCACTCGCTCTGAACAACATGATGCCCCATATGTCATCAGTAAACAAGGACTACGTGCTCTCCTACACCTAAGCTCATCTCAATTCGCGTCCTTCCCATTCTCTTTCTTCCGCTGATGTAACCTACGCATTTTGTCCCATCATTTCCCTAGCCAGTACGTCACCTCAGCCTCCTCCCCTCCCTGACACATGCACAGTTGCAACAGGTCGTTTACGTGGCTGTTACAATGTTGCTCGTCTTTGAAAGCGATCGTGACTTGAAATTAATGTGGACTGAAATCAGATTACTCAATTGGAATTCAAATGTAGAACCTCTTCTGTAAAGTGTGGTTAAAATATGTTAGACGGAAATACATCTGTCAATGCGGAATAAGATGCAATTGTAAACTGTTAATATTACATTCCATTGTGTGTATAGTTACCAACTGAAGGAAAAGGATAGAAATTACAAAACTTATAAAACAGGAGGGCAAGGAGGGAGGAAAATTGTTGTTTTAATATTAATGCATGACCGGCTGCCGTCCACTTAACAAATAAACGTAGCCAGACAACAGTTTCTGAATATAATCGGAACCAATAGACAACTCGTCGTCAAAAAGCAGACCGAGACGTTGCATCACCCGCCTCTGCCCGCTTGCCCTTGCCGCCGCAGCCACCGCCACCACCATCACCAGGCAGGCAGTGGCGTTGACATGCATGCAAGGCACCCAGAGACCGAGAGTGGTGAGAGCAAGGATATTATAAGTATCCTTGGGTAAGAGAAAAGACTTGTTGCAGAAATACATTATGCTACATACTCATTTCAGTGGTAAGGAATCACAATGTCCTTGTGACTTACTCAGACCATAGGTGACGGTGTAAAGGTTTGCTCCACAACTTGCACTGTATTGCAACATATGTCAATTAATACCAAGGTGACTGGCTGTTATTGGATTTGAAGTGTAACACATCTTGTATAATTTATTTGATCACATACAATCTTTTACACCGCCAGCAGCACAACAAACGGTTCAACGGTCACTCAACTCGCTGCAAAAACTCACCAGCCAGCAACACCGAGACAGCCGCAATGCCGCCTAACGTGAAAATCCTCCCACTACAAAATCCTCTACAGGAGATTTCAGAAACCTTCAACCTATGCAAACAATCGGATAAAGAAACCAACTTAGAATACCATTTAAATTAGCGTGCTAAAACCATTTTAATGTTTATTTTGTGACCAGCTTTGCGCAATGTCAAAGGTCTTCTATGGTATGGCGAGGGCGTTCCTGGCGTGAACACCGTATAGGCGATGGGTGGGAGGGGAGAAGACCGGGCTCTCCCTCACACAGCAACAACTCCGTCCCTTTGCTTCAATTTATCTTTAGCCCACACCTCCGTCACCTTCTCCTGGCGGACACTTACCCGCCATTACCTTCTTGGGCTCTTCAGTCACTCCTCTCGACCGGAGGATCATAACAGAGCGGAGAACTCTCACCACAAAGGCTTCATCTGATGCCAATCCACACTTGGCAACTCGATCCTTGTGTGTGTGTGTGTGTGTGTCCCTCACAGAAGGATTGACCGCTGTTACTGAGCACACCCTCACCATCCATCTCTTAACTACTATTTTTACCCTTTACGATCTCCTCCGCCTCCTCACTTGGCTGCAGCACCACCTCAACCAAAGGCAAACACAAAAAATAACGAGTAATTCCCTACTCATCCTTGCGTCAATCGTAGGCATCATCCTGTGACGTCACGCCTCGGTTGCCAGCTGGAGAACGGTGCCGATAATATACAAGCCAAGAATGCAAAGCAAAGCCGAGTATCTACACTGTACCCGGGTGATGGTACAATAAATGAATAACCATCACTTTCGTTCCTTATAGAAGTGCTGAAGACGTGAACGTGTTAAGAAATGCCAAGCCACATTACATCAACAAAGGGAGACGAGCGGGTGAGGCAGATCCGTCTGAACACAACAAACGTCTTGATTATAGGAGTGTGTTGGAAGGCACCGTGCTAAAGGGAGAGGTCACCCACCCTCCCATGCACGCTAAGCCCGCACCGCCCATCCACCCCCGCCACCCTGCCGCCGCCCCGAGCACCGGCCTCACGATCACCTCACCCACTACCATGACCGCAGCCACCGCCACAATCACTGCCGGAAATGCCTGCTTCTGCCTCCTACACTCACTGAGAGATTAGGACACAGCTTCTCGTGATAATTAACAGCTCCAGGGTGCATGGCGTCTGTCGTGTGGCGGAGGACGGAGTGGGTTGAACACACACACACACACACACACACAGGCTGGCAGGCAGGCGGGCGACAGGCACCAAAGTCGATGATGGCGAGCTTTCTACAACTTCGCAGAAAACACCCATGAGAAACAACGAAGCAGTTTTCTCTTAACCATTATGCCTTCCATTGCTTTCACCGACATGAGAGAGAGAGAGAGAGAGAGAGAGAGAGAGAGAGAGAGAGAGAGAGAGAGAGAGAGAGAGAGAGAGAGAGAGAGAGAGAGAGAGGGGGGGGGGGGGGAGGCACGTACTTCTGTAACAAAGGAAAACAGATATGTGACACATTGACAACAATCACCATTCACAGTGTTGAAAATGCACGATAACTGAATTACTGGACCCTACTCTCCCTCTGTGTACGTATGTGCGTGTGAACCTATAGTTGGCACGACGCCACAACACCACCGCCACGCCCACCTCGCCCAGCTGTCTCCGCGCGCCGCCTCTGCCTCCTCCGCCTCTTCCTCCTCCTGCAGCCAACACCACTTTCACTTGTGTCCTCTACATACTCTTCTTTCGACCTCTAATTACAAAGGTTAGTTTTATGCTAATGATAATGGTGACGATGACAAATTGTAATAGCAGCAGCTTTAGCCCGAAGGAAGAGGAAGGAAGGGAAGGACGAGGACGAAGAAAGAGAAAGGAAGCCACAATAAAGCCGATAGTCACAAAACATCATAATGGATACAATGGTTGGGATGTTTAAAGGGATGAAAGAAAACGACTCTGAAAAAAAAGCTGAGAAGAAGGAAAGATGAAATACGAGAGTAAATCAATAGTGAAGGGAGGAAAACTCGTCTTTAATGTTATTGCAGGCTTTGCGGGCAGACTCCAGAAGGGTTACGGAGGAAACGGGAGACGCACAGAGAGAGAAAACCTCACATAACACCGGAAGGAGACAGGAAAGACAGGATACATGGAAGAGAATAAAAGAAAATAACATGTACTGAACTTCCTCCCGCCCTCTCTCTCTCTCTCTCTCTCTCTCTCTCTCTCTCTGTTCTTGTGACTCGTAACTGAACTAAACACCCTCGCATGTATCGCACGGTAATTTGCAACAATATTTCCAGACAATGTAAAACTCCACCTCCATCCTTCCTGTCTTCTGTCCTTGAGGAGGAGCTGCTTGTGTGGGACGCCGCGGTGGTGCTGGTGGTGGTGGCGGTGGTGGTGGTGGTGGTCTCTCACAGGGGTCAAGTTCACACCTTAAACTTGTGCACTTTGAAGGGTCCGCCAAGAGAGAGGGAGGATACTATGCACCTCTGACACCCGGGGCACTGTGTGATGATGCCAAGACAGACCCCACAGCCCACCTTCTCTCTCCTCTCCCTCTCTCTCTCTCTCTCTCTCTCTCTCTCTCTCTCTCTCTCTCTCTCTCTCTCTCTCTCTCTCTCTCAGTCAACATCCTGGTCATCTCAATTCCTTTTCTATACAGATTTACAGACCATTCTCTCTCTCTCTCTCTCTCTCTCTCTCTCTCTCTCTCTCTCTCTCTCTCTCTCTCTCTCTCTCTCTCTCTCTCTCTCGTCACCTTCTCATATTAAGACATCTGCTTAAACTGCATCCTGGTTGTTGAAAATGGGGATCTGCAGTCTCTCTCTCTCTCTCTCTCTCTCTCTCTCTCTCTCTCAGGTGGACCGTCATTCAAAACGAAGATACACAGGCCATGTCATCAGCACAAAGCACTCCAGACAGCCATCAAACACACACACATGGGGGCTATGCGTGTAGGAACCACCCGTACACACACACGCACACACACACACACACACACACACACACACACACACACACACACACACGAGGGTTGGCCTGTCACAGTGTTTCTTTCCTCTATTGGTGTGGAGTGAGGGTCGAAAGTTGCAAGTATTGTGTGCGGCGTTGAGATAATGGAGAGAGAGAGAGAGAGAGAGAGAGAGAGAGAGAGAGAGAGAGAGAGAGAGAGAGAGAGAGAGAGAGAAAGAGAGAGAGAGAGAGTCTGATGCTGCTCCTTGGTTGTGAGATGAGGAGGCAAAGATGAGGGGATTAAAGGGAAAGCTCTAACATGCAGCATTTGGGAATAATGTGAAAGTACAACTGCAATGCTATCCTTGAGTTACATTAATGAGATAAGTACGTGTCTTGTTTCTAGAGGGTATCTTGCATGGTAGTTTTCGCCCCTTATTTCCTGTCTTGGTACCTGCTGTCATGATTATATTCCGCCTTCTCTATCTCGCTAGTTTTCATAATCTTCTTTCTCTCGTGTTTCATTTCCCTTAGCGTGAAGGAAAGGTTATGAAGGAACAGCAGCACAACCCTCAGGATATTGAAGGATAATACTGATAAACAATGCAAGGGGTTATAAAAGTGTAGAAACAGCAACACAACCCTCAGGATATTGAAGGGAAATACTGATAAACAATGCAAGGGGTTATAAAAGAAAAGTGTAGAAACAGCAACACAACTCTCAGGATATTGAAGGACAACAATGATAAACAATACAAGGGCTATAAAAGTACTGCACTGCAACACTACCCTCGCAACACCAAAGATACCGCACTGCTACTCTAGAGGTGTTGATGGTAGCGATGCAACACTCCTAAGAACATAACAGTATGCAGGTCCTGAGTAAAGAAAATGGGATCCGTATTAACAGAGATTCTTAAGTCTGCATCTTTTTCTTAGGCGAATTTCTAGTCTTAAAAATCCATCTTAACCTCCTGAAATTGGCGTTGTACTTCAGCAGCTTCGAATTTACAGCTGAGGAGATTCTGGCTGAAGTACAACTCCCATTTCAAGAGGTTAAGATGGATTTTAAGACAAGAAATTCGTCTAAGGAAAAGATACAGGCTTGAGAATCTCTGTCAGTACGGGCCATGGTACTTATACAACGCTCACGATAACATGGAGGCACACACCGCAACACAACCCACAAGTTATTGAAGTACACGGTATCTTTGCAATATAAGTCTAATAAAGGAGCTCTGATGCCACCAGTAGATATTCCTCCTCCTCCTCCTCCTCCTCCAGCGTACTCCGGCATGCACAACACACCTTTAATGAGGGAGATGCGACGCCCTTCTCGGTCTTTAACAGAAACACAGGTATGCAACACTGTACTGACGTCGCTGTACTGCCACGCCCTTCATTTCTGAGTCGTCGGGAAAATGTTTGGGATCTCTTACACGATTTGCAGTGTTGGTTAGCGAGGATAAGGAATGAGAATATACTTAGCCTCGCATTCTCAAACACTTCGATGCTTCCTTCACCTTCACTATTTCAAAAGGCTTTACTTAATCAAATTGGTGCGAATTTTTGAAGGTGTTTTTTGGGAGGGAGTTCTAGAAGCAGAGTGACAAGATTTCTACATTATGAACTGGAAAAACACTCTTGAAAATCTCGCTAATCATCTCTGTGGCCTTGGAAAATAATCACGGCGGTGGTGAGAAAGCAAAGCGTTTCTGAATACTGACCTTAGCACCAAAACATGTAAATGAGAAAAAGTTGTATCTATTGCAGTATTCGTTCATTAAAATCCTCCTTAAAGTATGAGAGAATAAGGAATACACGGGGGCATAACTAAAAATAAAAGAAAAAATCAAGAAAAAAATACCAAAATACATATGTCTCTTACGAAATGATAAGGCTATCTAATCTGAAATACGAGATGTAGGGCAGCAGTGGCAAATATTGCAGCACTGTCCGGCAATGCTGCCCAAATGTACTGCAACATGCACCAAAACAAGTGAAACAAAACAACCATTACAGCATATCAACTCGGCTGTCCGTTATACACATTACCTAAATCCCTAATACAATTCTTGTCAAAATGTATAACACGCTGGTGATAAAATGCAGCTACATCATTCTCGTTCAAATACAATACACGATAAAACTGACACTGTGCCTCTTTCCTTGCCTCTGTCTGCCTGCTTGCTCACTTGATGACCCGTATATCTATCTGTTATCTGTCTGTCCGTCTGTCTGTCTGCCTGCTTGCTCACTTGATGACCCGTATATCTATCTGTTATCTGTATGTCTGTCCGTCTGTCTGTCTGCTTGCCTCAAACTTTCCTCTTCTGGCCTACTTTCCTGTTAGCTTATGTTTTCCTAGATTCAACTCCTTTTCCTGCTTGTCTGCTTACTAGTTTCTATATTATCTACTTATTCATCTATTTTGTCCTGCCTGTCTGCTTGCCACTAACCTACTTACCTCTTCTGGCCTACTTTCCTGTTAGCTTATGTTTTCATAGATTCAACTCCTTTTCCTGCTTGTCTGCTTACTAGTTTCTATATTATCTACTTATTCATCTATTTTGTCCTGCCTGTCTGCTTGCCACTACTTACCTCTTCTGGCCTACTTTCCTGCTAGCTTATGTTTTCCTAGATTCAACTGCTTTTCCTGCCTGTCTGCCAACTAGTTTCTACATTGTCTACCTATTTATCTATTTTGTCTGCTATCTGTCTGTCTACTTGCCTCCACTTTCCTCTTCTGGCCTACTTTCCTGCTAGCTTGTGTTTGCCTGCAGTCAACTCCTTTTCCTGTCTGCCTGCTTACTAGTTTCTATCTCATCTACCTATCTATCTTTTCTATCCTGCCTGTCTGTTTGCCTCCAACTTTCCAACCAGCTTCTGTTTTCCTCCTGCCTGTCTGTTATCTGTCCATCTGTTTGTGATTCCCTGTTTCCCTGCTTGTCTGCTTGGTTCCCGTGTCTGCTGCTCCTCTGCACTGCTATTCATCCCCGCAGCGCCTCCCTCTGCGTCTCCATCTCAGGGGGAATATCAGGTCGCCTTCAATATTGATTCACCTTCAGGATTTTCCCTTTCTTTCTTTTTCTTTTTCTTTTTTTTCCTCCTTCCACTTACTTTCCTTTTCCTTTACTGGTGCGGAAACTTGGACTCGACTCTCATTTCGCTATTGCTCTCTTTAATTGTAGTTTGAGTTTTCTTTATTGCTATTTTCTTTAATATATGGATGTGATTTTCGTATTTACTTGTGTTTATTCTAGTGTTTTTTCCATCTATTTCTTATTTTTATATCCACGTTATTTCGTTTATTTCGTTTTTATCTATGTATCTATTTCTTTTCTTTTCATTCATTTCACTTTGTCCTTGGCCTAAAACTCTCTCCACCGCTCACATGAAAGATAAGGAAATAAAATAAAGATTAAAAAATGCGCAATATTTCCAGCGCTACCAACACAATTTTCAGTCACTTATCGACCTGTACAAGTCTAAAATTAGCCAAGGCGTTAAGTTTTTTCTACACCTTATCAATACTGACACTACACTGTTACATTAGCGTCGGGAACCACACATTCCTGGCTTACTACACGAGACACAACCTTGCCTTTTTTTATTATCATCATTATTACTTTATTTTTTTCCCCAACCTAGACTCACTCGAAAGTTTTAAATAAATGCTGCGTGTAACATGAACTCATAAAACAATTCGTCAGTGAAGGCGGATTGAAATCGTATAACAACATGTCAAGGTGAGTGACAATTATTATCAAAGCTTGCATGTGTGTGTGTGTGTGTGTGTGTGTGTGTGTGTGTGTGTGTGTGTGTGTGTGTGTGTGTGTGTGTGTGTATGTGTGTATGCGTGCGTGTGTGTGTCGAAATTCAATGGCATTGGTACTGCAACATTCAGGTGAAAATTAAAAAAGAAAAAAAAGGAAAAAGAAAAATTAAATATAACATGATCCTTTAATATTTTTACCGCTCCCCTTTCTCCCCCTCCCCCCTCTCTCTCTCTCTCTCTCTGCTACAAATACAATGCCCTTTCTTCCCCTCCTCCCCCCCCTGTCTCTCTCTCACACACCCTTGGGTTCGTATACCACGGGGACGAATGAGTGGCGAGAAACGTGCCTGGGAGAGACGGAGGGAAGAGAGAAAGGTGGAGGGGAGGGAAGGAGGGAAAGAGGAGTGTGTGCCAAGGAAGGAGAAAAGGAAAGAGAATGTGTTGAGAGAGAGAGAGAGAGAGAGAGAGAGAGAGAGAGAGAGAGAGAGAGAGAGAGAGAGAGAGAGATGCAAGGGGCGTGCCAGCGAGGGAAGGTAAGAGGGAGAGGAAAGAGGGAGAGGAATAAAAAGTAGTGAGATAGAAAGAAGGGAGGGGGAGGAGGAGGAGGAGGAGGAGGAGGAGGAGGAGGAGGAGGAGGAGGAGGAGAAGGAGGAGGAGGAGGAGGAGGAAGAACGTGACGACACCATCTTCTTGGGGGGGGGTGCAATCGTGTGGTTGTGTGTGCCATGTGCCTTGAGCCGCGACGCTGAGGCCACAATGCCTTGTTCGGGTCACTGCGCACACTCTTACCTAGTTTGCCTAACCTTCCTTACCTTGCCTCCCCTAACCTACCTCAGCCTATCATCACTAAACCCAAACTCATCCCTCCTGTCTTTGTCTTGTCTAACGTAACCTGACCTGCTTTACCTGACCTAGAAATATATATCCCTCCAATACTTCCCCTAACTTAACTTAATTCCTTCAGTTCGGGGATGCGTTTTAACCACGAGTTTAGCATATGATTAAAGGAGTTTGTTTATATTAGGAAGTGTCTATGGAGGTCAGAAGATAAATGGCCAGAGTCTTTGCTGTTGTAATTCATTCTTGAAGCTGTATAATTACGCTAAATAGAAAGCATAATTGATGTGAAAACGCGTCATAGTACTGTAGAGGTTAACTTATTTTTACTATGGCAAATCTGATATAATCTACCTTCTTTCTGGCCAAACTCAGCAAATCAATACCGTATTCAGGTCTATTCTAATTCCACATACGTTGCCAACCATACCCTAACCAAATTTGATATAACCCAACTTTCTCTGGCCTATCTTCGCAAATCAATACAGTATTCAGATCTATTCTAACCACGTACGCTGCCTACCCTCCTCTAACCTAACCTAACCTATATAAGAAGCCGGAATGAAAATACTGTACCATGTTTTTCCCTCAGTTCTTCCCTCGCCGTACTCAAGGTATACACACTCCCCTTGTCTGCCTTACCTAGCCTACTGACCTCCTCCTAAACCTACTTTCTTTCCATATCTTATCTCGACTGGCCCACAATGCTGCCGTCTGCTCAACAGAACCTGACCCAGCATCCTGCTATTTTGCGCATAACCCAAAGCATTCTTAGCCTCCCCCAAGGTATAAATAGAAGGTGAACTGTACTACTACCCTGCCCTAACCTGTCTTCCTGTATTTCCCTGCACTAACCTACATAACAAAAGATGAAATGACACGACCAGTGGGAGAGAAAAAGACTGACCCAAACCTGTCGACAGAGAATATGGGTACGAAAAAAGTTGTCACACTGAGCATGATGACGGAAGTGCGCACGTGCGTGTACACACACACACACACACACACACACACACACACACACACACACACACACACACACAAACTCGTATTCCCAAACACTTCTGTGCTTCACCTCCACTACTACAAAAGGTTTTATCTAAATTTGTACGAGTATTTAAGGTGCTTTTACAGTTCTAGAGGCAAAATACAAGATTTCTACATCAACTACAGAAACACTCTCAAAAACCCCGCTAACCATCTCTGTGGACTTCGAAAATAGTCGTGGTGACAGAGCAGAGCGTTTCTGAATACAGATCACACACACACACACACACACACACACACACACACACACACACACCCATAAGGGAAGCGGCATCAGGCTCCGGCCACAAA
Source organism: Callinectes sapidus (assembly GCA_020233015.1). Classification (NCBI taxonomy): domain Eukaryota; kingdom Metazoa; phylum Arthropoda; class Malacostraca; order Decapoda; family Portunidae; genus Callinectes; species Callinectes sapidus. Next base: position 12,441,866 of record CM035194.1, read on the forward strand.
TACATATATATCATACATTATCAAATGAGTATACACAAAATACGAGCGCATGTCCGTGTTATGCATCAGTTCCCGGGATTAAATGTATATACCTAAAGTTTTCCCAAAAAATCTGCAGCATATACGAGCGTATGCTAATAACAATATTGTCTGGTTAGCAGGGGATGGAAGCGAGAGAGAGAGAGAGAGAGAGAGAGAGAGAGAGAGAGAGAGAGAGAGAGAGAGAGAGAGAGAGAGAGAGAGAGAAAAGAGAAAGAAGAAAAAAAAAGAGGAA
>CM035194.1:12519393-12562758 GCA_020233015.1 Callinectes sapidus
CTCTCTCTCTCTCTCTCTCTCTCTCTCTCTCTCTCTCTCTCTCTCTCTCTCTCTCTCTCTCTCTCTATCTCTGGCCGCCGGTATACTATGAAGCATCAACCCAACACTAAAGGCAGTGTTAGGCACCGGATGGCATCACCCAGGGAGCTTCTTCAGCCACCGGAGTTCACATGTGTCACGTTCCTCAGTTTTTTTTTAATATTTTTTCCTAGTCTTTGTTTTTCTTCCATGTTCAAGCTCTCGTGATCTGGATGAGGAAGACTAAGACCAGGAACAGAATTTCTCTCTCTCTCTCTCTCTCTCTCTCTCTCTCTCTCTCTCTCTCTCTCTCTTTGAACACCTGCCTACCTTCCCTTTCCCCTCACATCTCTCTCTATCTTACCTAACAGTCTCTCTTTCTCTTCTCTCTCTCTCTCTCTCTCTCTCTCTCTCTCTCTCTCTCTCTCTCTCTCTCTCTCTCTCTCTCTCTCTCTCTCAGTATGCAACGAAGCAGGACACCGGAACTTTTCATTTCCTTGTAGCTTTCTATTTCTCCAAGGAAAGAAACTGCATAAGGTTACAAAATGCAAAATAAATAAATAAATAAATAAATAAATAAATAAATAAAAAACAAATAATATGTTTTCGTTTACGCTGCACCCCCCCCCCCCTCTCTCTCTCTCTCTCTCTCTCTTGTGGTCAGACTGGACGGATGAAGACGTGGGACAAATTCTACACTCCTAAACATTCAATCAGCTCGTAGCAAACAATGTATTTCCTGACACTCGTGTACGTGTTGAACAATGTCAGCTGTCCTTGGTCCATATAGGCAAGACCAAGGCATTCAAGGGTATCTATTCTGGAAAGCTAGTTATCAAAATGACGTGACGGATCGGTTTTAGCAAGTGGTGATCTCTCCCAGCTTGTCCAATGTGTTCTCCTTGTTCTTTCCCATGTCCTTGAACGTGAATGTCAGTCAGTGTAACAAAAAAAAAAAAAAAAAAAAGAAAAAGAAATGTGGTAACAATTGGACTTAGGTAAATATTCATTCTAGGGAAGAAAGAAAACAGTAAGGCGTGCGAAATGTAACAGTGACGGAACAGAAACGTGACTTTTTGTTTTGCTTCTATGTTGAGGCTAAATACATTCTTAATTGTCACTGTTCTTCTGTTAAGCATTTTTATTGTCAATGTTGTTATTATTTATATATTATCATCATTATCATTGCCGCCGTTGAGTGTATAACCAGATATGATGATTAGCATAACCACACCGGGAGCAAAAACTAGTTAATCAGCTCCCAAACAAACAGCAAGAGTATAAAATTGAATAACCAGTATATTGTCCCTCCCTCGCCCCAGTCACGTGATCGCCTGCCCTCCCCATCCCTCACCTCACACATGGTAAAGCGTGTTACCTTATCACTGTGCCATCTCACAGATACAGCTATCACGAGAGCTGGAAACACCACACTGTAATAATACCGGTCAAATCTTCAACCCTTAGTGGGCGTGTCACTTTTTACGCAACTTTGTAAATATTGACAACCGTCTGTTCAAGTAACTGTTACACTGGCAAGCAAGAATTATAGCATAAAGCAGAGACAGCACAGTATTGGAGGGGGAAAATGACATGCGTTGCAGCAGCTGCCTCAGAAAACAACTTATCATGCAGCACCAGAATGCATGCAGAAAAGGCACCAACACTGACAGACGGGGGAAAACAAACCCACACCATCCACCACACCACAGAAACACACCCCGCATCCACTCCACCACAGAAACACACCCTGAAAATCTGACAGGATGAGGCAAGAATGGCGCACCCTCATGCACCCACCCTGACGTCAGCCTGCCCACGCCCGTTACTAACCTGTCTGTGGCGTCCCTTGAACACGACAGCGAAGGCACCGTGCCCTATGAGATCCTTGGTGCTGTATTCGTACTCCCCGACCACCTCCATGACGCCTGCGAGATTGCACGGCTCCGAGGATCACTTAAAACTTCACCATGGCCGCCTCCCTTCACCGCGGCCACGATCAATACCCAAATATCGCGACCCTTCCTAAAGACCCCCAGTATTCTCAGGCAGGGGGTGACATAGCTTTCAGTTAGTGCGTCCTAGTACACACGCGCTCTTTGTGGTGATGTAGTATGCTTCACCATGAGTTTAAAAGGAGATTTAGTATAAATAAAGAGCTTAGAAGTTGCACCTCCTCCCCTCACGATGTCTCCAGCACAACTGACTGGTGTCGTCTGCTGATCAGCTGACTGACGGACCGCGCTGCTCCCCACCCGCCCGCTTGATGCAGCCGAGTAAAACATCACCACACATACACACACACACACACACACGCACGCACACTCACACACACATAAGAAATTCTTCCCTCTACGCCATTTACCGATCTTTGAAATCATCACAATTCTTTCGTCTTCAGGCACAAAATCTTACTCTAAAAATCTTACCAAAATGTCATCATTGGCAACTATGCAACTAAACAAACCGTATTTCTCTAAAATAGTGCACACATGGCTTACCCCATTGAGAGATTTCCTTACGTGCATACAGATAAACCGACTATAACTGGATTTACACAAAAATTTTATCCAAAGAGTAACTTACCATTATCCAGAATCTAGATGACAAAATAACAAAAAGTATTGAGGGCAACACCCCTCACTCCTCTTATGACTGATGCAATGCACTATGCCATTTTCAAGGGTTATTTATCTGTTTCTTTTTTGTAAGAGGGGAAATATGGCCAAAGGCAACTAAAACGATTAAGCAAAAAGGTCCATTTAGGTGCCAGTTCCTTAGCAGGTCCAAGAGGTTCGCCAAAGATAAAGAAAGAAATGTTTTGAAATCTCTCTAAACCCCTTCAGTAGTGGAACGCATTTTTATATTCATTCTTATTACCTTATGTCAATGAAAAATTTTCATCACGCCCAAAACATGTGGTAAATGTGTTCCAGTACTGAAGGGGTTGAAAGAGTTCATGTCATAGGATTATGGAAATACAGAAGCAGACAGAGACCCAGAGTTTCTAAGGAAAGTCATAAACAATGTCAAGTAGTAGTTTTATAAGAATTGTACTACATTCTTAGGCAGCTACCAATGCAAAATAATATAAAATGCAACAGATCTGCATAATACTGTTCTATATAATGCATATCTTCTAGCAGGAAAGTAAAAATAAACAATGAAAAATGTCAAGGATCACTACATTCCCAGAGTAAGTACATGATAGTACTTGTGTTTATAGATTATATATAAACATGTCACAAATAATATTGCCACACCAATGGGAAATTGTTTAAAGGAGCACAGGTACAATACATTAATCCATTTACACAAATACATGTCCCAATAATCCCCCAGGACATTTCTATTCTAACTGTTTGCTAGTCCCCCTTTTACTAACAGCCATTTCCGGCACAGGCATCAGTTGGGAAGCATTGTGTGGACAGTCAGTTTGGTTGTAGTGATTAGGAGTACCAACTCTACTCCAAGCAGTCAATAAGATGATGGAAGATCTCTTGGGGGCTATGACATATAAATGACAGACCCAGCATGAACCTCACAGTACCATTCAATTACAGTAGATAAAATTCTTCCACAATTAATGTTCTTTAATGTTCATTTACTTTACTATCTCAAATATTGTTACCATTCCTTTCAAGGTCAGTCAACTTTGAAACTTCAAAATTATGACCTCATCTTCCTTCATATTATGTTACATGGCTGTACTCTGAGTAAAGGTTGTACTTTGATCATTAAAACACATAAAAGGCAATAGAAAGCCAAAATCCTCTGGAACTATTACAATGCAAGAAATAATCATATTTCACAGTTTGTTTATATGTTCACATCGCTGAGCACTGTGTAGAGCAGAGGTTCTCAACCTGGGGTTCACAGAAAGGTTCCCAGGGGTATTTGGATTGTTAACAAAAAATTTTTGGGGTAAGAATGAAAAATAATAAAAAAAGGTTTTAGGAGTTAAGACTTGAAACTTTCAGTAGTTAGTTAAAAACTGGGGCTCTTCAATGTGTATGAATAAAAATGTGATGAGTAATTTGTCATGACTACATGACACCATGCATATATTTGCACTCAAAATGTCATGAAGGCAATATTATTAACTTTTAAAAATTTGTTGTCGTATGTGAAATCTTAAAAGTTACTTACATAACATGCAAATTAGGTTTTACAAATTTTCTCATATGTCATGAGACGTCATTCCATACATAACATGATGTCATCATGACAGCATGCCAAGCTGTTATTTCACCTCATAGCAAACTGACACCAAACATAATGATAACATAACTGTTAGTCATACAATTACTATCATGTTCAGTGTCAGCTTACTTGGGTTTTGAGTAGATAGTCTTATAACTCACAGAGTTCTTGAGGGGAAAAAAGCTGAGAACCCCTGGGGTAAATTATTTGAGTTAGCGGGTGCATCAAAATTCTGCTTCATAGGTGCACTGCACAAAATGGTGAACTGTGAGGTTCGTGTGACAACTTGTAGTTTGTTGGCATTACATGTGAAAGTGAGTTTGTAGAGTGACACTGACACCTTCAAAGGATATGATTGTGTAAGGCAATGACAAATTTAAAATGTGCACTTTCAGGATGAGTTTTTATATAGCTAAGCAGTTCTAGCAAATTTTCTGAACTATTATAGATACAAAAATAAACACCTTTTGAGAAAAATATTTAGCATACAACAAAAAAACATGTATGATTACAATGTATATATGTTACTGCAATAAGGTAATGTGCACTACAGCTATGAATATTCTTTCCACTAAGCACTAACAACCATAATACATCTCATGAACACTACACATGCAATGTAGCACTTCCTTTTACAACCAGCTACCTATATATGCAGAGAACGTTTACTTGCTTCTCTGACAGTCTGACCTGAGGAAGCAGCATTGTGTGGTCTATAGTTACCTACAACACACACACACACCTATTCTCTAGATTAGACTCCTTCCAAAAAATAGTGGGCATTTACAAAATTGTAGAAGTTTACAGAGGATGAAAAATGCATGAAAAGTGTCTCAGTCTCAACAACTAAATTTTATCGAATTCTTGAAATCTTGACATGAAACACTTAGTTTACCAATGCCCTGATTCTTCATATACAATAGCATGGTAATGAAAAGACACTTCAGACTTTTTGACAAACTAATATATGTATACTTAGAATCATGAAAAAATAATTAATACATATGAATAGATAAATAAATAGATAAATAGGTGTAAACAAAAGAATTGGCAAACACACCAAAGCATGTATGACAAAGGCCAACCGATCAAAGCATGAAGTTCACTTGTCAAAACAAAGATGAACAATTTAATCAATGACCTTAACTTAACACTGCAAGCAAAGATGGTGACATCAGTGCTAACTATGGAGGGATTAATTTTCCTTTGGCAATTGGGTACTGTGCACCATCATTAGATTAGAAATATATATCATATCAGGAATAATCATCTAAGCTTCTCTCTATGAAAAGATACTCACAGCAGTCTGTAACATGAATTAAATAACTAAATATTACATTTCCCTTAACATTCAGATTAATTCTTATGTATAACACTCTACATCACTCATCTGTCATGTGCTAAACTTCTCGCTACACTTCACCATTTACCACTTCTCATGACAAGGCAGACAATATATTTCATTTCTTATAGCAAGAGTCCATATCCCCATGAAGTCCAAACAAATGTTCATGACAACAGGATTGATGACTTCACACTCCCATATAACCACACACTCACACACACACACACACACACATATGTATAAGTAGAAAGTCAGGACTGCTGGCCTTCCACTCATTTCAAAATACAAAATCACATATCTTTAACTTACCTCATACCCATTCTTTGCTAAATGAATAAAATCTACACCACCATCCAGCCAAAGACTTCAAATCCAGTTTTTTTTTTTCAATTCAGACTGAACATCATTTCCTCTAAAAGACTAAAGCACCTCTAACATAATTCTTTCTTCATCTTTCCACTTTCCATCCCTTCCTTCCCCAATATTTCCATTTCTTCAAGTCTCTAAACACTTTTGTAGCATACCTTTAACCTATTACCAAAAGTCATTCCAAAAGTAGTTTAAAAAATCTGAAAGTGATGCACAACTATGTTTTACAAACCTCCCTGACATGACACTAATTCCTTTCATTCTCACAGGTCCCATGAGAAGAGGTGGTGCTTCACTAGCATATCCCTCACCCCTTCTCGGAGTGGTCGCTGGTCCTGGTTGGGAGGTGGTGGCAGCTCCCAGTCTGGATTGAGGGTGAAGGGAAATTGTGCCAGCACCCTCAGTTCACACTTGATCTGAACCCAGCCAGGAGAGCGGAGAAAGGAGGATGGAAGGTACCATCGCTCCACCACCTCCACACTAGAGCATAGAACCTCCAGCCACAAGTGAAGTACCTAAAAACAAATAATCATTATCACTATCAATTATCCTCATAATTTTAGAGGACTCCATACATGCTAATATCTATATATGGTAACTCATTCAGATAAGTATGATGCTATGATGTCTTAAGCAATTGGTCAAAGCAAAGTTGAGAAAACGGAAATAGAAAATGAGCTATTCTTGCTGAATCGTCAAAACTAGCATGGCTGGGAGAAACATCTGAGAAGAATGCTCCCATCCTTTAGAGGTCAAAGTTACTTTTATGATATTCTACTGATGACCTCGTGTCAAATTCTTTATCCACATTTAAATTACACTTCTTTTCCTTATATGCTCCTTCTCTAATCTCTCTCAACTCCTTGGATTAATTCCTTGTCTTTATCTCAAGAAAAAAATTACAATTACACTCACCTGCTCATTGAGTCCTAAGCAAATAAGAGAACGCAATTTAACATCCATCTGGGCATGTACTGCATCATGGCTCATGTTGACAGCCTGAACACACCGATACAGCAGCTGCAATTCCAAGAAAGCATTACTTATTGTTATGGTGTGAGTGTGGTTAATGAGGACCAACTATCTTCACCCTCTCTAAAGGCATACAACCTACAATGGATTTGAGCTTGGTCTTCAAGGGTGTTTGTGAACATAAGGGTTTTATGTGTCAGTAGAGGGCAAGAACCTTCCTTCATCTACACTGCTTCCATTCTTGAGAATTTATCCTAATATATATAAAAAAATAGTGCAATCTTAGGGAATTGAAAACTTGACAGGGATTAAAGAAGGTTAGATGCAAAGTGTACCATATCTGGAAAAAATAAATAAAAAGAGAAAAATGTATACAGTACACCATTCAAGTTTTTAGCTTTTCTTTCTCCATTCTTAACATGATTTAGAAGTGCTAGTGTGGTAAAATTCTGATAAATTTACAAACAAAAGGATCTGGATATAATTCTGTAGTGGAATAGTTTGACACTTTACTATCTATCAAACACAAACATGAATACAAAAGTGATGCTGAAGGCTGTACTCTAAATGAGAGAAAAATCCAAAACTGATGATTTTGAGTGGCTTTTCATGGAAATCTAATCAGTCATTGTTAATAAATTATAAAGTGTACAAGAATTTACAAACCACTCACTTCTTCAGGGGTCAAGACCTTGCCATCCTCATCGAGTCTAAAAGTGCGACACAAGACAAGGCGGGAATAAACTGAGGAGAAGTCTCTCTCTACTTCCCGAGCTGCTGACTCCTCAATGAAGAGCCAGGGATGACAGGGCCCACCTGGAGTACACACAGCCAAATGAGACACAATTTATATGTAATTATAGCATGCACAGAACAAAGAATCATTAACCTTGTACATAATGTATAGAACCTTACAAAGGCACAGCAACATCCAAGGAAGAAAAATATTATTACACAATAAATAAATACCATCAGGTGCTTCAGTATGATAAAAGTTACCCAAATAAATGTACATCTCCTTTTCAAAACAATGGTAAAAAATACAGCAAAATTTGAAAACTAATATAGAAATAAGCAGCAATTCCACAACACACTCACATACACAGTGTTGTCACTTTTCTTCACATCACCCCTTGGTGGAAAGGAATAGTCTGATGGACTTAATTTCACAACATGAAAAGCACCACATCATTTTCATTCATAAACCACTGTTGCTCTCCATTCACCTCTATCAAGCACAAATACTTTTGCTTTCCACATATTCATGTAAAGTCAACATAATATAAAGGATTTAAAGGGCTTTCAGGGTTACAATATAAAAATATATATAAAGTGTCTTTCTCCTTCCCACCTAATAACTTACCCAAAAGGGAGGTAGACCTCATACCGTGCTGAAGGATTGCCTTGACAGCAGGGCACAGTGTTCCCCGAACAAGGTCTGTCACTGTGGCTGATATGGCATCATCACCAGCACGACTGTATTCTTTACTACGTTCATCCAGAACCTCTACAAACTTGGCTGGAAACCACCCTTTAGAACACAGAATTCACATTGTTAATGATTAGATCTTAACCAAGACTGAAAAAATATTCAAAATTCATAAATTCAATGTGCGAGAATCTAGACTAACATTTATCCCTTCTTGAAAAATCAATAATTACAAGTATAATCAACTGAACATTACTTACTTTTTAATACTATACAGCATAAACATTCCTTGAACTCTGTGATGGCACACTTTGTACACCAATTCTTAATAAATATTGAAAAAATAATGAACTACCTTTAATAAACAAAAAGTTGATGAATACATACTTTCATGCATAAGAACATAAGAAAATGAGGGAAGGTGCAAGATGCTGTTAGGCCTACTCATGGCAGTCCCTGTGTGAGCACTGCTGTCTAATTCCACCTATCATCCTCATCCATGAACTTGTCTAATCTTCTTTTAAAACTCCCCATTGTCTCAGCACTAACAATATGATTACTGAGTCTGTTCCACCCATTAACTACCATATTATAGAACCAGTTCCTGCCTATTTCTCTTATAAACCTAAATTTCTCTGGCATGAACCCATTATTTCTGTTTCTATCCTGGTTATTGATCCTAAGAACCTTGCTAATGTTCCCTTTTTTATAATCACTATAGCACTCAAATAGATACTTATTAACCAATGTGTAAGGAATGCAAATTCATTGCCTTTAATCTCACTTCATACAGAACATTCCTTATCCATCATATTTCACTCTTGTAAGGATGACCATACCTCTCAGCCCATTCAGCTCTCCAATCCAGCAATGTTCATCCCGCTGAGATATGATGGTGATGATGTCATTCTTACGGAAGCCAAGTTCATCATCATCATGTCTCTCAAAATCTTAATATAAATGAAAATAGAGATAAGGATATTAGTGCTAAAATACTGATAAAAACATAGAAATCATTTAAAACTTAGATTTGGTCAATATAAATTTGAACTTCATGTGAATATAGAGAGATATTTGTTCATTTTCACAGCTACCAGATGATCTCCCCACAAAACACAGTACCACAATATCAAATTATTCATATAAACTCCATTCATCTGTTCTCCTACATGCTTCTCTTTTATCCATAATATTAAAACAAAAGTTAACTCCATATAGTATATTCTTCAACTGCTTGATCTTTTATACTAAAACACTCTGCATTAAATTATCTTTATCTTCTTTTAGATATGGAATTCTGTATCACCTCACATTCTGGCTGTAGATAAACTTCCATTTTTAAATGAATCACCTTACATTCTAATCATTTGTCCCTCAAATCATATAAAACAAGCAAATGTCATAATCGTAAGCACAATCATTCAATAAATTAAGTTTTAAACCAACAGTCTTACCCAGTAATGCCTTGGCACGACGATGCCTAGAGCGAGCTGTGGCCAGGAATGTGGGGATGTCACGAGAATGGGACTCAATGCTGTAGTCCGGTGTAAGGGTAGTGGTGGTATAGTTGGGCTCTACCCCCTGCAAAGATGAGTCATGTGAAGAAGTAGTGTGTACGTGTGTGTGTGTGTGTGTGTGTGTGTGTGTGTGTGTGTGTGTGTGTGTGTGTGTGTTTCAAGTCATGCATTTGGCTAATTCTTTTGACCCTATTCAGGCAATGGTACCTTAGTCAGTTTTCTAATTAAATATTGAATAAAAAATATAAACTATTCTTAAGCATTCTACATTTCATTCAATATTTCTAGACATCCAAGTACTTAACTACTCCTGATTTCAGAATAACATAACACATGGCAGGTACACAACAAGTAATATAAGTAATTACCTTTGCTACTTTCTTTATATTTACATTACTTGAACTAACTTTAAGGGGAAGGAGTATCCAAATATTTTAGTAACTACATTGGACTTCTCTGTTGGAATGCTTAACACACACATATATATGGAACACTAGTTTCACCATCAAACTCACAAGCATTCCTTTACACTATCATGAGAAATGGATTGCAAGAATAAAAATAGAAGAATGGAAAGTTCATGTTACAAAAATAAATGTGTATGAGTATTATAATTTGAAGGGCTTATGAGCATCTAAAGACTGAGTTGTTTACCTGGAAGTGGCGTCCAACTTGAAGGATTGCTTCACGTAAGTCCACCAGTAACTCTGTTTGGCGAATGTTCTTGTTCCGTATGTCATCTGCATTCTGATCACCTTTGAATAACAAGACTTCAAGAACTGACTTGCTCTTGTTCACCTGTCGACTGAATAATGGAAAAAAATAAAGGGATTAGAATGGAAAATAATATAGGCATTTCAAAATTGTAAATAAAATGAGAAAAAAGAAAAAATACCTAATTTTATTATATGCAGGAACACTTCTCACAAAATCCAAGTAATTTAAACATGAAGTTAAAACTGAACTGACAGCAAATCTTTGAATCTTAATAAGAGTAATTGTTAATTCTAAACTAAACAATAGTTTTGGGGGAGTGACAAATCTGTATATTGGAACTGGCAGCTGAGAGGTCTCCAAGAGCATGGGTTCAAATTCTGGCCACAGTCTGAGAGAAAACTGGGCATCCACTCAGGGCAACGGTTCCCAAATGGGTGGACTTTCTGATAGAAGGAACCCAAAATACTTCCTTTGGCCCATAAAAGTCCACAATGTATAAATAGAAAAACTCAAGACAAGATACCAGAATAAACAAACCGATTCAATTGTTGCTTAGGTAAGTTAGTAGAGTGGTCAGGATTGATGAGAGCTCCATGGTCTGCCATAAGATAAGCAAGATGACGTCTCCGATGTGTCTCTACCATGACATCTGTTAAGCTGCCACACACACTTTCCATAACCTGTGACAAGATCATTCCGTTCATCCTATTGACATCTTAAAACAGTGTGAAATATGCTTATTACCTTCATTTCATTCTAAGGACTTGATATATAATAAAAAATGTTTCATGACCGATTTGTGGGAATTCAATAATTTTCTCCCACCATCCATCCTTCTGTATCTTTCTTCCTCCTGACTTCCAACATGACTCACCTTGAACAGGCAAGTCACATCATCTATTTCTCCAGGAATGTCAGATAGTGCATTGAAAATTTGTGCAGAGTTTTCTAGACTGCGTAATTCAGCCTCTGGTTAGGAGAGAAAAATATTTATACTTATAATAAATCCAAAAATTATTATATAAACAAAAAAAAACAAAAAAAAACATAATGCAACATTGTGAAGTATACGACTGAACGGCTAGTATTTAAAGACAAGTTAGAAAATGATAGCCAACATATACAGAACACAAACAAAAATAAAATTTTCTCACCTTTAATCTTTAGCATAGCCAAGGTAACCTGAAAGAGGACAATTGAACCATCCAAGAAGAACATGTCCCACACTCGAAGGAGAATCTTCATGTGTAGAACAGAGGCAAAGACAGTAACAAACCAATGCAGAGTGATGAGAGAAAGTTCAATGTCATGTTCTCGCACCACAGAATCCACCCCTGGCAGGTAAGTAGACACTAGAGCTGCCAGGACACGCTGGTCAGCCTGAACACCTGATTGTAAAAAGCTAGAATTAATACATGGAATGGAGAGTGGCAATTGACATGATGTAAAGAGATGTATGTGGTAGTGGCAAGTAAATAATAACAATAATTAATTAATCTTCAAAAAAGTTTTCAGAGGCTAGACTGATTTAGAAGTCATGATTGGTCTATTCAAAATGCTCTGACCACTTGTCCAAATTTTGATATTCAGGATACTTTCAATCATAGCCAAGTATCCAAGTCCTATGCTAATTTTTCAAAATACCAGAAGAAGAAGAAGAAGAAGAAGAAGAAGAAGAAGAAGAAGAATTTATAAATGTCTCCAGTGGTGCATATCAACAGTAATGAGAGGACCATTAGTTCCAGATCAACTTTACCTACAATGACTAGAATTTTGTATCACGGTTGAAAGTGTATCACGGTTAAAAGTGTGTATATTGTACGTACAATTAATAAATGAAGCAAGCCCTTGAATTAAATATCATGCTTGACATGACATGATAATATTAAAGAAATAAACAATTATGCATTATTATGAAAAAATATTACAAATACAATTTATTCATTATCATTTGAAGAGTTAATAAAATAGCAAACCACTAAATGCAGATGCAAACCCAAGATTTAAGACCATGCAACTCTCAAGACTTTATGAAGTAATTTTGCTATCCCAATAATGATTCCATGCAATCCTAACTCTTAGACATAACAGCCATTTTGCTACACAACTGATAAAGACCAAATAAGTTCTATATGAAAAACATGTAACCTGAAAAAAGCTTCTTGGTGTGCCTCTCATGTAAAGTGTCTTTCTTTTTTCTGGACTGTAACTAGTGATGCTTCATCAATATTGCACACATAAAAAAAACTATACAATTTCAATTCATACAAGGCTTCTTTTCTGAAAGTAACAAGTAATAGATGTGGTGACAAAATCATGGCACTTGAAAGGATACACTATTCATACGTAAATGAAAAACTTACACCAATTCCTTTGTCTCACTACAACAAGAACAATATGTACCATTATTTTGGCCCCATATACATATATATGTGATAGCAATAAAATATATCAGAAAGCACACTAAATACATAATGAAGGAAAATCTTAAAGAAGACTCAAGTACATACTGAGGTCAAATTTCACAGAACACTATGTACAGTGTCTACTACTGAGAAGAAAAGTCTTACATAATACCCTATAGTGTTATCATTACATTCCTTCGTTAAAGTGCAAAACAAAAAATAAATGAAAACAACTGACCCTTTACTGACTCACAACCATAATCTTACCAAGAAGTGTAGAGGAGTAGTAAGAGGCAGGTAAAAGGTCCTCAACTATAGTGCACATTACCCAGAATGCATCTTCTTCCTCAAGAAATAGAAGTAAAGAGGCCACAACCATTCCTGTTCCTTGGCAATACCTGTGTGTGATGTTAGTAATCTTGCAACATGCACCTTCACAATGTTTAGAAATGTTAGTACATTAGTGATGCAGTCACACTGCCATGCACATGAGGAATCAGCCGATTATCCATGTGTGTGTGTGTGTGTGTGTGTGTGTGTGTGTGTGTGTGTGTGTGTGTGTGTGTGTGTGTGTGTGTGTGTATCCTTAACTGATGGAGATCTGGAAATGTTTTACAAAAATAATGAACAAGGAAATTCATCAAACCCAGACTTAAAGTACTGTTAGAGATGTGTGTTTTCCATATATACAGCATGTTCAATCATTGAAGCACTGACAAACACTCTTATGTCATCTCAGCATGCTCATGCTATTGCCACCACTGCTGGCAGTGAAGGCACCTTCAGTGGTACACTTGAGGCTTTCAAGGGGTTATTCAAATAAATATATCAAGAAATTGTGATGCATAAATATCTTGATGAGTGCCAGATAAAGTACAGCTTGCTGTAGCATTTTGAAGTAATGAAATAATTAAATATTCCATAAGGATAATACTGCCAATGATAAAAGACTAAGATTATGTGAATTATTAAACTTTTCGTCTATTAGTTGCATGGTTAAGAGTTGTTTACATTAATTTACTCATGAAACAGCAGCAAGGTGAACCAGGGTCCTTCATCATGCCTGTTTTTTTATGTAAGAAAGAGAACCAGCCAAGGGCAAAATAAATAGTGTTTAACCCTTTTACCATGTGAGGCACAATCATGGCTTTTACATTTTAGCCTGTCAGACACAGTCGTGGCACTTCTCAAATATCACACAGTATTTTATGCTGATGTCTGAGACTATCCCTCATATATCAAGGCCTGTCATTGACCCATTGTGTTCAAGATAATGGACAATTAGCCAATCATTTATCTGCTTTTACAAGTTTAAGTTGTTGGGAGTGCAGGACATGTGACTATGGTGAGTACATTAATGATATTGTGCTGTATTTCATCATTTCTTATCAATTTTTTAGGTAAGATAGATAATACACATGGGTAAGTATGTAGTTCAGAAACATATCATAATGCACAACAATACTGAGAACTGTTATTTTTACCTTGTTATTGGCTTAGATAAGTGTGCATGATGGAATCGGATGAGCATGTGGTGACACTCATTGTTTCTGACCTTGAAGAAACTGAATTTGATGCTTAAGCCAATACCAGTGATGAAGAAATTGACTTAGGACGACTTAGCTGTCAATGAAGCAATAAATGATGATCCTGCCACACTCACAGCAAGCAGTGAAATTGATAGTAGCAACAGTGAGACAGGTTGGTCAGCTGATGAGTCATTGAGTTTTTCTCTATGTACATTTAAACCACCCACTCATTTTATCGCAGGGTATAAGGGTTACAAAAAGTTTTTTCTCTTTATTTTTGGATGTTTGCATAGTTAGGGGTATATAGTTTTGTGTGAAGGAAGAGAGTCATCATTAGAGGGCCAGGCTGTGACTACCCTGTTGTGTTGTAAGACAAAGGGAAACATTCAGTGAGGTCACAACTGGCTTTAATGATAAGTTCACTGCCTGAACCAGTGAGTGCTACTAGACCTCAATTATCAAACATGTGGGGCTGAGAAAGTGCATGAACTTGCACTTTTCTTGTTCAGTCATGAGAGTAACAATCATAACTAACCATAAGTATCTTTTGATTCCTTGTGTATAAGTGGCAAATCATACTGAGAACAAAGAGCCTTTTTATTAGCAGTGCATGTATTGTCTTGATATTGGAATTTGCTGACTGTAGCCCACACCATGTGATTATTTGCTGGAGTGGTTCACGAAATATACATAGACAGAACGTGCTATGTTGATGGAAAATTCACTCATCTAATAGCGCTTTCACTAGAATAATGTTAGACATTATCAACTAGAAAAGCAATTATTTGTCTTTTATTTTTCATAGGTAAGAAACATATCAATCAATTAAATCAGTTAGGTGAAAAATTATTTGGCAAACAAACAACAAAAATTTCTCTCATGAATTAATTTTCTTGGAAGTGACAGGTAACTGCACTTTTGTTACTTTCTCCTCCTGAATCACCAAGCTTCACATATTTATAAAGATGAGCATATGAAAAAAGAATCACCATACATTCAGCACTTAGTCACAGTGCTCGTTCCTCAAAATCTTTTTTTATAAATACTTCTGCCTTTGCTTCCAATAACAAGGCATTTACTGAGACATCATAAGAGGTTAAGGAGCATTGAGTAGTTATTAGTGACTGTAATTCACAAGTGTTGTTAGCCTGCCAACATACTACATATGATCAATTAAATTAATAACTCCACCATATCTCAGCCCTGAATTCATTCACGTACTCACCCAATATCAGGATAGAGCCATGCCAGAGCCCGCAATACCCTCCTGAGTCGTGGGATACCAGTAGATGTGAGCTGAGAGAAGCAAGCATTGGTGGGCATGGTACGTAGAAGATCCTTCTCTATCTGCTTGCTGGTCATGAGTGCATCGTTACTTGAGGCTTTCACTACTTCACGATAAGAGATATCTGACTGCCGCTGTTTCTGTAGTGCACCTACAAAGATGTAACAGAAACCTAATGTACTTCAATGGAAGAAATTTTGCTTGGTCAGTATATTGATGCAAAGTTTAGTAATCTAAGGTACCACATTATCTAACCATTCATCAACATGTTATAGAACTTTTTCTGTCCATATAAACAGGACACCACATGGAAAGGTATCCCACGTGGGGTTTTTAAAAGTGCCAGAAATCACATCCAAAGTTTTTGAAAATGAAAATACAAATAAGTTTGTTGTCATTGAAGATAGGAGCATTCATTGTAAGGATACTGTTCTTCAAAATAAAAACCACTAAAGATAGTTACAGAAGTATCAAAACAATAACAATAAACAAACAACAAACAATTCAAAGACCCAAACAAGATTATCTGTTTATAACATCAAGGACATTTTCAGTCATGCAAAGTATTACAGGTTTGATTACAAACACAAAAAAATATAACGGAATATTAAACAAATAGAATAAACGAACAAACAACTGTTTGGACCTGGCTTTGTGTGTTTCTAGTCATTAAGAACTTGAATCCAATACTGAAGTGTACTGCCCAGGATTCTTGTCTTCTACACACAACCAAACACACACAAGCAAGCAAATAACAAACATAAAAAACAAGATAATATTGAGACAAAACATTTGAGTCATGTCTGTGCAGCAGTGGGTGTACCAAGCCAGATGAGCAAGTGATTGACCCTGTTGTTTAGTGACTTTCAACGCTACTGCCAATGGGGTTCTGTCCCATCTAACATGCTCAGACCAAAGTTGAAGGGTAAAAATAGAGCTTTACTGCCTTTACAAATCAACCATTTTGTCACAAAGAACCCCATGGTGCCTCATATATTCTCATAAAAACAAAGTTGGAAAAAGCCACAATAACCTATTGGGAGCTATGCTTGCTTTCTTTGGTGAGATAAAGCATTGATACAGGATCTACTGTAAAGTAAATAATATCTCTAAGTTTTCTTCCTAATATCATATATGAACTGATATCATTAGATATTCTCTTTTCATCACTTTAATCATATATCAACATGCACCTCTTCCTCTCTCATCATTTGAATGGAAAAAGTGAAAAAAATATCTCAGAAGCTACTTCTTGACTAACATTAACTGACCTGAGAGTCTCATCCACAGCTGAGGGCGGAGGGAGTGAGGAAGGCCACCTCTGACCATCCCTCGTAGCTTGTCCGTGCGAGGGAGCCGGGTATCAACATGCTCCCATGTGAGTTCTCCAACTTCATCACTGTGGCTGAACTCTAAGTAGGCTATCCAGTGTAATCTATAAAAAAAAAATAATTCTCATTGCAATTTTGCTGTTCATTTTCCCATCCTTAAGAATAGTATACAAACCAAAATGCATCCAAACAAGTATGCTTCATGATAACATATTTTAAAAGTACAAAAGGATGGCTCAAGAGAACAGAAGATTGTTTAGTAAAATATGATGACAAGAAAAATGTGGAATTGTGAATGAAATCCCTACAAGACTATTACAACAATAACCACTTCAATCCCATGCACAATCCTGGTGCCCCACGCCACTCAGTTCTGCTAAGATGATGATTGTATGGTCAAAAGTTTGTCATGAAGAGGTAAGTAAGGAGAGGTAAGTGAGGGTAGGCAATCTAACCTGTGCTGAGGGTCTTCCACAAAAGGTTGACTAAGGAGTTTTGTGCTGTTCTGTTCAGGTCCATCTTCCTCCTCAACTCGAAATCCAAATTCATCAAATCTGTTCAAAAGTAAGAATAGTACTGAACATATAGAACATTCTGCTTGAAAGTTCCAGTCTAGTACCAATTAGTATTTACCTTATAAAATTCAGGCTTAACACTATCTTCATATATATCTATATTTTATCTTACTTCTGAAAATCCATCTATAACAAATCACAATTCCTATGTTAGTGATCACTGTAGCTCCAGCAAAGGAAGAAATCTTAATGCCCAAATCTGATATTCAACTTGTTGTAAAGTATATCACTTTCCCTTGGGAACCATTATCCTGAGTGGATGCCTTTGACTGTGGCCATGATTCAAACCCATGGACTTATAGAAGAAAGATACAACACTGAATGATGAGCAGTTTTTGTAATTTCTAGTTCTTCCTAACCATGTTAACTCACCTGTAATCTGGCTGGTGGTTGGGGTCTTGGTGAGTGACCTGCTGGGAGAGGCGAGTGAGGATGTCTTGTGGCCACATGGATGGAGTGATAGCTGAAAATGGTCCTCCTACACTTGGCTCTGTTGAATTGGATCCGCCAGTTGCCCTTATACCTAGTAAGGTTAAATTCATTCTAAGAATAGGGGTAAATAAAAAATGGTGGATTTTGATTCGTGACACAACTTCACTGTACAGTGGTACCTCTTGATTCAAATCTATTTCATTCTTTTTGGCTGTTCGAATGGTAAAAATTCAAATTAGGAAGCAATTTTTACCATTTAAATTAATATAAAAACATTTAATCCATTCCAGTTTATTTTAAATAAAAACTACTACACTCAACCCCAGCTATTGTGAGAAATTAGTCCCTTAACATTACCACAATAGCTAAAAATGCAATAGCCATTGTTAAGAGGTAATGGGAAGAAATAAAACTGGTCCTGGCCCATTGGAGTGGCACCTTGTTTTCCCCTCATCTCATCATAATTCATAGATATTGTTCATATTTTGAGAGTATAAAGTAAACACAGACATGAAATGCATAAAAAAAACAAAAACAAAAAATAACAAAAGATTTATTTACTTTGGTGTGAAACTCCCGAGTCCCGATAAAGATTAAAGTCTTCTCCCGGGTCCCTGCCTCCCTCTCATGCACTAAATAGGGGAAAATACTGCATAGTATTCCCCCCTCCCCCTCACCCCGTCCCACTCCACTCCCATTAGATACACAAACAGACCGAGTAGGCCCCCCCCCCCAACTCCCTCCCTCCTCCAGACACTCACCATTCTCTCTCTCTCTCTCTCTCTCTCTCTCTAAAAACCTTAAAAAATAGTCCCCCAAAATACTTCTTCTTATTCTTCGTCTTTCGGCTATTCCCATTTTGGGTCGCCACAGCGGATCACTCGTCTCCACCTTGCTCTGTCTTGCACCTCTTCATCTACTGCCCCCATCATCTGCATGTCCTCCTTCACTGTGTCCATAAATCTTCTCTTTGGTCTCCCCCTCCTCCTCCTGCCTGGCAGATCCATTTCCAGCATCTTCCTTCCCACATATTCTTCATCCCTCCTCTGGACATGACCAAACCACCTCAGTCTCGCCTCTCTAGCTTTATCCCCAAACCTTCGTACATGCGCTGTCCCTCTAATATGTTCATTTCTAATTCTATCTAGCCTCGTCACTCCTAACGAACAAAATTACCTAATTAGTATGAACCTGCTTCCATAAGTAACACACACTCTTGGTGCTTCTAATCAAGCTGAGTTTAGAAATGAACAACAACAACATCATCAACAAATCTTTACCTGTGCTTAAACCCTCTGGAGTGTCTGGAAGAAACACATCATCTGCATCATCATCATCATCAGCTGCTGTGTGCACCTGACCCTGTGTGCTGCCATCTGTGTAGCCCTGAGGGGCACGAGGTCCAAAGAGAGTACGAGCGATTTCCATTGTGGGACCTACGTGCTGTCCTGGAAAAACAAAGCATTTTGAAATGTAAACAAATTGATACATTTTCAAATTACATGTACAAGCACAGAACTGAAACAGCCAGAATTAAACAATGTGTCTAAGAATGAATAAAAACAACTCATGTCTACTTTTCATTACCTGTCAAAATGATAATAGCTCCCAGTGAGGTCTAATAGCACTAGTTCAGGAGATGCTGTGAACTTATCATTAAAGCCAGCTTTGACCTCACAGCACAAGGAGGCAGTCACAGCCTGCTTTCTAATGACAACTGTTCCTTCACACTAAGCTACATGCACATAGCTGCACATAAATTCTTCATTCAGATTTTTTAATTTAAAAAAAGGAACCTTGGCTCCTATACAAACGACTAGCACCTAAATGGCCTTTTTTTTCACTGGAATTTTTTGTTGCCCTTGGCCAGTTCACCGACTTACATATAGAGTAATTTGAACCCATACATACCCATTGAAAATTGCTTATAACACTGACAGCAATTTTTAAAGATTTACCAGTTTTAGGGGGGAATAAGCTACAATTCTGTAACACCCATGCATATGATAGACTGGCAAACACTGAGGGAAGCTGTGGGTATTGTCACATTATTGGCACATGCATGAAATCAATCATGGTGACTGGTTCTTTTGTTTGAGCATGCCACCACTGGCTAATAGAAATAATACACAATAAATCCAGCCAATCAGAGCACTTTGTGGAGAGAAGCCACTCAATTTAAAATCAGTCTATGGAAGATGTCTGTCTATGTAGGGTGTTGCAGCTGTCAACTTGGTTATTGCCACTGAATAGCTAGATTTTATGAAGGGAAATAAGGCAACAACTTCACATTAATTCCTTAGTCTTTCCAGTCAGGTCAGGCTAGTTTGCTTTTGTTAGATGAGTTTAACTGGATTAGTTGATTTAATGTGAGGAAGATGTCTCAGTAGTATTATCTTGGTTAGGTTAAGTTAAGTCTAAGTTATTTTTGGTTAAATAAGATGTTAGATTAGGTTGGTGAAGCCAGCAGTGGCAGCGAATACTTATTATTTTTGGTTAAATAAGATGTTAGATTGGGTTGGCGAAGCCAGCAGTGGCAGCAAATACTCTCCACAATAGTAATAGTCCCAATTTTGGACTGTTACTCTTGTGGCACTTTGTGATAGCAAAACTATTTTCTTTGGATACGTTTTGGTCTGTTTTTCTTTTCTTTCCTTTATTTGTTTCCATCAAAATACAGTATTTTCTAAAGGGATGAATCATGTTTTATGACGGAAAGGGGGTTGAAAACTAAAGAAAAGTACAGATTTGTGACGAAAACGATGTGGAAATTCAATCAAAACATATCGAAATTTACACACACAATATATATATATATATATATATATATATATATATATATATATATATATATATATATATATATATATATATATATATTCGTCTTAAAGTAAGAGTATGTGAAACAGAAATTGATCAAGTTTTATAACGAGATCCAGCTTCAAGCCAGCACGTACTGTACATAAATGCATGGAAGCTGGTTCTTCGCTATCTTGCAGAGAATCATGTGAACCATCTATTGATATGCTTCCAGATTACAATAGCATGCAAAAGATAGTGCCCAAAGCAACAAGACTAATGTACTCAACCATTTCTAGATGGGAGCAGACCATGTGTTCCTACTGCTGTTCATGCCTTCTGTTAAACTGATACACTTGTAGCCTGAGCAGTTCAACTTTCGAATATAACTCTGTAGCACTGGAGACATTGATATATTACCTGTAAACCGCAGCGCCACGAAGGCAACGTAAATGCTCCTCCAGCTGTGTTTACATCCTGGCCGAAAGTACCACTGGCACCAGTGTCCAGTGTTGCCATATTACCTGCTTGAATCATAATGTTAAAACCCGTTGAATGAAAATCAAAAAAGTTTTTTATTCAGTCACCTTTTGTCAGCCTGCAACTAACAATACTGTTTTGAATTTTGAAACATTTCTGTGCTTCAGCTCCACTATTTCAAAAGGCTTTATTTTTTAAAACACCAACATTTCTCATCCCTCTATTTAGTAGGCATAACCGAAGAAAACAACTTTTTGCGTAATTATCATAGGTTAATTAAAGAGATGTTCCATAATAATTAGTTAGTGCATACACATGACATTTTTATTCGCTAAAATTTCCATGAATAGTGGACCTGCTGTTAACTTAATTAAGGACTACATATGTAGTCATTGGATTGATAGGGGTTAATTAACTGAAGGAAGCGAAATAGAATAGTAAAAATTGGAGAGAAGGTGGAGGAAAGACGGAGGAAAATTCATGTAGGTGGAGGAAACATGTGGAGAGAGAGAGAGAGAGAGAGAGAGAGAGAGAGAGAGAGAGATTATCCTTACACACGTGACGTTTAAGCCAAACAGAGAGTCCGTGGTGAGGATAGGCCATGAAATCTTATCCATTTTGCATTTTTAGGCCTATTGAGGAGGCCTATTGTAATCTAAAGGTGAGGGAATAGTAGAAAAGTCATCGTACTATCCACCGCGATAGTCAGAATAGTCAAAATGAGGCGGAAAATAGGAGAAAAATTGTGAAATATGAGGCGCTGTGTGTGTGTGTGTGGTATGACTACGTAGTTTGTGGTAGAGAAAGAGAGCCAGCTTTAATATGACCCTAACCTAACGTAGAGAAAGAGAGAGAGAGTATTAGAGCTAGCTTTAATATGACCCTAACCTAACCGAGAGAGAGAGAGAGAGAGAGAGAGAGAGAGAGAGAGAGAGAGCTTTAATATGACCCTAACCTAACCGAGAGAGAGAGCTTTAATATGACCCTAACCTAACCGAGAGAGAGAGCTTTAATATGACCCTAACCTAACCGAGAGAGAGAGAGAGAGAGAGAGAGAGAGAGAGAGTATATATTAGAGCTAGCTTTAATATGATCCTAACCTAACAGAGAGAGAGAGAGAGAGAGAGAGAGAGAGAGAGAGAGAGAGAGAGAGAGAGAGAGAGAGAGAATTAGAGCTAGCTTTAATATTACCCTAACCTAACCAAGAGAGAGAGAGAGAAGAAAAAAAATTAGAGCTATCTTTAACAATACTTCTCTCATTATCTCTACAGCCACCACCACCACCACCTAATCTACAGAAAAGAAAGAAAGAAAAGAAAATTAGAGCTATCTTTAACAATACTTCTCTCTCATTATCTCTACAGCCACCACCACCACCACCTAATCTAGAGAAAAGAAAGAAAGTAAAGAAAATTAGAGCTATCTTTAACAATACTTCTCTCTCATTATCTCTACAGCCACCACCACCACCACCTAATCTAGAGAAAAGAAACAAAGAAAAAGAAATTAGAGCTATCTTTAACAATACTTCTCTCTCATTATCTCTACAGCCACAACCACCACCACCACCACCCCTGCAATGGGCCGCATATTTCTGGAACATCTGGGCGGGACGCGGCTGTTTTCCTGCGCCATGTGCTACAAAATACTGACCAACAGAACTGAGCTCATTTCCACCTGGTGAGATGAAAATTTGACCTTGTTGTACCAAAGAATGATTTTTTTTTTTTTTTTTTTTTTTAATGTGATTAGGTTAGGTTTTTGGGTGTTTTGGGGGTAAAAAAGGGGTTTTTCATGTTTATATTGGTTTTTTAGAGTTTTTCATGTTATTTGAGATTTTATTAAGGTGTTTTCATGTTTCTGATGATGTTTTAAGGTGTTTCCGAAGGCAATTTTCATGTTTTTGATCTTTTTTTAAGGTTTAGGTTAGGATAGGTGATATTTTGGGGTGTGTGTTTTTTAAAGCTGTTTTTCGGTTTTTTTTTCCTTCTTGTTTTTTTTGTGTTTGTTATTTTGTGTGTTATGAGCAACAATGTTTAGGCTTTCAAACCCAAATTTTAGTCTTCATAAATCAGGTGTGTGTTTGCTTTTTGTTTGTGACACAGTTGTTTGTGGATGGATTTTTGTTTTGTTTGTTTGTGTGCGTGCGTCTTTCTTTTCTCTATCTTCCATGTGGTTTTTGTTTGTTTATGTTTGTTAGTTTGGGTGTTTTGAGCAATAATGTTTAGACTTTCGAAGGTTTCATCAAGTTAGGGGTGGTTTTGGGGGGTTATTTTCTAAGGTTCTTTTAGGGGTTTTAAGGGTGTTTTTAAGGTGTTTAAGGTTTTTTCTTAAGTTTTTTTATGTTTTTTGCTCTCTGTGAACACCTCCAGTTCCGACCACTGGGACACTTGTAATGGGACGTTAGATTTCGTTAGGTTAGGGGTGTTTTTTGGGCAGTTTTAAATTTTTTGAAGGTGGTTTTAGGATTTTTTAAAGTTAGTTTTGCATATCCTATCTGTAGAGGATGGTTAACATTAGGTTAGGTTACGTTTGGTTAGGGGTGATTTCGGGGGGCTTAAGGTTTCTATATTTTTTTTATTTTTAGAGGGGTTTTTCAAGTTTATTTTGGTTTTTAAGAGTTTTTCATGTTATTTGAGATTTTATTAAGGTGTTTTCATGTTTTTGATGATGTTTTTAGGGGTTGGCAAAGACGATTTTCATGTTTTTGACCTTTTTTAAGGGTTAGGTTGGGTTAGGGGATATATTTTTTTGGGGGGGTGGTTTTTAAGGTTGTTATTAGAGGTGTTAAGGGTGTTTTTAGGGTGTTTAAGGTAGTTTCTTAAGGCTTTAATTTTTTTCGGTAGAGTGCGGGAAGGGTGGGTCTTGTGGTATGGTAAGTTTTGTTAGGTTAGGGTGTGTTTAAGTGTGTTTATTTGATGTTTAAGTACAAAAGATTGATATTTTTCATGGTTTTAATTTGGTTAGGTTAGGTTTTTGGATCTTTTTGGGATACATAAGGGTGCGTTAAAGTGCATCAAGGTTTGGCCAGGTGCGGGAATGGTGTTTCTTGGGGTATGGTAAGTTTTGTTAGGTTAGGGTCTGTTTAAGGGTGATTTTAAGTATTTATGTATGGAAGAACGATATTTTTTCATGGTTTTTATATGATTTTTAGGTTTTTGAGTTTCTATTGGATAAATATGGGTGCGTTAAGTGGCTAGCTTAGGTTTTTGTTTGTTTTTGAGGTAGAGAAGAGTGCGTTGGGGTGTATCAGGGAATTCATCTAAGAAAAGATTACACACTTAGAAATCTCTTAATCCAGTCAAAATGCATCCCAGTACTGAAGGGGTTAAATACAGAATATAAGGTTATCTCTCTCTCTCTCTCTCTCTCTCTCTCTCTCTCTCTCTCTCTCTCTCTCTCTCTCTCTCTCTCTCTCTCTCTCTCTCTCTCTCTCCAGCAATAAACAAAACAATATACCACTGTATTAATTAGTTATGATACAAACACAATGCTTTATACTCATCCACACTTCAGAATCTTATAGATTCGCTGAGAAAGGCTGGAAATTGAATGAAAGCCAGTTAATGTGTGAGAGAAAGTTTTATTTGGATAACTTGCTGTGCAGAAAATAGAGTTTGTGAGATGTAATGTTGGGTTAGTGGTACCTGGATGCTACCTGTATGTGTGTGTGTGTTTGTGTGTGTGTATGTGTGTGTGTGTGTGTGTGTGTGTGTGTGTGTGTGTGTGTGTGTGTGTGTGTGTGTGTGTGTGTGTGTGTGTGTGTGTGTGTGTGTGTGAGAGGGACCTATTTTTGCCTTGTCTTTTTTATATTCATGACTAACTGTGTGTGTGTGTGTGTGTTCAGTCTATTTTTCCTCTTCCTCCACCTCCTCTTCCTTGTATTACTTTTCTTATATATGAATGTATGTATGAATGTATGTATGCATGTGTGTGTGTGTATGTATGTATGTCCTTATCCATTTATCTGTGTGTGTGTGTGTGTGTGTGTATGTGTGTGTGTGTGTGTGTGTGTGTGTGTGTGTGTAGGCACTAAAACATGCCTTAACACACACAGTGTTAGCTTTATTTCCCCCTTATCTTCTTCGATTTTTTTTGTGTTTTTTGTTTATTGCTTTGATGTTTTGCGAGTGTTTGATAACTTTTTTATTGGTTTCATTTCTTGTAATTACTATTCCATACTGATTTTGTTGTATTTCTTGATTTTCTGGTTGTGTTTCAAGTGTCAAATTATCTCTTTGCCTTGCTTGGCCTTGTTCGCTTATTTATGTGTTATTTCGTTGATTAGTTTTCCTTTGACGTTTATGGTGTATTATCTTTATTGTTCCATTGTTCATCTGTATTGGTTGCATCACCTACTTGATTTCTTAGCGCATATACTGTGTTAATAGCAAATTAGCAAGATAGGACTGCTGGTCGTTCCAGGCCGTGACGTCTGTGTTCCTGCCACACGTCAGCAGGGGAGGGTGGCAGGGCCGAGCGTCTGTCTGGCTCAGTGTGTTGTGGGTTGAGAGTGTGAGCGGATGGAAAGGTCTTATTATCCTATTGAAAAGCCTCTAGTTGAACAAACAGAGGTTCTTGAAATGTTTGACCATTCTAGTGACATATTATTAAGACGATTTTTACCTTTCAAACCGTGGGAGGAAGTGACAAGGGGATTGAACGATATAAGGACAATAATGAGACCCTGCTGGTGCTTCAGTGTTCAGTGTGTCATCTTAATACTGGACTAAAGCCGCAAGATGGAATCACTGAGGCTACACTACGTTATCAAGGTGACTGTGGTACTATGGCACGGTGTCTGTTTATTTAAGGGAGTCACCCTATACAGGAGGGGAGGGGGGGTTATCCAACAACAAACCCCCGGCGCTATCTTGGATTCTTATTTCATCGGTCATTTTTACCCTTATCACTCATTATTATAGGCTCATCTTGCCACATTATGCAGCCATTGTACTAAGCTTGCATATTAGCCATTCAGACATAGCTTTCGTGGTCAAGTTTAAGTTTAGTGAAGGTTTAAGTGAGAATGAGGGGGGGTTCCGGAGCCCCCCCCCCCCGCCGCCGCCGCCGCCGCCCGCGGCCGCCTGCTAGCCCGCTCATATTTAAGGATATTTTCATTTATGCCTGGACTATTTATTTGGGGTCAACAGTAAAATTTGATGCTATCTATGAGTACTGTGGGCTATTTTGAAGGTCTGCCATGCGTGTGGGGGTTGGAGATAGCTCTGGTTGGCGTTATTATGATCGTAAATAAGGGCGGCTTTTGGCGCCAAAATAATTGGAACGCCCAAGACCATTCTTTATTTGAGGCAGTATCAAGTTCTTATTAATTGCCAAAGATAGTCCATATTAAACCATGTTTTGTGCGTAAAGCTCAGTGAAATCAGTGGAATGTAAAAGTGTTTTCTAGCGGAGTTAAAGTTGCATTAATTTATTTATTTATCAGCCTGTAAATGATTTATTTCTGCCTCTAGATCACTCTCAAGTGTTAATAATAATTAAAAAGAATTACTCAAGTGCTTTGAAGTGGTTTTTGGTTCCTTTTAAGTGGTAGTGAGTGAGTATTTAATGAGTTTTAAAAAGGGTCATATTTTTATAAAATACTTTTTTCTAGTGAAAGTTCTTTACAATTACTGTTGTTTGGAGTTTATTTATGCTTTGGGAATTAGTTAGAGTATTTATCCAACCGGAAAATGTCCAGTTTTTGGGTCTGAAAGCGTTTTTTCGAAAGGTCATTTTTAAAATGGTCTCCCCTAAAAGACCTACGTAAATATAGACAGTAAATATAGAGTACCAGGCCGGCTGTGACGTCATCAGCCGTGACGTCATCAGCCGTGACGTCATAAGGGCGGGTCCATTCCTGCTGCCTCCCATAACTTATTCATATTGTCCTTATAGCCTGATTTACTGCATTTTTACCGTGTTTGTGTGTGTGTGTGTGTGTGTGTGTGTGTGTGTGTGTGTGTGTGTGTGTGTGTGTGTGTGTGATACTGTTATACTGTTATATTTGCTCTTGTCATAATATCTAGCATTGTGAAGTGATTTTTTCCAGGTATATTGAGGTATTTTCTGGTATGTACGTCATGTGTGTGTGCATGGACTTGCACGATGTTTACACTTTCATGTCTTAGCCACCCCACAACATGTGTAGTTGTACTATTTACAGAGGGGTGTCTGTTATATGTGAGATGATGTGCTCCTCGGGGCACATCATCTCGCATTTAATTAAGTGTGTATGGGGATGTGGTGTTGTGGGTGTTCCACGGTGTGAATGTGTTGTTGTGTGGGGTTACATATATTATACACTTTTTACACTAATCAGTTAACACCGCGGTACAAATAGGGAAATGTTCGGTCTAGAGAGAGGGAAGCCAGGGTCCGCGTCTTTCTTCCTTAGGGAGGCAGTGACATTGATTAAGCTTTGAAACAAGCCAGTTTATCAATAATGCTGCCTGGTCCATCAGACCAGACGCCATCCGCAGGGTTCTCGCCCTCTGTGTGGTGTGGGTGAGTGTGTGAGTGCCTGTCTTTTACTTCCTGCTGGTCAGTGTTGCAGAGAGTATTAGTTGTGCTTTGGGTTTGCGGGTGTTACACTGGGGAGAGAGACCGAGTGTAGCAACCTGATGAGTGAATGTAGAATGTGAGGAATGTAGAAATGTACATAATATAGGGTAATGACAGGATGTGTATTAACACACTATAGTCGTTTTCATCGGTGGAGAACATTTAGGCGCCGGCTGAGTACGGGATTTTCCCGTGAGGAGCGTGCCATGTCTCCACAGTTAGCTGGTGTTAAGCTGGTAACGAGTCTGAGGGGTGAGTGGCGGCCAGGTGGGAGAAATGGGAGCTGTGGTGAATCTCACAGTTTATGGATGAGGATGATAGATGGAATTAGACAACAGTGTTCATACAGGGACTGCCATGAGTAGGTCTAACAGCCTCTTGCAGCTTCACTCATCATCCTTATGTTCTTGTTTATACGTTTCTCCCCTCTTGTCCCTCAGACCAGGTGCCACCCGAGGGCCGTGGGGCCCAGGTACCTGCTGCAGGGGCGGGCGCTGAATGCCGCAGCGGAGCACAGTGCCGCGGCGGAAGATGCAATGGGCTGGGCCACTCGCTTCAACTTGCCGGATGCCTGGAATGAGCTGGGGGAGTGCCAGTACAAGAAGGGGGACTTCAGCAGTGCCCACACCTGCTTCCAGAAGGCACTCAAGCTGGTGGGTCAATGATGCTGCACTAGGAGGGGCTGCTGTGGCACAGGGGAACCATGTGTGCCTGGGGGGGGCCCTTCAGATCCCCAAGTGCAGGTGTTCAAATCTTGGCTGTAGTCTGAGGGGAGATTGGGCATCCACTCGGGGTAACACTTCCCAAATGGGTGGGCTTTTAGATTGGAAGTCTACATTTGGTGGTCTCCTTTCCCATTAAAAGCATCATTGTATGTATTGAAAAAATGTGGTATCTGGAGATATGGAGCGTACAGCATTAGTTTCACCACACATTCTCCTGGCAGGCAGAGAAGAAAGTGTACCTTCGCAACATGTCCATGCTGATGCACAGTCTGCTGTGGAAGTCACCCAAGGAGAGGGAGGAGAATGTCAGCAAGGTACTCACTGCAGGAGTTGTGTGTGCTGCTGCTGCTGTTTTCACTTTCACTTGTACCCATTGATGCTTCTTGATACAAAACCTTCACAACATAATTTTTACCCATTGATGCTTCTTGATACAAAACCTTCCCAACGCAATCTTCCTAACACAACCTTCCCTGAATAACCAAATTTAACCTAATCTTGCTGGAGATTAAAATTCTACGGACTGACCATTAATCTTCTGACCTCCAGAGACCCTTCCTAACGTCAATAAAATCATCCAATCACACCCAAAATTCATAAAAACATGTCCCAGTACTGAGGGGGTTAATCAGATCTCTTTCTGTATCCTGATTACTGAAAATTACAACCTTAAATCATGTCACCACTGAACCTGCCACCCTCCCCATACAGGGCCTGGAGTACGCTCGGCAGGCACTACAGCAAGACATGGGCGATGGACACTCCTGGCTGGTGCTGGGGAATGCATACCTGGCGGCGTTCTTCACAGTGGAGGCTAAGATGCAGTCCCTCAAACACTGCAAGGCGGTGTGTTGGACCTCTTGTGTTTGCTTGGTTGTGTGAATGGTACAGTGCATTGTGAATCATTCTTTAATGGTTTCCTTGTGGTTTAGAAAGGTTGGTCTCTCTCTCTCTCTCTCTCTCTCTCTCTCTCTCTCTCTCTCTCTGTATTTTTTCCCTTAGCCCATCACATTAAGCACTGCCCTTCCTTCCCTCAGGCCAATGACCCCCTTGCCGTGGTGTTGCCAGAGCTTCACTTCAGCTAAGGATTAATGGCCAGTCTGCTCTATTCTAATCCTCACATGAGTTTCTGAAGCTGTAGAAGATCAACTAATGATAAACAATAAATATGAAAATGCATCATATTTATTTTGGTTATTATTTGGCAATTTTAAACAGCTTCAGAAACTCATGTGTATTGAAATAATACAGGCTCTGGCCATTTATCTTCAGGCCTCCATAGACCCTTCCTAATGTCCATAAAATTGTCTAATCACACCCAAAAGTTTAAGATGAAATGTCTCCTATTACCAAAGGGATTAATTACTAATCACTCTGAAACAACCTGACTTGTTCTACAGCCTCCTCCAATTATTGTCAAGCTGACTAGAAGTTGCAAAATCCATCCTTTGTAATTCCTTCTTTCTTGTAGATATAAAGATTTAATACATTACTTCCATTAATTATTTCTTATTGCAGTCAAGGGGTGAAATGTAATGGTAGGCATTGATGAGATAATTTTCTTCTTTTTTTCCCCCCTTATTTTTATATAAGGGTAAATCTTTGTGTGTGTTAAGAGTTCCTGACTGGTAAGTGATGGCCAGCAGTGTGTTCCAAAGAGCTTGTCTAGCACTCCTCTCTCTCAAGGCTTAAGAATCTGCACCTGTTATGCCCTTTATCAAATATTTTCTCTTGCAGGCAAACATTCTTTAATATTGCACCTGTTGTGAAGCTCCTCTCTCTTGTACCACTTGTAAGGAGTTTACTAAGAGTTTTGTGATATATGTGTGTGAATCCAATCAATAGAAATAATCATTCAACTTATAATAACCTCACTAGAAATACCATTAACAAACCAAAATACTGTGTCCTTCATACACACACACACACACACACACACACACACACACACACACACACACACACACACCAAATGCACACTTAGCTATCCACACTGACTCCCAGCCACTCCACTATAGTCATCACCACCACCTTGTTACTCTGTCCCTGACCATTGCTACCTCTCCTGTCAGTGCATGGAGGAGGCACCGCAGACAGAGGAAGGGGAGGACAGGGCATCAGGATATGACATTGAGGAGATGGAGCAGTTATGGGAGCCTTCGGTGGTGTCGGTGAATGCTGCCGAGATGGACATTACCAGCTCCATTGATGGGAACATGGAGTTGAGGAGCCCCACTGAGGTGACAACATGACCGGCCATCACTAAGATCAAGCTCAACATTTCCAAGCCCATCATGAGCAATTCCAATAGCAGCAACGCCAACAGTGACACGGCGAACAACAGCAACAATGAAGATGACTGGGAGCGCAAGAAGAGAGGTGAGATGCATGTCGTGTTGTCTCTTGTCCTCTTTATTCCCCATTGATTAACATGTATTGGACTTCATTGGGTTTTGAAGAAGTGTTTTGCATGTTGAAGAAATTTGCCATTGCTTTTCATTTAAAAAGAAAGTGTCGCTGATTTAATGTTAACCCCTTCGCTACCGATGATATACCATAGTACGTCACATGAAATTTTCACTATCGAACCGATGAACTACATGCGTATGCCATCGCTCCAGTAGGGTTTCATCTACTTGGTTAGTGTGTTTTTATGATTCAGTGACAAAGTGATTAACTAGCACCTTTTGTTTTCAAGGACATTGGGGGTAAGTTGGCTTGGAGGAAGGGGCCTGAGGCAAGGGGTGGTGGCCGGTGGGCAGTGTGTTACTGTGTGGTGCTTAATGGCGTTGTCATTGTCATCTTTGAGTGATTCTGAGGCTGACCTGGATCTATTGGATGAATTACGGGATTCTGAGGAAAATAAATCCCAAAAGGTGTATGAGAGAAAAGTGGTTTGATGTGAATCTTCTCTTTCATGTTCGATTTCTTTATATCCATAATTGTACTGAAACACTTGCCATTTGTGTCTGCTTCTCTGCATAGGATATAACAACCAATTTTTGACATAAATCTCATGAATAAAATGTGTCAGAACACATGTTTAAGAATAAAATAAAAACTAAATGTGGGTGAAAATAAAACTATAAACCAGCCCCAACAAAATGCTGGGCAGGGGTTGGGGGTTGTGCAGTGTGGGAGTGACCGAGTCGGAAGCGAAAGGGTTAAGGTTAGGTTGGACAGGAACCAGATTTCATTTCCATTGTAGTAAAGTTGTAAAAGAGAGACCAATGTGTAGAGACACCAAGGACACACCAGAAGTCAGTGATGTAAACTGCTGTGTAAGTATATGAGTGTGGTGTGATGGTGTGCAGGTGAGAGACAGGTAGTGTGTGTGTGTGTCTAGGGTGTACAGTGAGGTGAGTGTCATAGCACAGCAGAGCATGATGGGGAGGCAGTGCTGCATCACACACAATTTGAGTCTGGAATCCTCAAGTTATGTGATGATGTAAATGGTGTTTGTTAACCAGATGATGTCTTGCTTCAAACTCACCTGAATATTGTACATATAAACACACACACACACACACACACACACACACACACACACACACACACACACACACACACTCACTCACTAAATCTACTTTTCCTCTGCCTGATGCACTCAACTCCAGCAGCATAGATGAGGAAGTGGAGGAGTTTGTCCCACCACCCTTCACTGTGAACCTGGAGCTCAAGCCAGCCTTCAGGGATGTGGAGCTGATGGAGCAGCCCATCCTGCAGCAGGGGGTGGAGGCATCTGGTCTGTGCTCCATCATGTGAGGCGGCCAGTGTCACAGAGGTGGACTAGTGGGTGCTGGTGGCTGGGTGTGGAATACAGTGCTGGTGAGGTGGAAGGTAGAGTGCATTGTGGTTCCTGGCAGAGAGTGGAGCCACAGTCTCTGTGTTGATGCTGTGATTTATATGTCGGTTTGAGAATTTTTACTTTTGCGATGTGTAGTGAAGATGACAAGTGTTCAGCGGCATTATCTGAAGGTGGTGGGGCAGTGTTGAAGGCTGGTGAGGTGGGGAGGAAGTGGAGGCAGGGCTGCAGCTCTAGTCCTTGTCTTGGTGGCACCTCAGTGTTGTGCCTACAGAGGATAGTGTCACTCCAGTACATCCTTCAGAATAGTTGCATATCTTGCAGTAGAAAATTCAGAAAAAAATTTTCTGAAAATCTCAGGTATGCTTTCTCCTAGAAAGATGAAATCAAGATGTAATTCAATACAATCTTTTCTACTCTTGCAAAAACATCTTCACTTCCTCTCTTGAAATTTCTCTCACATTTCATGTCTGTCTCCTTGAGTTCTGAATCAGAAGTTCTTTTTAAGTCTTCTCTTCTCACACACTTTGTAACCTGAATCACTTCCATTTATTTTGCCACTGTGGTAGGAGCCTCCCAGCAGGCCAGCCCCTCTGTCAGCCCAGACACTCCACCACCACTACTTATTCCACACCGGCCCTTCCCTGGTGAGGCAGCGGTGACGGGACAGTTTCTCTGAATGCTCCCTGAGTGTGGACACGAGGCATGGGGCCGCCCCTCCCCTGGGTCGTCTGGGGCCTGGGACGCTGTGTGAGTGTGGCTCAAGTTTGTAAACTAGTATTAGCAGGATATATATCTAATATATATATCTAGTTTTGTATATTTGTATATGCATATTGTAAAATAAATTATATTTTCTTAGTTTTTTTCCTTCATTTCACCTGTGGCAGGATGCAGTTAATTCTGTGCATTGCCATGATAGTAGTTGATGTTTGGCCATTGAGTAGCACTACTATGACTATTACATTATGCTGACCGTGTGTAAGACGGCCCATTAAAGTCTGGAAATAAAGAGACTCTTGTTTCATTCAGGCTTGCCCTCAGCATCATAATATTATACTTCCCATGCTGTGCCTGAAGGACACTTCTGTATGTTGTCAGGGCAAGGGTTGCTGTATTGGCTTGTAATAAATGCAGTGTTTCAACATCGTCTCTTTTTGTATCCTTCACCACTGCAAAGTATATGCAATATACTTTTCCATATTTTATTTAATGAGATCAAGTTTTTCCGTGGTGAGAGTTATTGGGTGGAGACATTCACTTGGCTGCAAGAAGACCAACATTAGCGGGTACAACACGTTTATTGGCCTTCAGACGTTTCAAACTCGAGTTTAATGTTAGTTACTGTACAAACCTGCAAGTTCAAAATGTCTCAATGAACATGTTCTTCCTGCTAATGCTGATCTTCCCCTTCAAACACAATTTTGAGAATTTTTTTGCTTATGACGGACTACTATGAACTCAAAGGTAGCTCAATGAAGGGAAGTTGTTGGAGTACAGCAGTAACTACTGCTGGTGTACCGCAGGGGGCAGTGCTGACATCATAGTTAGAGGAAGAGTCACTGGGGCTTAACCCAGGTGGTGTGCGTCGTTTGTCTTTTTTGAGCAATGTGTTATTCGAGTTGCTAAGGAGGGAAGGTGAATTTCGGCCACACCCCACCCCAGCTTAGCACACCAGCACCTCGCCGCCCCCCCAAACCTACGCAGCAGCCATAGAACCCCCGGCCCCTCCTTCCCCTCCCTCCATTGTTATGGATTCCTTGTAAGGAGGGGAGAAATGTTGGAATACACATAGTCTAGATAGTTTTGTTTGTGGTGTTTTATATTTATTTTTCCATCACCTACTTGATTTCTTAGCGCATAATATACTATGTGAATAGCAAAGTAGCAAGGTACGACTACTGCTCATTTCAAGCCCTGACTGACGTCTTTGTTCCAGCCACACGTCAGGCAGGGGAGGGTGGGAGGGCCGGCAGGGTGTCTGCCTGCTGGTCCCTCAGTGACCAGTCAGTGTGTCGTAGGTGAAGGTGGGAGCGGGTTAAAACGTCTTATTATCCTATTGAAAAGCCTCTGGTTGAACGGAGATGGGGTTTGAAATGTTTGACCTTTCTAGTGACATAATATTAAGACGATTTTTACATTCCAAACTCTCGAGATGAAGACGTGACAAGCGGGATTTCACGAGTATTTTTTAACGATCTAAGGACATAATAATAAGGAGACCCTGCTGCTGGTGCTTCAGTGTTCAGTGTGTCATCTTAATACTGGACTAAAGCCGCAAGATGGAATCACTGAGGCTACACTACGTTATCAAGGTGACTGTGGTGAGCGCTGTGGTACTATGGCACGGTGTCAGTGTTTATTTAAGGGAGTCACCCTATACAGGAGGGGAGGGGGGGTTATCCAACAACAAACCCCCGGCGCTATCTTTGATTCTTATTTCATCGGTCATTTTTACCCTTATCACTCATTATTATAGGCTCATCTTGCCACATTATGCAGCCATTGTACTAAGCTTGCATATTAGCCATTCAGACATAGCTTTCGTGGTCAAGTTTAAGTTTAGTGAAGGTTTAAGTGAGAATGAGGGGGGGTTCCGGAGCCCCCCCCCCGCCGCCGCCGCCGCCGCCGCCCGCGGCCGCCTGCTAGCCCGCTCATATTTAAGGATATTTTCATTTATGCCTGGACTATTTATTTGGGGTCAACAGTAAAATTTGATGCTATCTATGAGTACTGTGGGCTATTTTGAAGGTCTGCCATGCGTGTGGGGGTTGGAGATAGCTCTGGTTGGCGTTATTATGATCGTAAATAAGGGCGGCTTTTGGCGCCAAAATAATTGGAACGCCCAAGACCATTCTTTATTTGAGGCAGTATCAAGTTCTTATTAATTGCCAAAGATAGTCCATATTAAACCATGTTTTGTGCGTAAAGCTCAGTGGAATGTAAAAGTGTTTTCTAGCGGAGTTAAAGTTGCATTAATTAATTTATTTATCAGCCTGTAAATGATTTATTTCTGCTTCTAGATCACTTTGAAGTGTTAAGAATAATTAGGAAAAACTACTCAAGTGCTATGAAGTGGTTTTTGGTTCCTTTTAAGTGGTAGGGAGTGAGTATTTAATGAGTTTTAAGAAGGGTCATATTTTTATAAAATACTTTTTTTCTAGTGAAAGTTCTTTACAATTACTGTTGTTTGGAGTTTATTTATGCTTTGGGAATTAGTTAGAGTATTTATCCAACCGGAAAATGTCCAGTTTTTGGGTCTGAAAGCGTTTTTTCGAAAGGTCATTTTTAAAATGGTCTCCCCTAAAATACCTACGTAAATATAGACAGCTTAACATAGAGTACCAGGCCGGCTGTGACGTCATCAGCCGTGACGTCATAATGGCGGGTCCCTTCCTGCTGCCTCCCATAACTTATTCATATCGTCCTTATAGCCTGATTTACTGCATGTTTACCGTGTTTGTGTGTGTGTGTGTGTGTGTGTGTGTGTGTGTGTGTGTGTGTGTGTGTGTGTGTGTGTGTGTGTGTGTGTGATACTGTGTGTGTACTGTGTGTGATATACTGTTATATTTGCTGTTGTCATAATATCTAGCATTGTGAAGTGATTTTTTCCAGGTATATTGAGGTATTTTCTGGTATGTACGTCATGTGTGTGTGCATGGACTTGCACGATGTTTACACTTTCATGTCTTAGCCACCCCACAACATGTGTAGTTGTACTATTTACAGAGGGGTGTCTGTTATATGTGAGATGATGTGCTCCTCGGGGCACATCATCTCGCATTTAATTAAGTGTGTATGGGGATGTGGTGTTGTGGGTGTTCCACGGTGTGAATGTGTTGTTGTGTGGGGTTACATATATTATACACTTTTTACACTAATCAGTTAACACCGCGGTACAAATAGGGAAATGTTCGGTCTAGAGAGAGGGAAGCCAGGGTCCGCGTCTTTCTTCCTTAGGGAGGCAGTGACATTGATTAAGCTTTGAAACAAGCCAGTTTATTAATAATGCTGCCTGGTCCATCAGACCAGACGCCATCCGCAGGGTTCTCGCCCTCTGTGTGGTGTGGGTGAGTGTGTGAGTGCCTGTCTTTTACTTCCTGCTGGTCAGTGTTGCAGAGAGTATCAGTTGTGTTTTGGGTTTGCGGGTGTTACACTGGGGAGAGAGACCGAGTGTAACAACTGATGAGTGAGTGAGTGAGGAATGTAGAAATGTACATAATATAGGGTGATGACAGGATGTGTATTAGCACACTATAGTTGTTTTCATCGGTGGAGAACATTTAGGCGCCGGCTGAGTACGGGATTTTCTCGTGAGGAGCGTGCCATGTCTCCACAGGACCACACTGGTGGAAAGATCCAGCGGCGGCCGCTCCCATCCATCTCTCTCTCTCTCTCTCTCTCTCTCTCTCTCTCTCTCTCTCTCTCTCTCTCTCTCTCTCTCTCTCTCTCTCTCTCTCTCTCTCTCTCTCATATTGTCGTTAATCATTAATCTTTGTCAGACTATAAGGCATATGATACAGGAATATCAATGAAAAAAAAAAAAAAAAAGCACGCGTGAAGAAGCATGCTGAAGCTCAGAGGAAATTTCTCATGGAATGCACCACATCCTATCACTTGCGGCTTTCCTGGATTTTCGCTCTTCCTGACCAAGGAGTCGTGTTTTAAGTGCTAGTAAACATATATAATCCATCAGTCATGGGCGGCATACGCCGATGGGCACGTCGCCGTCGCCTCGTCTACCCCAGGACCAACACACCGATGGCAACGACTATAGTAATCGGGTCCGGACCCGAATCCCACGGATCTACCCAAGGATTCTCTAAGCTTATAATATCCTTGCTTATAATATCCTTGGATCCACCTGGCCAAGTAATCGGATCCGCGATTATTTATATTTTCGGATCTTGCCCAGTCCTACTCGCGAGTCCCTATGCAAGCTCCCTTCCCATACTAAGTAACTCCCATCGACTTTCCGCAGCCATGAGTTTTGTGGGCGTCCTCTCGGCCTCCTCCCTTGCGGAGACGACCCGATTAGTAGTATCGGCTTCCGAGTAGCGTTCTGATGTGATTAATTTTTCCCTGTTCTTAAATAAGATAAGGTAGGATTTCAGAAAGAGTAAATGATCTGGTGTGCATCCTTCGCAGCGGCCTTGCTTACATCACCGTGCGTGTTAAAAGTCTTCCGCAATGACATGTGGTTAGGCGGCGTAGAATTACACAAGTGCTTGTACTCTCTGAAGCAATGTAGCAAGGCGAGAAAAACTCAAGGTCGAAAACGTTAATACCACGTTGGGACTCACGCTATGGTCGTGAAAGATGTGATTAGAATGAGGAACGGTGCCATCTGTCTCTTTGGCTTATATGATATACAAACATGGAATTCTTTTCCTTCGTCCTTGGTTGGTAGTCAGAACCATAGGTCTTCTTCAGTGCTGCTGAGAGAACCATTGGTCTTCAGTTCTGCTGATAGAAGACAACCGTGTGTTAATAATGCTTAGTATCTGGTACCAGACTCTAGAGAATCTCTTGTTAATCGACCCCTTTTAATAGCCAATAATGAAAGATGTTATTGCCTTTAAGGGTATTTTCATGATCCAAGTGATTATTTTTTAGCAAGGATCCTAATAATCAGTGGGAAACACACTCATTTCCTTGGTACCTAAGAGTGAGTCTAAATAAGTGAATTCAGCGTTTAAAAGAATGTTTTATGGCGATAATTACAATAGTTTTACACAGTGTTCATGATACAATACAGCAATGAAGAATGGTATAGGGTAGCAAGTACATTATCATCATCACTAAGGTAGATTCGATTACTCCAGCAGATTATCAGTTTTACTGATCTCTAACACCGAGGTGCTCAATTATAAATGTAGAATTTTTAAGAACGCTTCTCCTCTTTCGCTCTATTTTGGCCAAAGTACATTTAAAAAGGGGAAAGAGGATTGTGTTCTTTTCCCAGAACGTCTCTCTCTCTCTCTCTCTCTCTGCTGTTTTTTATCAATTTTTTTATTTAGTTATCAACATCATCATCATAGTCATTGTTATCATTTTAATATTTATTTTAAACTGCTGCAATTGTCTTTACCTTCACATTTTCTCAACACCACCACCATCACTTTTTTCACAGAGAGGGCAAAGATACACAGGGTATAGGGTGCGAAATGTATATTGTATCCTACACGTCGCTTCCACAGGCGATAATAAATAAAGGGCGACGCACAGGCTAAGAATAATTGCGAACGAGAGGCGAACACGGCACTGCCTATCCCCGTAACAGCGGTGTGGGGCTGTGACGGGGCCGGCGGTGATTGACTTTGTAAGGGAAGAGAGAGAGAGAGAGAGAGAAGAGAGAGAGAGAGAGAGAGAGAGAGAGAGAGAGAGAGAGAGAGAGAGAGAGAGAG
This sequence comes from Callinectes sapidus, assembly GCA_020233015.1. Lineage (NCBI taxonomy): Eukaryota > Metazoa > Arthropoda > Malacostraca > Decapoda > Portunidae > Callinectes > Callinectes sapidus. The sequence goes on from CM035194.1 coordinate 12,558,304, forward strand.
AAGAATTTCCCTTTCCAATCACAGGAAAATGTCCCTTATTATTGCTAAAATCTGTTTACCATTGGCATATCCAATATAAGTATGTCATGCTACATTCCTACACTGGTCTGATGCAGAGTGGGATAGAGACACCTTTGGCAGAGGGCTGGGGAAATGTGTAGAAAGGTCGCCTGAGCACAAAGCAGCGTGTGCTGTGAGGGGACTCATCAAGAGACTAATTTTCTGTCTGTGAGATTTTTACGAAATTATTCTAGCTGATCAAAATTGTCTACTTAATATGTGCCTCACTACCCTGATCAATATTTCTTTCCATTAATACCTAGTGACTTGTAGCACCACCTAATCTATGATTTGCTTCTTTCTAAAGTTATTTAAGAAATGTTTTTGTTTGATAGGGTTCACGAATCTGTCTGTATTCACTATCGTGGTCACTTGCAGGTCAACCAGTCAGCCTTTTCCCAACGGAGCGAGCTCAGAACTCATAGACCAATCTTCGGGTAGGGCTAAAACCACATCACACACTACACACTGGGACAGCGAGGCCACAACCCCTCGAGTTACATCCCGTACCTACTTGTTGCTAGGTTAATAGGGGCTAGGTACACATTAAGAGGCTGTTCATTTGCCTCGCCGCGTCCGGGCCCTCTCGGTTGTGAGCTGAGCATGCTAACCACTACACTACGCGGTGTGTATGAATCTGTCTCTCCACAGGAGACGTATAACCTTTGCTGCTCTGCTGTAAACACTTCTTAAGAATTATAATCCTGAAATGTGTTCGGAAAAAAAGCACCAGACGAACATATCGAAAAATCAGTACATAAAAATATTGATTCCCCTACTAGATATCCTCATATAAGTTTTGTTCATCCTCAGTTGGCAGTCTTAGAAAACTTGTGATTTTTTGTCAGATGAGATATGATATAATATGTACAGTTCACGTTCGTTTAAAACTAAGAACCAATTGAGGACAATGAATACATTCATTCTCTGGATCCATGACTGGCTGCCGACATAATATTAACATTGGCGTAATACTGCCGTGAAAGACATAGGTGACACAAGCATGTGGGGCTTGTGACGGGAAGGTATGTGGCCTCATGCCAGACCTCGTATCCCTGTGTAGCACATCACGGAAGGGCTGAGGACGGACTGAGGGCCATGTGTGATTTGGTGATCTTGCTCCTCAGCCCACCCGCTTTCTTGCTGCACACCTTCCCGCTCATCTTCACACATACACTCACACTACCAAGTTTATTATTATTATTATTATTATTTTATATATATATATATATATATATATATATATATATATATAATATATATATATATAGATATATATCTATATATATATATATATATATATATATATATATACATATGTACATACATATTCTATGGGAACTTCTGAACTCTTTGGATCTGTATGAAGGCAAGCTTATCTTGCGCTTGCAGTGGCTTTGTCACGTATTTACAATACAATAACCTAATGAATAGTAAAGAAATTAGTCAGTATTGCACACTATCATTTTCTCCAGCTGTGTTCTTTTAACATGCTTACAATGTAATCAGGAACCAGGTACGAGGTTATCTGACCTTCTAGAAGACTAGTATTAAATACTTATCCACTGTTAAATAAGTGAAAGACAACACAGGGGCGAAAGGGGCACCTGTTCTGTACCTGTGTCACACATTACAGCTTCACATGTGTTAACAAAGTTATCTCTAAGTTCATTCAGGTCCCCGAAGCCTCTTTCCGCTTTTCTAAAATTAATGTCATGGACACACACGTCCCAGAAATGCATTGTGGTGCGGATCAGTAGGATCAAATGCCGCGCTTAGTGTCAGGTAGCTGAGGCCTCGTGGGAGAGAGGCCGTATGGCAGCAGATCTCACACTTACGTTGTGTTACGGACAAATAAATTCAACGTATTATATTTTGCGGGGATCACTGTAGGTCTCTGGACATGGTGGCATCAGAACAGAGGTCAACAGCGTTGAGTGGCACAATGACGGCACCCACAGCCTTCTCTCCGTTCTGCGGGTGGCGATCGTACATAGTCAGCCGAAGCAGGTATTGCGTTACCTCGTCGTCCTCGACCTGTGGAGAAATAATTCAAGTTACCTCGAGGGAAGCTGAATATACCTCCAATCAGAGATTTCAAACCAGTATCGACATTATATCAGTCAGGAGCCTTGTGTCGAGTAATAAGGAGGAAAATGGACAAGCAATTTTATTGAAATAACACTAGCTAATGACTTTTTATTATTACATTTGATACTCACATCAAACCTGAATGTTTGATTGAAGACCGGTGCTGAGGAGGCCCGGCGAGTACTGGTTTTAGAGGATGCCTTTATATTATTCATAGGGGTGAGCACACAGGCCTCCACCCACACCTCTCCTGGATTGGTGCTTGATCCACGGCCTTTAGTGTACCTGTCAAAAGAAAATGATGAGTACACACACACACACACACACACACACACACACACACACACACACACACACACACACACACACACACCAGTCCATCAGTATCATTTATAGTACTTTCTTGCATTTCATGAAGAGCTCAGAGAGACAGGCTGTTATCGCTTACCTAGCATGCAGTACACGAAGCACCAAGTTACACTGCACGTAATCGTAGTAGACGCAGAACCATAGACGCCCCACACTGTTGCTGTTCTTGGAGGGTGGCTCCATTCTGTGTGGGGTTGAAAAAGTAATGAAAATGATGACCATCCCGCTGTGCTCTGCCTGTGGTGTCTTAATATCAATAATGGTATTGTTACGTGACTGACCAGCAGCTTGACTACTCACGTGAGGAAAGAAGCGAAAGCAGGATCGTTCTCCCGGTTGGCAGTGGCTACAGCAAGGGCGTGCAGAAGAGCCGGGGGCAGCAGCGATAGGGGGTGAGGGTGTAGCGTGGAATTTGTAGTCTCGTAGGTCGTCTGGGGCCTGAGGGTACGGGGCTCGGTAAGGTGGGAGCAAGAACACCATGTAGGGAACAGACAACAAGGTGAATGCTTGGCTTGGTATCGTCATCCTGCTATCGCAATTGGTGTTATTATCATCATGGCTCCCGGAATGAAAGCTTTTTATTTCTACCACTAGTGTTGCTGTTACTATTTGTGTTAGTATTACTGCTACTTTTACTACTACTACTACTACTACTACTACTACTACTACTACTACTACTACTACTACTACTGCTGCTGCTGCTGCTGCTGCTGCTGCTGCTATTATTACTACTGCTGCTGCTGCTGCTACTACTACTACTACTACTACTACTACTACTACTACTACTACATGCACACAAAAAGTACTATCAAACGACACCAATGGTAAACAACAATAATTATTCTTACTTGACAGGTTCGCCGCCAGATTGCTCCACCTTCTTCTCCAGCTTCTGACGACGGATCTTTTGGACGAAGAGGATGAAGCAAATGAAGACCAGGAACACGATACAGATGCCCACCAGAATGAGAGCCGTGGCAGCTGTAGAAAGATATCAAAGGTCAGTCTTCTATTACCTTGCTTTCTTGCAGATGTGCAGAAATCATTGTAAATATTTGCTGTAATTTTCGTTTTGATTGTCATAACATTTTAACTTATTTAGTTGTGTATTATCTATAGGATTTACACGTACTGAGAGAGAGAGAGAGAGAGAGAGAGAGAGAGAGAGAGAGAGAGAGAGAGAGAGAGAGAGAGAGAGAGAGAGAGAGAGAGAGAGAATCGTAATTATTATACATTTCATTATGTGAAAGTAAATTTGAAAAAAATAGACATGATAGACAGGTTTTGTTATTAAAAAAATGGATATAATGTTGGAAATGGAGTCATGAAACATCATAAGAGGTGCCTTCGTGTGCGTGCGTGCGTGCGTGTGTGTGTGTGTGTGTGTGTGTGTGTGTGTGTGTGTGTGTGTGTGTGTGTGTGTGTGTGTGTGTGTGTACAAACGTCAGTAATGTCTTCAAAATTTTCGAGGTAAATCCAATGCGTCTCACTATACATCAGTTTGGAGCACGTACGTAAAGTGTATATACATGAAGTTCCTGGACTGAGTGCTGAAAACTGCCACTACCACCAATGTCTGAAATGAGAGGAAAGTTGGCCTGCCAATACTCAGGACTCCTTGAAGTTGTTACCAGGTGGAAGGAGAGAGAGGGAGAAGGACGCCCTTAAAATGTCCTTTAGCGGAGAAAGTCAACAATTCCTGGAGACCCTTGCATAACCTCTCTCTTACTTCCTGCTGTCTTTCCTTGCTTGCTTGTCTTCCCGTACGGCGCCCCCCACACCATTCCATTCACTGACTGGATCGTCTTGTTTTCACACTCGCACCAAGGCTTACGTGAGCGATAGTCGAGAGAGAGAGAGAGAGAGAGAGAGAGAGAGAGAGAGAGAGAGAGAGAGAGAGAGAGAGAGAGAGAGAGAGAGCAGATATAGAGAGAG
>CM035194.1:12563486-12577917 GCA_020233015.1 Callinectes sapidus
ATTGCCTGGGGCCGCAATACAGTGAAGGAATTAACACTGTTGTGGGATAGTGTTGCTTCTGTGAATGGTGAAAGTTGTGTCGACAAGCGGAAACACAACCACCAGTGGTCACTCTGAGGATTGGTGTTTCTGGATACTTGGGGGGTGTTGCATCGTGGCCTTGTTAGTCATAACGTCAACAAGTGAAACAAAAAGTGAATATAAAAATAATACGAGCGTTGTTGTGAAAGGTGCACTGACCAGGGATTACTGGCCCTTGGTGTACTGTGAAAAAGAGCGAAGATAGCTTGACTTTCCAGTTCTACGTACATTCACAGACAAAAAGGGAAGAAAATTTGGCAAAAAAAGAAAAATGATACTTGAGCTGGCTCTCTCCAATTCCTACCCCTCATTCTCTCCCTCCTTGCTTTCCTTCCTCCCTCCTGTCTCAAGGGCCTTTTTCCACCATGGACGTAACGCTGATGTCTGGAGTAGCGTTTTGACTGTCTCGACCTTAGACAATAGGTCATCTAATAGCCTAATAACGCGTAAATAGGCGCAAAGGGAGCAGAATTACGTATGGGCACGAGTGTGTGTGTGTGTGTGTGTGTGTGTGTGTGTGTGTGTGTGTGTGTGTGTGTGTGTGTGTACGCACTCGCCAAAAGTCAAAGAAGTTTCCACATTGTATAGTGTTTTCACCGTGTGTGTGTGTGTGTGTGTGTGTGTGTGTGTACGCGCGCCATACGTTGCCAAATCGTGACGGCACCAACTGACACACACACACACACACACACACACACACGCTTTGCACCACCTGGCTCTCGCGTAATGACAAGTGACGGTCCTCAGCATGACCTGCGATTTGAATGTCCAGGTAGACTCTTACATATACATCGAGGACCCAGCAAAGAAGCAGAGAAAAGCACCTCTTCTCTGTTCACGCTGGACAAGATGTTATGAGTTGTGAGTAAGCCAGATGGAAGCCTGACATTATTATCAAAAACTTACGAAAATGACAGTCTATATTGCTAATCCTTCACTACCGATACTGATCCTACTTTTATTGCTAGTTGAGGAGAATTCTGTATATTTTTTTTACGTTTATGAAAGGTAAAGATTATGTGAATATTGAAGAGGAAATTGTACAGACTAAAGTGCCAAATGAGTAGGATTTTGTTTATCTATTCATCTCAACTAGTAGAATTAGTATTTAAGATAGTTGCGCTTTTATATGTAATCGTGTGTGTGTGTGTGTGTGTGTGTGTGTGTGTGTGTGTGTGTGTGTGTGTGTGTGTGTGTGTGTGTGTGTGTGTGTGTGTGTGTGTGTGTGTGTTTGTGTGTGTGTGTGTGTTTGCGCGCGCATGTGTTGGGTAAGCTTCCTTGGGTGTGGTGATCGTGAAGACATAACGGTACTAGTCATTGTCGCCTGCCTGTGTCCACTGCTGCGTTCATATTACTCAGGAGACTTCACGGTTGTTGGGCCTGTGACCCTTCAGCCTTGGGTGCCGGCCTTGTCTGACACCAGTAGTCTACAAACACTACTTTAATTGTCACTATCAATCAACATCAGATTAGATTGAATTTGAAATACTCATCACATTTCAGTTTAAAGAATAGTGAATGTCACACACTTACTCAAAACACACACACACACACACACACACACACACACACACACACACACACGTAGTGCTAGACAAACATACGACCACGGGACTGTTTACACATGAACATATTGGCAGAAAAAACAGGAAAGCGAACCCAAAAAGTTTCCTTCTAAAAAGAGTGGAAGTGTAGGCGCGTAGAGCAGTACAATGGAGCGGGAGGCGATTGCGACACTTCAAGGTTTCAGTCCATTGTGAATGATGAGGAAAGTTCCCATTGGCTGAGTGAGTCCTCGTCCTCCCCAGCACACCCTCACCCACACCAACAACCAATGCCACCCCCTCCTACCTCCTACCACCCTTCACCTACCTCCACTCTCTTCCCACTAACGCTCCACCCAGCTCTCCACAGAGTATCCATCAACCAACCCAGACGCTTTTCCATTTGTTTCTTCTGCTTCACATGTCTGCAAATCTATACTAATCTTTTCTGCGTACTCATTGATTTTGTATTCTGTAGATGAATGTCGCTCGGGACTGTTTCTGCATGCTTTTTGGTAAGTTCAATTTTATCCTATTCATTGGTTTTATGTGGGGAATCTGTTATGTTTTTTTTCTCCGTTCTACATTATTTAAGCGGCTTCAAATTAGTATTGGGCCACCTCCAAAACTACAACATTAGGGATGTCCTTGCCGTCCTTGTTATCGTTGTTGTATACCTTTATCTTCCAAAAAGGGTGTTGAGAGGCCGAAAGAGCGACGTGAGGAGAATGCAAGTAGTATGTTATTCTTGACTTAATAGTAGAGTTTCACCTAGTTACTGTAATAGATTAGCTATACATTTAGCTATAACACCAGTCATGCTTGTGCCGCACACTCAGTCCAGAGCGCGAGTGGATGATGATGAGAGGAGGGAGTGCTGGGGTGTAAATCCTGTGGGTGCCTCCTGTGTGGTGGAGAAGAGGTGGTGTGTAGGTAAGAGGAACTTTCGTCCATCTGTTTCGTTCCTCCATTACATGACTATTTTCTTGTAAGTCGCTCTCTTTTATTCCTGGCCTTCTATTTTTTACTGTTCTTTCAGCTTATATTGTTCAGTTTTTAAGCTTCCTTTGTTTCATTTCGGGTAATTTTTAGGTTAATTGAATCATAACTTTAGATTTAAGTTAATGCAGGCTGGTGTGAGCACAGAGATAGGTAAAGATTCTTCATTTGTAAACTGTTCATTGTTTCAAGCCGCGCATCGACCACTGCGAAGCTGAACCATTCGAAGGAGTCACTACAGGTTTGTTTACCTAGTGCACTGCTGTGGTGGATTGTTCCTATATTTTTACGTTAACCGTGGGTGCGTGATGATTTTATACGGCCAGTTAGTGGTTCGAACGTAGATAAGCGTTCACTTTCGTATATGAGTTACTGATCGAGTGATTGTGAGGGGTATTTCGTTCAATATGCGTAGTGTTTTTACAAGGCTTTTGATCCGACCCAGCCTTCTCCTTCTGCCTGACGTGACTTACCTCCTTACACTCGGAGTCATGGCGACAGAGATATGCCTAGATACAAAATAAGTGCATTGCAATTTACAAGGATATAGGTGGCAAGCTAAGTTTGTCAAGATGATTACAAAATGTACGGGTGGCCTTAGCACAGCTGTGTGAGTGCCGCATCAATGCGCCACTGCACGGCGCTGGCTGCCTCCCGCCAAAATTTGAAGCAGACTTCCCGGTATTAGCTTCTACCAAGGTAAATTATATTTGTTTTGTTTGCATGTGTGTGTGTGTGTGTGTGTGTGTGTGTGTGTGTGTGTGTGTGTGTGTGTGTGTGTGTGTGTATGTATGTATGTATGTATGTATGTATGTGTGTGTGTGTGTGTGTGTGTGTGTGTGTGTGTGTGTGTGTGTGTGTGTGTGTGTGCGTTAAAATTATGTTTTTAGTTTATCATTAGTTACAGTAATGGTTATCAAATTTTTTGGAACATAAGATTGTTTTGAGCAAACCTGGGACAATTCGTGAATAATTGTGTAAGACGTCTTGTAGGGTTACGTGTACTGGCTAATCATCTAGTGTTCACGGAACGCTTCTCTGTTCGATAAAAGCTGCCTGTAGCTGGATATGTTATAAGGAAGGAACTGTGAGATTTAGTCGGAAATAGAAATGTGTGCCAGAGTAAGTTGAACGTGGACGCGGCACAGAGCACAGTGATGAAGTGTAGTGAAGCTTGGTAGTGAGATACAGTGGAGGCGGAAGCGTTAGTGTTGAGGCAGTCATGAATGGTGAAGCAGGAAAAGTTTAAGAAGATCCATTGTTTGGGTGCACATCATATGCCTGTACAGCGGGATTCATTGAACCAGACGTCAGGCATCGAATAACATGAAGCAAAAGATTTAAATAACTAAGGAGAACAGGGAAGGAGAGAGAGAGAGAGAGAGAGAGAGAGAGAGAGAGAGAGAGAGAGAGAGAGAGAGAGAGAGAGAGAGCAGGCATTGGTTGCGCTGGTTGTATTGCATGACTAGTCCCCGTGTGTTCATCGGTTGCAAAACTCAGAAGGAAAGCAGATAACATAGCTCGCAACTGTAAAGGAAAAATCACTTCCGCCAACGCAAATTCGCTCGCTTAAACCTTACTTTCCGCGACCACAAATCCGCAAACTTCTTGAACTTTACTTAGTTGCAGAATATGTGATATGCGGAAGTTACAGTACTATAGAAATGCCTATCATAGGTAGATGCATAGCTTGTGAACATTTGCTGTTTGAGGTGGAAATTGATTAGCACTTGAGGATTATGAAAGAGTAAGCGTGAATGAGAATGCTAAAAAAAAAAGACAAAAAAATGCATAGGTTTGAGGAAGAACCAGTCATAGTACTTGGAATGGAATGAAACAAGGAAGGATAGGTGATGACAGGAAAGCGTTGCCCCACAGGAAGTTGAGCATCCAGAAAGGTGAGATGCAAGTGTATGAGAAAATGCAGAGTAGAGTGACCTTGAAAACGGGAATTTATTTACTCAGGTGACTCGCAGCTGAAAGACTCCGTAATGAGAGGCAACATGCAGCAGCCGAGATGACCCAGTTACGATACGACAGACGAGAAGTGTAAAGGTGGAGAAACCCAATTATAAGGAATAAATAACAAGAAAATATATAAGTTAATGGCGAAAAATAGAAGGTCGTACAATACTTTTCCATTCAATTCTTCTTCTTCTTCTTCTTCTTCTTCTTCTTCTTATTATTATTATTATTATTATTATTATTATTATTATTATTATTATTATTATTATCTTTATCATATCAATTCATATCATCTTTTTTAATTACGATATTACGTAAATTCCATTTCTGCATGATCTGCTTCTCGATTATGTTCTATCATCTTTACATTTCTTTTATAGGTACAATTGTGGAACTTATCTTTTTGTGTAGAAACTTGATACAAGAATACGATTTGTGTCACTGTGAAATCAATGATCACACGCATACCCACTGGGACGGCTTGGTGCTCCACCTTCAGCACCAGAGCCCATATTAACAGATTCTTAAGTATGTTACTTTTTCCTTACACGAGTTTTTACTCTTAAAATCCATCTTAACCTCTCGAAATTGATATTGTACTTAATCTCACCAGTAGTAAATTTGAAGCTGCTGATGAGATAATGGCTGAAGTACAACACCAATTTCAGGAGGTTGAGATGGATTTTAAGATTCGTAATTCGTATAAAAAATAACTACATACTTAAGAAAATCTGTTAATACAGGCGTAACCAATCACTGGTGGCTTTGCTCTTAATGGACCCAACGGTCATGACTGTTGGCTGTGTAAGAATTCATTGAAAATATTGTATACAAACTCCATTGCTTATAAGGAAATCTGACCTTAACCTACTCTCTGTGTAAAATATCAAAACAGCATTAAAAGTAAGAAATCTCAGTCAACAAATAATGAACGCTGATATGATGTAAAGCATAAAGAAAAAATAAATATTGTATTTTTACCAATCACCAAATTAACTATGCTAGAATATATATAAGTGAAGTAATTGTTTGAAGGAGGCGTGCGTGGCTGTAGTACGGTGCCCGCCGATTGCTTGAAAATCTCTTGGTTTAATGTTGAGTGAATCCTCTTATGGCAGCGTGGAAGGTGGTCTTGCTAGTTTTTGTCTTTGGGGCGAGAGGCATCCCGATCTCCCGCTGATGTTGCTAAGTTCAGGGTGGTGGTGGTGGTAGTGGTAGTGGTGGTGATGGTGGTGGTGTGTTGCTGGGTTGAATAAGGAGGATTTAGGTGTCTTATGATTGGTGTTTTCAATTTGGGATGCCTTTTAGAGGATCATGTGCACTTCAGTGTTCGTGAAGGAATTTTATAATATTGACTCAATAAGCATCTGTGCTGAAGTCGTTGAGATGACAATGTTTTTACTGCTTAGCTCATGCATCATTGTGTGTGTGTGTGTGTGTGTGTGTGTGTGTGTGTGTGTGTGTGTGTGTTTGGAGACGTGCGTTTAGTGATTCTCACTTTCTTCTCATCACGTGAATTGATTTTTTTTACTATCAGTTTACGTTAACCAAAAACAACAACAATAACGCATCAATAACCAGCACCAGATGATATAACAGGAACCCAATAGGCGACACACACACACACACACACACACACACACACACACAAACACAGTTCTCCTTCTGGTCATGTACTTTCTGTGAACTTGACAACAGAGTGACCTTGATCACATACGATGAAATGAGCGTGGTGGGAACAGTTATGTAGGCACGTTGTTCCGGAGGGTTCGCAGACATTCATTGGCCGTGACTCCACAAGGCCGGTCCCTCCAGTCTCGCGTGGCCCGCTGGGGGACACGACATCACTACACGGTAACCGCTTACACAAGACTGCCGGGGTGATAGATTTGATCTTTTCCATAACGATGACTATGATGATGATGTTGATAACTATATAAAAAAATTGATAAAAAACAGCAGAGAGAGAGAGAGAGAGAGAGAGAGAGAGAGAGAGAGAGAGAGAGAGAGAGAGAGAGAGAGAGAGAGAGAGAACGAGAATATCATGTCGGTGGTGCGCTGTGTCGTGTATTTGGCTTTTCTTCCCTGATTCCGTTGTGAAAGTTCCTGCCGCACCACCTCACACTCACTTGTGCAACTGCAGCACCTGGCGTCCCTGTAAAGCCGCCCAGATTGCAGATGGTACTCGTTGCTTCTTCAATTGAGTTATTTATGTAATCATGGTCTTGTTTATTGTTGCATTTGTCGCTGTCATTTGCCGCTGTTGGTTCACGTGATGAGTAGTAAACACTTTCAATATTATCTGCCTTTCTTTGTGCACCTTATTGATATCCGACAAATGTGTGGGATTTTACATCTATTGAAGTTTTGTACGGCTGATGTTATTCATTGGAGAGTTATTCAGAAGTCAACAGACGTCTGGATTTGTACGCCTATTGTAAAGTTTTGCGTACCTCCCTAACAATTAAATGGAAGGCAAAGATATGGACTAAACTTTCTAAGCGTTAAATAGCTTTCCACCAAATAACATTGCAGTAATTGAACTTTTCATACGAACATTCACACATACGTAGCTCAGGTCGTCATTCCACACACACTCACACGGGATGGCTTGCACAATCACAACCAATTGAGTTTGTTTATGCTGATTATTTTGATCTGAAAGAAAAACTATTTTGATCTGAAAGAAAAACAAAAAATAATGGCCGTCTTCCATTCCGGGTAAATAATAATCATCAGAAGACCTTCAGAAAGGGCCATTGTTACCCTCCAACTCTTCATTTCCTTGTCTCTCCCTTCCTTCATTCCGCTCTCTCATAGTCCTCCAAATACAGCGTCCCTTCTCACCCCTTGCTCCGCCTACTTGATAGCTGTCTCCCTCCGCCATCTGACGGCGCTCCCTTTCCATATCTCCCGCCCTGCCAGACATTTCCTTCCCCGTTCTTCGTGGAAAAGTTGAATTTCTTATAATGATTGTGGTAAAAAAGAGTTGCGTCATCCTAACCTGACAAAAATGCACGACGTTAATTATTTCCAGGGAAATTATACGCATGAGATCGTCAACTAGCGTGAAATAAGGCGTCACTTTCTGTAAAAACTGTGTGGCTTGGTAATGACTTCAGTTTTACAAGGGACTCCACATTTTTCTAGCTGGAGAAATGAGGCGCCAGTTGTAGTACCGAGGGGTAAGAATAACATCGGCGTGCTCATAGTCTAGGTAACAGTGACTTTGTCAATTGCACACACAAGGTAATTCATAGCATGAGTAAAGTGAGACACTCAGAAAAAAAAATCGTTTGGCCGGATTTAAAAGAAATGAGACTAGAAGAGATTATATTGAGGTTTGTTGCTTTTGAATCCACATACAAGAGGGAGAGCGGTGTGTGTGTGTGTGTGTGTGTGTGTGTGTGTGTGTGTGTGTGTGTGTTCGTGCGTGGATGTACGTGAGACCACGGGATGTGATTTACTGTCTGGTGGGGGCAACATTCTTTTTTCCGAGCCGTGGGTTCCTAGGGGTGTGCCGCGTGTTCCACTTAAGAGGAGGGAAAGGAGTTGAGGCCGAGGGTCATATCTGTTCCCCTCACCTTATTTCATCCTAAGATGCGCCTCAGTTTATTGAATTTCAGTTGTCCCTAGTGATTAGAGCGAAGTTTTGAAACTTGAGACCGTTTGTAAGAAACAAGAGTACAATAGTAACGTTGTTCAAGGTAAATGATTAATCATATGAGATTCAATTATAATACTGTAGGTATCCGTCTGTTCTTCATAGAAACATTTCTGTGATTGAATACCTCTGTCGATGGCGTGCTGTCTTTTTTGTTTTTACTACAGTAAGCATGACAACTGTAAAATATACACTTTACGTTCTCTTTAACAAGAATGATGGCAAAACGAAGAAGGGGGAAAGGAACCCGCCCTCCTGAACCACACACCCGGACTTCCTTCTGCCTCGTCATTACACTGGGAGCAAAAAACGCAACTATTTTGTCTGAACAACAAGTGGAGGGGAAAAAAAAACCAGAGTCCTCTACTGAATGGTTGCTTGCCAGCTGATCCATACATGTAAAGGTATTTGTCCTGTTAGCGAGTCCACACAACCATATTCATGCTGATTCAGCGAGCCCGATTTGTCCATTCATACCTATCACGTGAGTCTGGCAAAGGTGTGGCGCATATTGTGCAGAGGGGAAGTAAGTTGTAAAGGGGACGGCCAGGGTTACATGACTCGGCCTTACGTAAAGACTTAAGCCTAGAAACTGCAGCATAAACAAAGCAATGTTGCAACGGTTTAAGCTTAGCTTTGAATGAAGCACTTTCCTGAAACACTGATGGGGCGTGACCAGGTCCTTGGGAGGAAAGGCAGTGTATTGTTTTTCTTCACCTTTAACATGGCAAAGGGTTGGTATTATAACTTATTTCTTGCTTCCGGCATGGTGGTGGAGGTCGCGAAAGGCAGGCTCGGGGCGTAGGCCAAGCGAGGGCAAGGGAGGGGCACGGGTACAACAACGTGGAGACGTTAGAGTCATGAGATGGCAATCTTCCTCGTGACTGCAGAGCATCGATCCCCGTCACGACTGTACATATGGTGAAGCTAAGGAGTGTTTTTTTTTTTTTTCCCAAGAAAGGAACGGAGAAGGAAATGGTGAGAAAGAGGAATGGTAAGAAAGTTAGGCCTTGAGAAACGGAAGGAATAAAAAGAATAACAGATACACGTTCAGTGAGCGTTACCATCAAACACTGAACTGTGAACCTTATGTCACGAGATTTTCCTTGTTAGTGTGGCCACAGCGATCAAACCTGCCGCTGCGTCCCTTTCCTCCATCCTCTCCGCACCCACCTACGCCATTGACCCTCTCATGGGTTAAGGCTGAAGCGAAATACAGGGTTGACTACCAAACTCCTCCTAACCACCCTCCATCCCCCGGGATCACGGGATTTCTGAGCGCTGCGGCGGACGGGAAATGCGTGGGAGTGAAGAGAATTAAACGACCTTGTGCGGCAAGCGCGTCTCAGCGGTGTCTTCCATGACAAGGAAGTAATAAGACTAAACCAAACTGGACTTAAGAAAAAAGAAAGGAATAAGCGTTACCATTCAGTATTACCAATAATTGGTATGTAGATAAAAAAAACACGTTCATAATGTTGTTTTGTTGTTGATGAGAGTGCTAATACGGAACTGCTTCCCTTAAGTTACGTAAAGTTACATAACTTGGTGAACATCCGTAAGGGAAGTTAGGTACAGAATAAAATATTGATGGTATATAATTTTCTTTCTTAAGAACTCAGACGACATGGCGTGCAAGTTCTTTTGAAGCTGAAAAGTGAATAAAACGAAAAGAAATTAATTGATTAACAGAGAGAGAGAGAGAGAGAGAGAGAGAGAGAGAGAGAGAGAGAGAGAGAGAGAGAGAGAGAGAGAGAGAGAGAGAGAGAGAGAGAGAGTTGCAAAAATATTGAAAATGTCCCTAGTGCTCAATGTCAAAGAAGTCTCTGGCGATATTTCTATGACTATTGTCCTTCTGAATATGTTTTTTTTTTTGTGTGTGTGTGTGTGTGTGTGTGTGTGTGCGATCACTCCCTCCTTCGCCAACGTGCAAGGTTTCTGGTCATTTTCGTTGCAGTTCCGCTAATATCACTAATGTAGAAGTTGTCTGGGATATTCATCTTCAGTGCCAAATAATTCTAGCCTATTTACCACCTTCCTCTAACTTCCTTCAAGAGAGGTGGGTATGGAAAATAAAACTTACTGCACCACTTCCCTTTGCACTGTCCTGTCCTATTGCCTTGAGTTAAGGAAGTGAAGCAGACATTTCGTAGCGCTTTTCTTTCCGTGTAAAAGAAAAGCACAGAAAAGAGCATATGGATGAGAGAGATGAAAGGAAGTCAACCCGCCTCGCCCCCCCCTAAAAAAGAAAACAAAAAAGAAAAAAAGAACAAGCGTTGAATATTGTGCAGTGCTGTGATGGGTCAGGTGAATAGAATGGGTGTGTGTGTGTGTATGTATGTGTATTTGTGTGCATTTGTGTGTATGGGAGAGTCATAATTTTCAGTGTTTGTTGAGGGCGGCATCGTTGCGTCACGGGTGTTGTTGGTGACGTGCATGGTGCGGGGAGGAAGTTGCGGTATTCACCAGTAAGAGGCGGTGACTATTTTCGTAATGATGCTGATTTTAGTTCAAAGCCCTGTTTATGAGAGAGAGAGAGAGAGAGAGAGAGAGAGAGAGAGAGAGAGAGAGAGAGAGAGAGAGAGAGAGAGAGAGAGAGAATACTTTCCACGATCTTTCTTTGTGTGTGTGTGTGTGTGTGTGTGTGTGTGTGTGTGTGTGTGTGTGTGTGTGTGTGTGTGTGTGTGTGTGTGTTCGGCACCTGACACTCCAAGCCACACAAAGCAGCAGGCGACCACCGTTCATGAGTTCCCCGCGACCTTGGAACACTAGCGTTGAGTGGCGGGTGACAGCGGTGGTGACCTTGCTCCCTCCACGTCACGAAGCATCCGCCCCCTCCGCTCTCACGCCAAGTACAGTTAATGTTTCCTTTTTCAAGCGCCGTCCAGCAAGTAACGCCCATCAATATCAACAATTCGCTTCCGTGCCACATTCATCTCTCCAAATAATTACACTTTGCTATGAGTTAATGTTTCTAACCCCTTTTTCGCATTCACAGTTCATTGTCAGCTTGCCCAACCGAGTGGTGACTGGAGACGTGATGGCGTTCGTGGCGACAGGGTTTTGTGCGTAGGTTCGGTGGTGCAAGTGGGCGGGAGCCGGTAAAGAAAGGGGGAAAAAGAAGGGAGGGACAATAGTGAAGGTGAAATAATGTTACTGTGCATATAATAGAACCAATGTGTGATGGCAATAAGGTGCTGTGGGTTCCTGCAGGATAGAAACATAACGCCTTTAGTTCCGCAGTTTTAGTTTAATTTCATTTTTTATTTTGCATGTTTGAAGGAGAGGAGGGAGGTTACTTGCAAGTCATCCAAGAAGTCTGCTTGTGCTGTTCGAGGCTACTGTGCGTTGTTTATTTTTGTTTTTTTTCCCTCCTCTTTCTTCTCACTTCCATTTCTAGGAAGTTTTCAGTATAAGAATGCAAATACTTTATGCTAGCATTTCTTGACAATAGTAACAACACACACATGTACACACAAGTATATGCTTGAGAGTCAAAACGTTGGCATAATAACAAAACTTATATTTCTCACTTTACGTCGAATTCATTAGCATTTGTTCATTAGCTTTATGTTTGTAAGAAAAAAATGATGAAGTAAGCGTAATGAAAACTGAAAACTGCAGAGAGAAAGGAGGAAATAAATGGAGAGCAAATGTAGGAGGTGGAGAAATGGTCACAATGGGATATTAAACAGCAACAAATATTTGGCCCTATGGAGATTGTTAGCAGGCTAATTCACCTGCTAAGTGCAGTATTAGAGAAAGTTACTGTACGGTACAATAGAAGAGAAAGGTGCAATTTACGACTATTACGGTGTGTGGGGAAAGTATAAATACTTCTTGGTATGGTAATGAGTTGTACACATTATATAGGTGAGGAGGAGGAGGAGGAGGAGAAGGAGGAAGAGGAAAAGAAGAAGAAGAAAAGAAGAATGATAACTAAACATCAACACAATGAATGGAGAATATGACCAAGAAAACATTTGAGAGGAATGTCAGAAAAAGTGGTTCGATTTGTCTCTTATGAAGGAGGCAATGCAAGTTCCAATGAGAAGCAGAAAAGCCCAATCCAAAGCAATAACTTGAAAGATACAAGCGAAGAATTATAATGAACAGTGCAGTCTAATATTCTATCATGTTAGGTTTGGTTAGTATTTTTTTAATGTAAGCTGGCCAAGGGAAAATATGAATAAATAAAAAGCCCTCTAATTTGCCAATCCCCTTAAAGTTTTAAAGAGTTAGCTGAAATACAGGGACGAATGCCTTGAAACCTCTCTCTTAAATAAAGCCAACTCAGGCCTTCCATCTTGTCGCGGTTAGGGGAATATGATAAGCCGAGAACTGTGTGAGTGTTTTATGGGTGTAGTGGAAGCTGTGTGTTTTATGGTTGTACTGGATGGTGTGTTAGTGTTTTATGGGTGTACTGGAAGCTTAATGAAGAGTGGTAAGGTGTGTAGCCCACGGACAGCTGTTGCGGTGGAGGAAAGTGTATCATTTGCTGGCCGATCAAAATGACAAAGGTACTTCAGGTTATGTAAGATGTGTTATTGCTGTGTGTGTGTGTGTGTGTGTGTGTGTGTGTGTATGTGTGTGTGTGTGTGTGTGTGTGTGTGTGTGTGTGTGTGTGTGTGTGTGTGTGTGTGTTTAGGTGGGTGTTTGGGTGAGTCTCTCTCTCTCTCTCTCTCTCTCTCTCTCTCTCTCTCTCTCTCTCTCTCTCTCTCTCTCTCTCTCTCTCTCTCTCTCTCTCTCTCTCTCTCTCTCTCTCTCTCTCTCTCTCTCTCTCTCTCTCTCTCTCCGCCTGGATGCGTCACAGGAAATGCTCTGTTGCTGAACTGCATTAAAGAAAAAAAACCAGGAAACTTTCGTGTATGTTCGTCAGCCATATATACATTTTGTCAACGTCATCAACCTATTTACACATTAGACGCTCACAAGTGGCTATTAACGTTAACTGTCAAGTGTCTCTTCATTTTTGGTCCAGGAAGCAGCACACCGCTTTCTCTTCCTTACTGAGAACAGGGGTGCTGAGCCAGGCAGGGGTGTATTGATGGGGCGGGGCGGTGAGGATTCTGGGAAGTGGCGTATGAAATGCAGACAGTTATGAATTTCGCAATAGGGTTTTTCCTTGATGTATGGGGGATGTATAGGGAAACATAGTAGTGATGATGGTGGTGATAGTGATAAAAGAGAATGAGTAGTAATAGTGATGATGATAGTAATAATTATGATAAGCTATGATAATGGTAATAGTTAGATTGTTGTTGTTGTTGTTGTTGTTGTTGTTGTTGTTGTTGTTGTTGCAGCAGGTAAATTTCAGTAAGTCATTGTGCCTTCATTCAGTCGAGACGAAACCTCAGTGACAGATGAACACTTTCCGCAATGGTGAAGGGGCAAACTGTGTCAGTCTTTCCTTCTCTCCGCTTTGCTCCAGAGTTGTGTGAATAACGTCACATGGAAATGCATCTTTTTATTGGAATTTCAATATTTATGTGACAATAAACAAAAGCCAACGTATTTCCGGGACTCATTGTCCATGTTGGTGAATCTGGACGTAGCCAAGGACACCACCCACACAGCACACAGCACACAGCTCACAGTATTTTTAAAAATCTTAGAGTGTTGAAAGGCAGCGCGTTCCCATTACCCCCGGTGACGCAACAACACAGTGAAGCAAAGATTTTATGATCTATTCGCCGCGGAGTAGTGCGATGCGTCCAATAAATCATCAAACTAAACAGTAGTGTGTGATGTGTGTGTCTTCGTGGTTGGCTGGAAATTACTCGTGTTGACATACAAGGGACAGAAAATTAGTATATGACGAAATGATGTATTCGATATGCAGAGAGAGAGAGAGAGAGAGAGAGAGAGAGAGAGAGAGAGAGAGAGAGAGAGAGAGAGAGAGAGAGAGAGATAATGGTTTCCGGAGCGTCAGAAAGTGTAATGGTGAAGTAAAAGACGTGATTTAGCAAGACGAGAGAGTAGGGGAGCCGTGACTGACCCTGTACCACTAACACAACGTGGCCTGAATGCTGTGCTCCTACACACCCCTCTCTCCTCCTTACCCACCACCCCTACACTACCGAACACACACTCACACACACACACACACACACACACACACACACACACACACACACACACACACACACACACACACACACACACACACACACACACA
>CM035194.1:12712266-12729494 GCA_020233015.1 Callinectes sapidus
ATATATATATATCTATATGTGTCTCTCTCTCTCTCTCTCTCTCTCTCTCTCTCTCTCTCTCTCTCTCTCTCTCTCTCTCTCTCTCTCTCTCTCTCTCTCTCTCTCTCTGAGCCTAAAGCATATCTTAATATGTTGTCTGCAGTTATGTCTGATATGAGAATTATTTTGTCCAGGTGTGATGACACGTGCTTACTTTCTTCCCCCGCGCTCGTGTGTGTGTGTGTGTGTGTGTGTGTGTGTGTGTGTGTATGGGCGGCATGTGGAATTATTCAGTTACGTAACACTTTTGGTGACGGTATGACAGTGATGTAACGCTCTATGAATCCGTGTTCTGTTGATGGTGTAACGTGTAAAAGATGACTGGTGTTTTGTTTGCAGGAGGGAAGTGTACATAAGGTGGGTGTGTAAGAATATGGTGTAAAACTTGACTCATCCTCGTAATTGTAAAGTAACATCTTTGTATAGTGACGGTGCTGTATGATGGCGGTGTAACGTGAGTAGACATGATGTGTACAGGTGGTGTAAAACGTGACACTTGTGAGAGCGCTGAGCTGCGGGCCGAGAGGCACCTGTAGCATCACACAGCATGACACTTTTGATAATCGTACAGGAGGGGCACGTCAGTGATGGCACTCGTAACAGCTGATGATAGGATGGCATTGATGACACTTATGACAATACCAATACACCGATTGAGCACTTAGTATGAAGTAGTTAATGGGTGATGCAGGATGAAGGTAATGACATGACACCTGTAGTAGAGGCAGTGTCACGGCAGGGATGCAGACACACATGCAGGCAGGCAGGCAGGTGAGGTGGGGTGGGGTGAGGCGGTGATGAGAACAGGTGTAGTAGAAGGACACTCACCGCTCCACTTTGAGACACGAGCTGAGGGAGCCTCCGTCCTCGTAATTATCCATTCTCTCTAAGTTGATCGGCCGACACTAATAGGGTCATCTTGTGCTTAGCTACACAATCGTCACTCTCTCTCGCCCCGCACACCACACACTCAACGCGAATTTACCCAAGGCGATCACAGAACTTATAATATAGACCGACTAGACTGGCCGCTGCGAGGTTCTGGTGGGGCGACGGCGTCCACACCAGCCGTCACGTGGCCCTAGGGTGACGTCACACCTCACGTGGCAAGGGTGTGCACGCTCTCAACCTGCGCACTCCCTCGCCCCTCCTCTCCTCCTCTCTCTCTCTCTCTCTCTCTCTCTCTCTCTCTCTCTCTTCGGCGTTCGATACCGAATCATAATTTTGTTCCTTTAGGCCCCATGTAGCCCATGGGGATTTGGGAAAGCACTAGGGACTCTAAAGTATCACCCTGGCAGCTATGTGTTGGTAAAGCACCGCCAAACAGAGTATTGCGTGGCTGCCAACACGAGGCCCGGTGGTGGTACACGTGACCCCCTCCTCCGGCACCTCCTCCCAACCCGTCTTCGCCTCCCTGCTCCCCCACCAGTATCACCGCTCACTGCTCCTCCCCTCCCTGCCTCCGCCTCCTACTCCTGCCAGGAATTATCCGCAAGTAAACTTTTCTACCAGCCAAAGGAAGTGTTATCGCCCTCACGCAGTCACCTGTGTGAAATGTGCAGTGCCATGAAGATAATGTGGCACTTGGGAAGAATCATAAAGGCTTGGGTGGCACCTTACTGCAGTAATGAGGGATACTTTAGAGGGAGTGCAGTCATTATGTTGAAGAAGTACATCATGTTATTTAGTTATAGTTTAGGTGCTTAGGAACTACGCGGCTACAAGCGTGGGGGGAGGGGAATACAAACAATGGGGGAGAATAAACAAGAACAAGTCTGGCACCACTTCTTCCTCACAACATCCTCCTCTCCTGAAATGTCTATCCCAAGAATGTCAGGATTTCCGATGCGATTAGAGCATATTCTATCACAAAACGACCTACTAATATCTTGTACATGTTTAGAATGACCACCTCGTAAGTGTAGAAAACAAAAAATCGCTTTCGTAAGGTTAAGGCTTAAAAGGACAGCATCGATTATACAGTGGGAGGTTTGCCGGATCGCGGTCACGTTGACTGCGGCGTGGTGGCGGCGAGCAGATTAGACACAGAAGCTACTTGTATGACAGTGTTCAAAACAATGTATTTCCAAATCATTCTGCTCCAGACACGTTTCAAAGCAACAATCACAAAAACTTCTACCATAAGGCAAATCACTTCCTCTAGCAAAGCAGAAACGAAGACAACATTTAACAACAAAAACAAAAAACATATTTGGAGGTGGTGCCGGTCTGGGAACTGTTGCATAATAGTTTGTTGTGGCCAGTAGTAGAAACGGTGGGCAAGGGAGGGAGCAAGGCAGACATAGCCTGCGGAAGAGAGGCTTGCTGCGGGTCACTGCCTCGCTGCGAATGAAAAAGGGAGAGATATATTAAGCTATTAAAAAATTTCATTCCCGTTACTTTTCTTGCCGTGTGTGTGTGTGTGTGTGTGTGTGTGTGTGTGTGTGTGTGTGTGTTGATGAGCGGTATTCGTAGGGTAAAGGTTTAAGGGGGTAAAGAAAGTTGAGATTTAGTGTTGTGCATGTTTGGTTCAGCGCCATGGTACGCTATGAAGAAGTGGCTAATCTACAATTCTCTCTCTCTCTCTCTCTCTCTCTCTCTCTCTCTCTCTCTCTCTCTCTCTCTCTCTCTCTCTCTCTCTCTCTCTCTCGTCTCTCTCTCTCTCTCTCTCTCTCTCTCTCTCTCTCTCTCTCTCTCTCTCTCTCTCTCTCTCTCTCTCTCTCTCTCTCTCTCTCGTAGATCGATTGTATCTCACCAATCTGAATGAACTAACTAAACTGACAAACGGACAGACTTGACTGATTGAGTGACTTGAGTGATTGACTAAGCTGCCAAATTACGTTTCCTGGTAAAACATTGGTTGTCTTATCTCACGTTTGCCCTTGACATTTTATTCTTTCCCTGGCGTTATCATTGATAGAGGCGAGTAATTTTTCGTCCCCGAGTCCCGCTCTCGCTGAGGAACGAACGGCATACATGTGTGTCATCACGTCACGTGGCTCCCTTGTGAGTCTCGTTGTTGTTGTTACTGATGCTGCTCCTGCAGTTGTTGTTTATCTTGTTGATATTACGTGTAGCTACCACCACCGCCGTCGCCGTCTCCACCATTGTCACTGCTGCTGCTGCTGCTGCTGCTGGTGCTACTACTACTACTACTACTACTACTACTACTACTACTACTACTACTACTACTACTACTACTACTACTACTACTACTACCGCTGCTGTTACTACTACTTCTACCACTACCATTACCACCACTACCACCTCTACCCCTACTACCCCCACCACCACCACCATCACTACCACTACCACTATCATTATTACCATAATTTTCGTCAGTCTCTACACAAATAAAGAAAAAAAAGAAAGAAAGAAAGGGTGGAGTATACCTAGTTTTCACAGTTAATTCAGTCTTCTTGCGGCTTTCCCTCGGGAGCAGAGAGGAGAAAGGGAAGCAGAGCGGGGGCAGCGGCAGCAGCCACGTACTCCAGACTTTGTGCTTGTAAAGGAGATATTAGCAGAGGACGTGTTGATCGGGGGGGTGGGGGGGAAGGAGGGGCGGACTGCAGATTAGCAGGATACCAACACCCACCCACCACCAGACGCTGTCACGTTCAAAGTATAACCGTTAAGTAAATACACCAAATTGAATATTCATAAATATTGATTCGGAAATGATGAAGTATGGAAAAAATGGACGAAAATGTTTCTAAAATCTTGGGATTTCTTCCTTCATTTCTAACATTTCTTTGCCAGCTATTGCTTTTCAGTAGAACCGCAACAGAGAATTATAATATATTAGCTGGTGGAGTTACCATTTATTTTGTAAATCTTTGTTAGAGAAAGCGATTAAGTGTTTTTAGATATCTAAGTTTAGCGAATTAGTGACGCAAATGAAATAAGGAAATGCGAAAAAGTAACAAAAAATCCATTGGATAACTAAAGTCTTGCACAAAAAATTACATGCAGATTTCATTAATGGACGCGAGTTCATGATTTAATAAATTTGTGTGTGTGTGTGCGTGCGTGCGTTCCATCCTTATTCCATGCTGGTTTCTCAGAAATGTATTTTTTTGTGTTTATTTAGCTTTCCCAGGAATCTATTTTTTCCTTTTCTTTATCGTTATTCTTCATTTATTTTTTTATTTATATTTTCTTTTGGGGGGTGGAGGGTATTCTAGCTAATTGAAAGTGGCAGAATTATTAGCTCGTATACATTTTTTACAATATTTTTAGTTTCACCCCTCAAAACTTGGTGTAATGTCAACCGATTTATTAATTTTTGATAACAAGAAATAGAAGGGTTTTTTGTTGCTATTATTATTATTATTATTATTATTATTATTATTATTATTATTATTATTATTATTATTATTATTATTGTTATTACGAAGAATTTCTCTCTCTCTCTCTCTCTCTCTCTCTCTCTCTCTCTCTCTCTCTCTCTCTTGTTGCCTTTGTTAGATGAGCAAATTATACGTAAACGCTAAGTGTTGCAAAGACGAGGAAAGAGAACGGAGGCGAAGGAGTATGAATATTACAACTCTCACACGAGGACAAGAATAAGAGTAAGCAGACGAGATTGGAGAATGGAAGCTGAGTGAAAACGTTACTTTACTCTTGCTTAAACCAGGAGGACTAAGTGTATCTGAAGAGTAAATAAGTCTTGTGGAGTAAGGGTAAAACAACAATTACTTACAGAAAGAGAAGAAAAATAGATCGATGGCTACGTCGAATATACTCGTGGAAGGGAGGACAGATTGGTGTAGGTTAGCTCTTCCATTACTCATGTGGGCAGACTAGGGATGCGAGTAAGTAGAAAGTCATGTAAACTGAGTTCAGGGTGAAGGAAGGGTCAAATCCGAGGTTAGTGTGTGCCGCCCAGTCCCCACCCAATGAGTCCCAACCAATCACCGTTAAGGGCCTTGAGTACTCAGGATGTCAGACGGCTCTTCACTCTGGGCAGTGCATAGTTATCTAATCGAACGCCAAGTGCCCCTCGTAAGGCCAATGATGTGCCAGCAGGGCAAGGCAATGCGACTGCTCTTTGCTTTTGTGATTGCTGTCATCAGAAATGTAGCTGGTAGCATGAAAGGGCTAAGTGATCCTACTTCAATAATCGTACATTGTCTTTGAAGGAAGAAAAAGTTTCGTCTTAACCCCAGCGTCACTATTGTCATATCATAAACCATCTTACCTCCCAGCTGACCCCCCCCCCCGACATCCTGTTTCCCTGCCTTCTTTCTGCTTCATTCCGCTTAAATCAGATCACCGACTAGAATAATAGGCGGAATATTTGTTTAGTCGTACATTACAAGGGCTACGTGGCCTTGGCAATCGTCATTGCAATGGGTTGTAGTAAAAAATATGTATTTACGTTTTTACTCATTTTTTGCCCCTCCGAGACCAGTTAGTCAATGCAATACCAAAGTTCACGCAGTGTAATAGTATTGGATGCAGTCTTAAAACTACCGAATAGAATAAAGACCAATTATTTACGAAGTGTAATATTCAAACTAGTTCAGCAAACAATCCATAGAGCTAAGTTGAGGGCATACCTTATAGCTACGTATACAACACGACTTAATTGGCATTTCTCTTCGTCTCATTACGCATAAGAAAAATGCCAAACAGGGCACTGTTGTTATAGTACTGTTATATGGGGCACCATTGAAATATCATACAATTTGCACACTCAATGCTAACCTCCTGCTAACGCCATCCTTAGAGCTATATTCTTCTTGTGAAATCAGAGATTTTTTTTCCGTTTTCCTATTCCTGAGCTAGCCTTCTATTTCTTTTCTTTCCATCTCTTTTTTCTTTATACTACTACTTTTATATCCTTTAGGAACCATGTTCTGGACTTTCCTGCAGCTTTTCTTCCACCAAATAACTACCCCAGACATCTACCGACACCCACACACCATACATCACTGAAGCACTTTTTACATTGGCAAAGGTGCCTAACCTCTTATACATTCAGTTTGTTATTCAAAGGAAGGAAGAATAAGAATATGGGGACAGTAATGGTACTCCCTAAGTCATGTTCGCCCTAAACTTTTCTTCCTTCCGTCTTCCCTTCACCCAGCTTGACGAGACTTGTAATAACATAATACCAAATCACAAGATCAGTTTGTTCACTCAAGTACTCATATTTAACTACCCGATATACAGGAAGCTCATCTACTCATTGCTCCATGTATGAATTGTTTGTAACAGTATTAACTCAGTTGCATTCTCCTTCCTTTGAGTATGATTTGACCTTTGAAATTGTTGTTATCACTGTAATGCCTTCAGTACTGGGACACATTTTAGGTGTGATTAGACAATTTATTTACATTAGGAATGGTGTATAGAAATAAAAAGATCATTGGCCAGAGGGTTCCGTTTTAATCCCCATATGAGTTTCTGAAGCTGTATAAAATAGAGGAATAATAAGCCGAATAAATGTGAAAAATGCATTCCAATACTGGAGTTAGTCCCATAAGAACTATGAAAACTTATTTGTAGACTTCACCTCACTTGAATGTCATTAAAAAGAGCCGAGAAAGGTTCAAACAAATAATTCAAGAGTTGATTCAGTGATTTATTATAAGATTTCACATTTCCAGGGATAGAGGACGCTGTGACGTGCTGTGGGCCTCTCTGCAGCAACCATCAGAAAGGAAGTAAACTAGCCCATCAAAACCTGGCCTTTGTGATGCTTTCCTGGAGTGAAGTAAGCAGCCAAGCCCTTCCAAGTCTACCTGAAAGAGATGGGAGACCTTCATAAGAGAGAGTGTGTGGCGAGTGGTCATGGTATTCAGTACCTACAGCATATCAAGGGGAGAGAGGTACCTACAGCATATCAAGGAGAGAGAGAGGGGGGGAGGGGGAAGTAGGGGGTTACCTGTTTTAGGGTAATGGAAACAAATATCTTAAGAGAGAGAGTGCAAGAAGAGTGATGTGAGTGGCTGGCTGGCTGTGTGTGTTTTTTTCACCATATTAGGTTCTAGAAAAATTTCCATATTGTTTACTACCACTACTATTACTGTTTTTTCTATGGTAAGTGGCAATTTATTTTGTCATCTATACAAGTGGTGGTGCATAGGAGGATTGGGGTACTGAAGTAAAGGCAGTGTGAGAGACTGAGGAGATAATACACATACAAAAATGCTTCTATACTATAACTTCAGTTAGTTGCATATATTTTCAAGGGTTTTTTTTATCATTCTAGTGGGAAGTAGACACCAAGAATCTCAATACATTTCCTATACCCGACCTACTTATAATATTTCTTGTCTTGCTTTTCTAGGGAATCATCAAACACATTATTAAGAATCTCAACACAATTTCCACATGTCAAGGAACTAATGGCTCATTTTCCTTCCAGGTGTGCTATCGGAACATCACCATATCCCCATGAACAGCCACCAGCAGCTTTTACTTCACCATCATCAAATGGTGCTGCCACATCAGATCCAATTTTATTCATTACAATGAGGGGAATCAAGTTATATCAAGAGGAGAAAGAGTATCACTTCCTTCAAGTCATCAGGAAGGAGAGTGCAGCAGGAAAAGGGCCTGGTACTACAGTTCTCCTTTGTCGTTAAGAAAGCCAATTTGCAGCAAGCAATTAAGAGTCCCCTTCAAGTTGTGATGGGACTAATAAGTAACCTTTGG
Source organism: Callinectes sapidus (assembly GCA_020233015.1). NCBI lineage: Eukaryota > Metazoa > Arthropoda > Malacostraca > Decapoda > Portunidae > Callinectes > Callinectes sapidus. Next base: position 12,719,971 of record CM035194.1, read on the forward strand.
ACATCCTCCTTACACAAGATTTGGTGACTTTTGCTGCCTGCATTCCTAAGCTGGAGAAGTCCCTCTCAAGTTCTAATTTCAGACAAGTTTATGAATGAGGATGAAAAGTGGGATTGGATAGCAGTGCTCACACAGGGATTGCCACAGTCTAACAGTCTCTTGCATCTTCCCTCATAATCTTAACACTAAACTTAATAAATTGTTGACATACTACTGTGTATTAGCTGTGCAATATAATGAAATTATGCTATATGTGAATATTGTTGTTTTATGGTGTAACAGTTAATGTCCTGAAGGTAAAAAAAATAAATAAAAATAAGCTGGTAAAAGAAATAAATGTATTGTGGTAAGTTCATCTCCTGAAGGTGAAAAAAAAAAAAAAAGCTGGTAAAAGAAATAAATGTATTGTGGTAACAGTTCATCCCCTGAAGGTAAAAAAAAAAGCTGGGAATGGCAAAACAGAAACAGTTTATTCTAAGTTTAAGGTGTACTTTGCACATAGAGGACCCATCCCTCCCCATTAACTGGAGAGGGTCAGGAATATAGTGCCAACCCTCCCTGCTTTGGGAGGGACGGGTCCTCTATTTGCAAAGTACACCTTAAACTTAGAATAAACTGTTTCTGGTTTGCCATTCCCAGCTTTTTTTTTTTTACCTTCAGGGGATGAACTGTTACCACAATACAATTGATTGATAAGGTTCACAATATGGTGATGGTATCATTATTGTAAGGAAGAGTACTTTAAGTTCGGAAAAAGGGAAATGCTTCTTCAATACTCAAAGGAGGAAGCAAAGAAAACTCAATGAATCATAGACCAGTGTTTTTTGGCAATGTCATGGGGAAAATATGTGAAAAGCAATATATGAAAGTTAGATAGAATAGTTGGAAAAAGACAGTTTTAGCAAAATCCTAATTTGGATTTAGGAGAGAAAGATTATGTCCCACAAACTTGTTACCATTCTATTGAAGAATAATTGGTATTGTGCAAGAAAAGTCTGAATGGATGGATGGATACTGTATAACTGGACTTCAAAAATGCTATTGACAAAGAACCACATCAAAAATTAATGTGAAAGATTATCTACAAGATAGAGAAATGAGAACTGTAATTCGAGACCAACATTCACCTTGGTTAAAAATAACTAGTGTCTTGCACAGATCAGTGTTGGGACCAATAATGTTTGTAATTCATGTAAAGGACATGGGTGAATGTATTGATGGTTATATAAATCTATTTGCAGAATAGATGAGGAAAATTGAAAACATAAATGACTATGATGCTGCAAGATAATTTCAATAAGATAAAAGATAGAAGGAATTTTCAGCAAAAAGAACTGAACTGAAGTAAATGTAAGGTGATAAGAGCTTGGTGAGAGTGAAAAGAGACTATGAATTGAAGATAAGATATACAGTAACATGTTAATCCACACACTGCCAGCATCATATATATATATATATATATATATATATATATATATATATATATATATATATATATATATATATATATATATATATATATATATATATATATATATATATATATATATATATATATATATATATACAGCAGTGGATAGGTGCATACTCTGTGCCAGCACTGTATATTTATAGCAGGAATTTTTGACTGGGAAGGTTTTCATACTTTGTCAAGACACTTTTCAAACAGAGTGAGATAGTTTACCTGGGCAAGTACTTAATATTCCATAGCATGTCGTAGGGTTCTTCCTCTTGCCACTGACTGGCTGGTTATCGAGGCATGTGTAGACTTGCTTGGCTTTCCTCTTACTCTTAAACTTCATCCAACCCTCCATAAAGTGCAGGCTTTTCTTGAATTTCTTCCTCTTGTTCTTACCTTTGTTCTTGTCATCTGAGAAGAAGAGGGAGATGCAAGTAGGGTGAACAAAACTAAGAACATGTTGAAAAGAGAAAAAAAAGGAAATGAGGAAAAGAAAGAGAAAGAAAAGAGAAGAAAACGAAGAAAGAATAAGGACATGTACATTCACTAAATGTCATCTGACGAAAAGCAGACCTCAAATGAATAAATCATTTTTTATTGATTTATTTTTGGCTTTATTCAGCATAACTTACCGAATTTAACAATGTAACCACACTGAGCAAATATTCACTACACAAAGCCTTGTATATTTGAATTTTTAAGCGAGTAAATAATTTAATATAGGAATTAATGACTGGTTTGTGTTTTGTAGAAGCTGGAGGCACCGAGCTTTTGAAGTAGAAAATAAAGTGTTTAGTTATTTAGTTATTTAGAAAACTTAGTTAGTCAGTCATTTCGTTAATAAGGTGAAAATAGGAAATAATGTAAATGTCCAGTTTAACACCTGTCTCACTGTGGCAGTTCCTCATTCTCAGTATTGTGAACCCATACATATCCATTGCAAATTAATTCCAAGTCACCAGAGATTTTACAAAATTTAAGGGAACTCCCATCTGCCACTGTGATGATATTCAATCAACTGAAATCAATGGTGTTGCATATTGCCAGTATAGTATTTACCTTTATATGAAACCAATGATGCAATCTAATCAAACCTGATCCTTAATTAAACCTAACCTAAGCTAACACTTAAAAGAAAGTTTTGTCCTGAAGTAATAGTATAGTGAAAGAGTATCAATTTACCTTGCTATCTTCATATCCGTACAGGAGTTATCAACATCTTAGAGTCACATTGCACCACTAAACACAGCATAGCCACCTCAAGGAGCTGAAATATTGCCTGATCTTGGCCATGTTGATGTTGGGCAGGATGGATGACAGGTACACAATGCCAGGCTTGCATCTCTTGGGTCTTCCCTGCCATTCTCACTCAGCAAGGATGTAGTGGCCCCCCATGGCTCCTACAGGTGGTACAACATGTTAAGACACACAGCAAGAGTACATAGGGGGTTATTACTTTACTCCCTACTGTTTTATGAGTAATCAGGAAGGAAGAACAGGAAGAAGAGTAAGGAGCATTTTGAAAATCGTGGGTGTAGTGTAGCAGTGTTCCTTCATGTTCTCCCTCATTTTATGTTGTTATTTATATACATTTTCGGATACATAGAGTCTTTTCTCTCTTATATTACACTGTGTTCTGCACACTTAGTAGTTCTCTATTGTGTGGTAGTCTTTGAAACAATTGAGGAAACACAGCCCTACACCACAGTCTGTGCAGTAAAAGTGGGTTGTCTGGTTTTTGGGTGGGCAGTGCGTGGTGTTTCTAGACATGGCACCTTCAACGTGGACACCGCACATTTCCACTTGGTGGGAGGTAATCAGCAAAGTGCTTTCTGTGAGGCGAGCGTGATTTGGGTTTAGGTTGCTAGCATGGGGCACCCTTCTCACTGATTCCACCCTGTATGTGCAGACCAACTCCCATGCCAGCTCAGTGCAAAAACTTTCCTGGCACTCTTTCTTTCCAGTCAGGATGGAATATAACACGCTGGAGTTATACATGACAACGTCCAACATGTGAAAGAACTTTTGTACCAGGGCATCGTTTTTCTGGCACATTCAGTGGAGGCAACAACCGCATTCTTCTTGTCAACGAGGCGCATCTTGATGTTGTAATTGTTTACAGCCTCAGGCTTGTTGACAATTAAACCAGTTCCTTGCTGATGGCAACGTGATGCCTCCAAGACTGGTCTATTGACAGTTGTCAGGACGTTGACTTCCTTCCTGTCAATCCATGAGATCAGCATGATGGCGTTGCCCTGCTTATACAGGATGCTGCCCTTGGCCCTCTCTGATGGCAACTCCAACAAGTGTCATCGACTTCTCCTGACGGTGGCACAGGAGCCTGTGTTGTGATGGTCCAGGTGATGTGACAGAACAGGGCTGGTATACCAATGGTCAGTATACAGTATGTGACCCTTGCCCCCAAAATCCTGCAATATGGTGGTCACAACAACGCCAGATATTCCAATCTCATCAGGAGCATTTGGCTCAAGCTCTGTTTTGCCACCCAGGTACAGCATGAACTCTTGCACATACCCTGTATTGCAGTCACACATCACAAAGGTTTTGAGGCTGTAACGATGACACTTGCTGGGGATGTACTGGTGGATTCCAATGTTGCCACACCACAAGCAATCACTGAGCACCATGTCCTGATATGGATTGAAAGCTGCCCTTATTTTTGTTCGTATATGATTATAGGTGCCACGTATTCTTTCTATAGGGTCTTTATCTGCATGGGCACGGTCCTGATTGGTGGTGTGTGATACTAGACTCAATAAAGTGCAGATTCCCCATGATTTGTTGGAACCTACTACGCCCCATTATTTGGCCAAAGGGCGGCACTACAGTGAGAGGGTCTGTTTTCCAGTATTTGTATGTGGCTGTCTTCTTTATTGTCCCCATCAGGATTACTATAGCCAGAAACAGGTAAAAATCTGGCTCTGTTACTGGGGAGTAATCTTTATACAGTGACTGTGGATGCTGCACCCTCCCAGCCTACCTGTACAAGTTGTATGCTTTGGTGGTAGCACATATCATATTCACCAAATTGCTGGTGATGAACTTCCTGAAGACATTCAGGCATGACAGCTGTTCATCATCAGTGAACCTGAAGGTGGGCCCAGGGTCGTTCCCGGGGTTGAAACTATATCTGTGAGGTGTGTACCCGCCAATATCTTCCCAGGTCCACTCTGGATCCACATATATGGGGCCATCCACCTTCACCTGCCTTCTCTCTTGCCCCCTGCTACATCCTCTCCTCCTACTGGAGCGTGATCGTGAGCTACTCGATGAGCGGGCAGGATTGGTGATTGTAGGGGCTGTACCTCTGCCCTTATAGGTCCCGGAGCCACGTCATCATTGGCATGATTGCCTTTGGGGGGGGGGTTGGGGGGGGGCACAGCAGCCTGCACTTTAGGCTCCATCACCGTCAGATCAACATCATCACCTTCTCCTGGTGGGGGTGACAGTGTGAGTATGGGTGGTGATGGGTCGTCTGCCCCACGTGGTGCTGACAACATGTTGCCACATGATAGCACAGCACGAGAGGCCCCTGACGTGGTTTGTCAGGCTGTTGGGGGCACCTAGGGGGAAACAGCATGCGTGGAGGTGGGTTGTCAGGCTCATTATTCTCCTCCAAGGGCATGGCGACCATCCACAGCCTGTGTTTTGCCCTCACACGTAGCACAGATTTTTCTTTCTCTCCAACTTCCTCCACGTCACCCTCCTATCCTGCACCTACAGGAGCACTCATGCCTGCAGGCATTGACGTAAGGGCAGGCAGAGCAATATCAATAGGGGAGGGCAGGACAACAGGCAGCGATGTGTCACCATGTGATGTGCTTGGAGCCTCCACTATTTCACTTGTGCAAAGCCGCTTAGGTTTACTAAACAAATCTTTCACTGTCTGAGGATCTGGAGTGACTGATACTTCAGGCTCACCAGGCTTGGTGGCTGAGGAGGAAAACAGAGCCTCATCCTCAATTTTAACTTCCACATACATCTGCATGTCTATAGTGTCAGGGAAACACTCGTCATCTTCAGACAGGGTGTCAGTATCAATATCCTTGTCATTTTCATGGTCACTTTCAGAGCCTTCGTCACTAGAAACGTTCTCAAGCACCTCCCTGATACCACCGGAGGTCTCGAGGGTATCCTGTGCACAGTGAGACATGATTCTAGTATGTTTTTGACACACACAAAGGTCACAGAAGTAAAGCTCTGTCCTCACCCGAGGTCAAAGCACAACTGCTTATAAGTGGCAGTGCTGCACACGTTATTTGTTGGGCCATGTGATGTTCCCCAAGGCATCTGGTGGGTACATAGATAGGCAGATACAAAATCTCAAAATTTCAAAACATTTCTACAGTCGGTATGCAATGTGTGCCGGCAGAATGTTAGGAACACTATCAGAGCGACACACAATGCGTGCCGGTGGGATTGGACAGGTTAAAAATTTGAGTTAATATTCTATTATTTGATACCTGATATTATGTTGCAAAAAATACCAAACAATAATATTCTAAATACAAAAACTGAACTCTTCCAGTACAGATTAAAATGGCAAACAAAAGGCATTACTTTAGCGAAAAAGCTTATCTTTTTTATGCCTCATTTGTTTACTACTTCTAAACTCTATTGCAGCAAACATCTCTTTGCTTGCTCAATGAATGGCAAGGATACAGTTTGTCCAGATCTTACAAGTACGTGAGTCTGAGTGCTGGAGTGTGAGGCAATGCTAATATCACCTGTAGGCGCATTGCTGTTTGATATAAGAAATCAAAACAAGCAACTCAAGTTTATAATTATATAAAGAAGATATATTTCTTTCATTTAAACATCTGTTTACATTAAACACATTGTCACCATCTTTCTTCTAAATACGAGTGAATTTAAGAGGAAGGTTTCGACATTTATCTAATTTTTTTGGCCAACCCTCTTGAACCTACTCAGAGACTGGCACTTAAGAGGGTATTTTTGCTTAATTTTTTGTTTTTGTTTTTGATCACATCTAGTAGAAAACATAATTAAACTCAACTAAATCCTACAAAAAAATAAATTCAGAAACACACATTACAACAAAAAACATTAACCTTAACAAAAACGATAACAAATAAACAAAGAGACAAACACATTTCAACACAAAGGGGAGGCAGACTCACCTATCTATGCACATTGCCTCACCCTTCCCTCTCTCAGCATCCTTGTATTTGGTGGGGATGCATTTGGTGATTTGGTGTAGAAAAAGTTGGTCATGTTGTACACGTTAGACAGCATCTCTATCTCCAGGTCCTGCATCAGCTTCACCTGTTCATCATTGAGAGCAGGAAGACAAGCAATGGTACCTCAAGAGTCCTGCTGGGAGATAAGTGGTGTTAGAGCCTAGTTTGATATCTCTCTCTCTCTCTCTCTCACATTTTAAAAACACTTCAAGTATGTATGTCCATGAAACAGTTCTAAATTTCAGTACAATTAATAAAGACAGACAAAAAGCCTCTTTTTTAAGCACATGCTATTTTGGGAGGGATACTATGCTCGTCCTCAACTAATCACAAAGGAAAGATAAGTTCTCGTACACACATCCTCCTCAGGGGAGCAAACGGTCATGCGTCACACATGCCTGCTCTCACGGACTTAGACCATCTATAATTTCTCTCATTCACATCCATACACTGTGCCCTAGCTCGAAAGAGCAGGTCACCACCCAGGCTGCCATCATACCACCTCTCATACATTGGGGCTTCTTTCTCTTTGTACCATTCCATAGTACTCTTTTGTTCCATGCCATTCTTCCATATATTCATTCCCACATACTTCACCTCTCTGTCTATCTCATTCTTCCATTTCCTCACATCCCATTCAGCTCCCACTCTACCTCCTTTTTTCAGGATCCATTCACGTTCATCTTGGTTCCTCCCAGCCATCCTCATCCCCCACACCACTTGCAATCCATTCCTCTCTGTCATCCTCATGCATCTCTTCCTCCATTTGCTTCCACTATCATTCCACAGATACACCTTTCTTGCTATTCTTTCATCATCCATTCTTTCCAACCTAATCTTATACCTGAGTGTTGCTTTCATTACTCTTTCCATAAATGTGCTCCAGCCCATGTCACCTCTCAGGGCTTCTAATGCTGCATACCTTGGTGCGTTCAGTGCCATCCTAGCTACTCTGTTCTGGCCTACTTCTAGCTTGTCAATTTAATTTTCATTCCAAGCAGTCACGTCCACACCATACATTATACTAGGCACAGCCACACTCTTCCATACTTCTCTCAGCACATCATATTTACTCGCTCTCATCCTTGCTGCACTCCCTAATCTTCCAACCCATTGGTTAGCCAAGATAATCTTTTCATTCTTTACTTTCTCACATCCATTTGGGCTAACCCACATCCCCAGGTACTTATATTCTAGTACCTGATTCAGCTCATTCACTCCTATTCTCCACGTTGCATTGCTTTCATCCTCTGACCTATTCACAATCATAACCTTACTTTTCTCACTACTAAATCTAACTCCAAAGTCTTTCCCATAACCATCCACTACATCCAGTAGACTTTGCAACTCATCTGTTGATTCACTCATGACCACTATATCATCCACATACAGTAGCACACCTATCCTGTCATTCCCCACTCTTACTCCTGCATTCAACCTCATTCTGGCTGCTAACTCCTCTGTGTATAAGCTGAACAGGGTTGGTGACAATATGCATCCTTGCCTAACATCTCTCTCACTCTTAACCCAGTCTGTTTCTATGTCTCCTAACCTATACTTCGCTCTCGTGTCAACATACATGCTACGCACTATGTTGGTTATCTTTGCACTCAACCCAATCTTTCCTAACACTTTGCCTAGCATCTCTATTCACCCTGTCATATGCTTTCTCTATATCTAGAAAGCCTAGATATAGTTTACCTCCATCCTTTCTTTTCTTCTCGATCATCTCATTCACCACAAACATGTTGTCCTCCGCTCTCCTGTTCACACAAAAACCATTCTGCTCCTCACCTAACACTCCAGATCACTCAATCCATTTACACAGTCTCTCATTCAACACTGCACTGAACACTTTACCTACTGTATTTAATAATGCAATTGGCCTATAGTTCTTTAACTCATTTTTACTCTTGAATCCTCCCTTGTGCAACAGAGTCACCCTACATTCATTCCACATTCTTGGCACTCTCTCCTCCTCCCATACCTGGTTAAATAGCTCAGTCATTCTATCAAGCACAACCTCCCCACCATTTTTGTACATTTCATACGGTAATCCATCTGGACCTGCTGCCTTCCCATTCTTTTGCCTTTTCACACATTTCTCCACCTCCTCCCTGCTGATTCTCTCATTCAGTTCGTCTGCATTCTTCCTCTCCAGTGTCACACATCCTTCTCTCACCTCAGATACTTCACCTACTCCTCCAATCTCTGCCCAGAACTCCTTAACCACCCTTCTTATGTCCTCCTTTTCTGTCACCAGTGCCCCATTCACCTTTAGGCTCTCCACATTCTCCCTGTCAGGCATCCCTTCACCCCTCAAGAATCTGTACCATTCCCGGCCACCTTCCACACCTTTCTCCCTCAGGGACTGGATCACATTTCTCTCACATCTAACTTTAGCATTCATTATCTTCCGTTTCACCACTCGCTGCTGGCTCACATATGCTGTCCATGCATTCTGGTACTCTCCTTCGGCCTCCTCACTCTCATACCTTCTCTTTCTCATTTGCCTGCATACCCTATTCAGTCTCTTTCTCTCTCTCCTGGCATCCTTGATCTCCTCATTCCACCACGGCTTGCACGCACGCTTCCTAGCACTCATTTTCACGTAACCTATCTGGCTGGTTGCTGCTTTTCTTACATTCTCAACAAACCTATCATTCATCTCATCCACATCATTCAAATGTTCATTGTCCCAGCTTCTCTCACTCAAGTCTACCTGAAAGTTCTCCCACCCTGCATCTCTTAACCTCCACTTTCTCCACTTAGTATTTGCATTCTTTCCCTCTCTTCCATACAGCTTACACTCAAGCACCAGCATGTTATGGTCCGAGACAATG
>CM035194.1:12750901-12770779 GCA_020233015.1 Callinectes sapidus
TTGTTTCCCCGTCGTGTTTCCTCACCCTCTTTTCTCTCCCCTCCTTCTTTGACCCGCTCCTCCCATTATTCCTCCCTTTTATCTTTATTTTTTCGCCCCAGCCCACCTCAACCCCCGCACCGATTCCTCGTCACACCTCAGGCCACATTCCAAACCCTTGTCGCTCTCTCAGTACAAGATGTCGAACAGCAAAACTGCCATTCCAATCACTCGCAATCCTCTTTTTTTCCTCCTCTTCTCACCCACCTAAGGCTCTCTCTCTCTCTCCTCCATCTCTGCCAGCTCCACAAACACTCTTCCCTCTCCTATCTCTCTTACATCAGACACTCCTCACCTTTCTTTTACCGTACTAATTCTCCTTCTCACTCCACCATTGCATGACACACCTTCAGTTCCAATCCATCACCGCAATACTGAGCGACTGACCTGACGTAACCTTAGGAAAACTCATTACCTTCCTCATTACTTTCTCGCTGTTCTGTTCGTCCTCGTTCGATGATAACCTTTGTTTAGGTATCGTGTCACGGCCCACCACATCCTTGCATCACCCGTGGCTTGTTGGCTGACGACTCACAAGTGTTGTTACCGAGGAAGGAGGTGAGAACGTGACAATAGCGTTGTTAGAGGGCGGAGGAGGGAGAGTTAAAAGCTAAATTGCGGAAGTTAAAAGAAAATAGTGAAAGGTATGAGGCACTTAGTCCGTAATAGTGGGAAAGCTGATGTTGGAAAGCTGTGAGGAGGAAATATGGAGTGACTCGACAACACACGGGTAACATGACAGCCACACAGGAAAATAAAAGCAAATTCATGATCACCCCAAAAATCCAGGCAATACTTTATGTGAGGGGAAAATAAAACCCAAAGAAGGTGGAGCAATGTGTGTGTGTGTGTGTGTGTGTGTGTGTGTGTGTGTGTGTGTGTGTGTGTGTGTGTGTGTGTGTGTGTGTGTGTGTGTGCGTGGTCAAAAAAGATAAACACATCGCTTAACTCACCATAATCTTACTTAAAGCCACAAAAACTAAAATCAACGTTATGAGATGTAATTCCAACGAGTAATGAGAACAATATAAAAGAAATTGGAGATTACTTAAATCTGAAGGGACCAATGAAAAAAATTTATAAGTTCCATGTTACAATATTCAATTTTAACAGATAATCTAAATAAGACATGCATAATAACACTACTACATACTTTTTAAAGTTAATAAATAACAATAATACCAAAAAAACACCAAGAGAGAGAGAGAGAGAGAGAGAGAGAGAGAGAGAGAGAGAGAGAGAGAGAGAGAGAGAGAGAGGGAGAGAGAGTCCTCCATAGAATAAAATAAAATCGCTGACTAACGCCCTTCTTCTATTGCCCTTTAGTGTTCAAATGACGATGCTTTCTGTTGGAGAGATTTCTATGGTCCATTTTCACCCATGTTGTTGTTGCATCATTCTTTTCTCCGCCTACGTTTGTCTGTATTTTCTTGCCTGAAATGTTATCTCTAGGAAAATCTTCAAGGTTTCATAATATCTTTTTCTATTCGTATTTTCATTCATGTCTTTGGGTCTCCCTCTCTCTCTCTCTCTCTCTCTCTCTCTCTCTCTCTCTCTCTCTCTCTCTCTCTCTTGTTTGTATGGCCTTTTTAACCTCCAATTTTCTTTTTTTTTCGTTTCCATCTCTTTTTCTTTCACTCTTTCTTCTCACTCACACACTTTCTCTCATTAATGATAAACGCAACATTTCATACTAATTTCCTTCTTTTTTCTTTTTTTTGCCTATATAATTTCCATTCCGTAATATGGATTTAGTAAGGCGAGTGAATGTTCAAAATCACAAAGGCATATTGTACAATGGAGTAATTATGAAAGGGAAATACCAGGAAACTAACTAAACACACACACACACACTCTCTCTCTCTCTCTCTCTCTCTCTCTCTCTCTCTCTCTCTCTCTCTCTCTCTCTCTCTCTCTCTCTCTCTCTCTCTCGATTGATCGAATAAATTAAAATACAATACATACTTACATGCATATATGCATACTGACACCCAAAACAAGAGAGAAAAAATTATCAACCATTCAAATCACCATCCAATTATCAAACAAATGAATAAAATCGCTAAGTGAGTGATTGGGGAGAGTGAAAGTGAAGGAGTGAGTGGAGGAGCATACCCCACGATAGAAATAATAACTGAGAAGAAAACCAAGGGAGGAGGAAGGTCTGGCTGATTAGGGGGAAGAGACGGAGAGTGAAGATCCAGCTGAAGAAGGCGTGGGGAGAGAGGAATGTGGGAGGCAGCAGGGTGAGGATGAACCGGGTGGAGAAGGAAAACTAGCATGTGTAGAGGTGCAGAGGAACAAATTGCCTGTACTGCGGTTCGTTTCACAGTTCACGGGGAAGAGGCAGTGAGGAGAAATACAACTGAAGGAGGCGTGGGGAGAGAGGAATGTGGGAGGCACCAAGGGTGAGGATGAACCGGTTAAAGAAGGAAAGCTGGCGTGTGTAGAGGTGCAGAGGAACAAATTGCCTGTACTGTTCTTAGTTTCACAGTTAACACTTGACGGTTCGTAATCAATGCGACAGTAAGAACCGAGCTGGTTAGTTCTTGAGTCTATAATTTTGACAGCATTCAGGATCTTTATCAACGACCGGTTCTTAAGACTTCCCACCAATTAACCACCATTAACAGCTCAAAGTTCTGAATGGTCTTGCATGTGTTTTACTTTTTATTCAGTTTTACTTTATTTCTGCAAATTTCGTCTTGTCATGTGCATCTGTTTAATGAACTGATGTCATTGTCTACAAAATTGATAAAAGGAATCATCAGGTTTTATGATTTATTATTTTGGATAAAGACACATATGCAGTTTAGGAAAGTGTTCACACCACGGAGAGAATTATTAACTCATATTTTGCTAAACTGTCAAAAATGTCTCACCAGATTTTGTGACATCACTTCTAATGGCAATTGGACACACACACACACACACACACACACACACACACACACACACACACACACACACACACACACACACACACACACACACATTTTTCCTATTCGATATTCCCATTTGTCTGTCTCATGTTCACATAAAATTAAGATGAAATTAGCTCTCGTGAAGGATTTCTTGCACAATTTCTTGCTTAAAATTCACCTTTCCCTTTTTAAATTCAGATTTACCAACTTTTTTTTTATAACTTGGCTTTGCTATATCTCAATTTTCTCTCCATTGGCTTTTCATTTACATTTAGACAAAAGCTAATGAGGACACAATCTTTAAATATCTCGTTTTACGTTGAGTAATTATGCAGCATCTCTTCACAAGTTTATTCGTTCCGTGCAAGCATTGTGAATTAAGTCTTGAACATTTTTTGCTATAATTACTCCTGGTGTGTGTGTGTGTGTGTGTGTGTGTGTGTGTGTGTGTGTGTGTGTGTGTGTGTGTGTGTGTGTGTGTGTGTGTAGGTCATCAGTGCTGTGGTATTGGGGTCATGGCTGCGAAGAGACTGAGGAGTGCCCTGACTTATAAGGACAGATGCAGTACGTACGTTTTAGCACGAAGAAACACTGCCGCAACAGAAGACATTGTTAACACCACTACCACCACCATCACCCCCACCACCACCACCACCACCACCACCACCACCACCACCAAATGCGGTCAACTAGAAATGATAATTATTTTCAATTAAATGACTCACTCACCGGGCAGTGATAAGAAGCAGAGGGACGAGCGCGCAGTAAAACTATCATGTTTGTTTTATGTGTGTGTGTGTGTGTGTGTGTGTGTGTGTGTGTGTGTGTGTGTGTGTGTGTGTGTGTGTGTGTGTGTGTGTGTGTGTGTGTGTGTGAGAGAGAGAAAGAGAGAGAGGGGGGGGGAGGGGGGAGTAACATATTCATTAGAGTCCAGTGACAACACGCAACAAGGACAACCTAACCCGGATTAAGAAATTTATCATCTGTTTTGACCCTCTCCTGCTATGATTGCCCTCTCGCCACTGCAGACACAATATTATATGACTTACATAGATACACACGAAAATAAAGAGCGAAGAGGAGATTCATAATATTCTTTTCAATTAAGCAAACATTAAAGAATGGAGTACTAAAATGTGTTCGAAAGGCTCTAATGTCAATGGAAAAAGAAAAATATCCAGGTGTAAAAATGATGGAGTGTCGTTGAAAGAAATTAACCTATCAGTGCGAAATTCAGATAATGAGACGTACATGGCATATAAATATTCTCTTGTTTGCTTGTCTACGTCTGCCTGTCCAGAGAGAAGAACATCGTGTTGTGAGTGGCTTGATTTACGGCGAGGAATGGCAAGATGCGCTTGAGATGAGTTTACTGGTTAAGATTACTAATATATCAGTGTTCTATAATTTTTTTTATAAACAGAATTTAATGGATGGATAGATAAGTAACGCTAGATAGATAAATTAATTGTGAATTACAGTCACTGTAGGGTAAGCTGAACTAGAAGTAACACGTCGAATGTTACATTTGTTTAATTTTTTATATATATTTTTAATGTATACGCTAAGGGCTTTTTACGGGAATTTATCGGCTAAAGGAGACTACCCAATGGAGACCTTCTGTTTGAAAGCCCATCCATTTGTAGTGGATGTCCAGTGCATGTCCAACCTCTCCTCGGACAGTGTCTAGGATTCGAAACCGTGCACTTGGGGATCTTTTGGCCTCAGGAACGCATGTGGTTTATGTAAGTAATGTTTCCATATTTTTTCTGTTGTATTGATACTTTAATATCAATATTGTTTTCTGATTTATATTTTCGAAAACCACCTTAAGGAAAAGTTAAATGATGAGTTGATTGAAATAATCGTAAAATGTAAATCTTTATATAAAGAGTAAAAACATTTTGAGTTCACCAAACGCTGAAAAGGATCCAAAATATACTAAGCATTGATATTTTTCGTGCAAATCAACATCTAATAACTTCAATCTTGGCACTGGTGTGGTACGCAGAGAGGAATTCTCGAAATGTAATAAGTAAGTAATAAATGTGAAATCGAAACTCTTAGCGCAATGAGGAATGATATTTTCTTTGAATTAAAAGTAAACTAAACAAATCTGTCAGTATACATTCAACTTCACCTTTAGTCGTGAAATTGAAGAAATAATAAAAAAAACCCAAAGAAATAAAGAATAATACTGACTTTGAAAATGCTTTGCTTACAACATTTCACTTCCTTCATCATGAGTGACTCACACTTGGGCAGATTTCACAGTAGTGACGGGCTGCTGACGCTACTGAAGATGGAAAGCAAGGTGGAGGGGGAGGAAAGGGAAGGGGGAATGTGTAGAGAGAAAGTGCAAAGGGAGAAAACGTGGTATTAACAGTAGGTGACAGGGTGGGAAGAGCTTGGATAATGGCAGGTAAATAATAAAATGGGAAAACGAAAACCGGTGATTTAAATGCACACCTGAAGACAACACTCATGACGCCACGAACACCTGACCTCACTGACCCGCGTGTTACGGTGCTTCCCTTCAGGCTAACGCTTTTGAGAGCTAACAAACTTTTCTTTACACACTCTCTCTTACTCTCTCTCTCTCTCTCTCTCTCTCTCTCTCTCTCTCTCTCTCTCTCTCTCTCTCTCTCTCTCTCTCTCTCTCTCTCTCTCTCTCTCTCTCTCTCTGTTGTCTTTTTAACTATCGACCTATCTATCGATTACCAAACCAATGTCCCTTTTCCTCCACAAGATTGATATTTGGGCATCGGTGGCATGATCAACATGAGCACATCAATTACAGTTAGAAGTCCCATGAGAAGTGAAAGACAAATGAACAAATATTGAACATTAAAGAAAGCAGAAGAAAAATGGAACTGCTTAACGATACACTTCCTTGAATTTTCGTTCATTCTTGGTATAACAATTCTCACGATCGCTCTCCTCATTAGGAAAGATTTTGTTCACTGTCGTTTAGAAAAAATAAATAAGTGAAATTCGTCAAGGATCCTCAATATCATTGGTGAAGTACTGACGGAGGGTTAAATTGTCATTCAATCACTCATAGGGAGCATACTTGTCATTGGTTTTAACTTATTCACAGTGTGTGTGTGTGTGTGTGTGTGTGTGTGTGTGTGTGTGTGTGTGTGTGTGTGTGTGTGTGCGCGCGCGTGTGGGGTGGGTGGGTAGGTGGATGGGTGGGTGACAGAGTTGGTGATATCGCGGGTGGAATATCCCACAAGCCTCTGCTGCCTCTCTGTCACCTTGTCTATTTGTCCATTGTGTTTGAGTCTCCTCGTCGGGTCTTTGTTCCCGCGCCCATGACCGAGCTGCAGGATGTGTGTGTGGTGGCCGGCCGATAAACGTGTCTGTGTACCAGTGCAGGCAGTGTCCACAAGGCCTCCCAGCTCGCTCAGGCTCGTGACCGCTTCAAAGGGTTGCTTAAGGCACGGAGGTATGCCCGGCCACCCTTGTGTGAGCTGTTCTGTTTACAAGGAGTCGACCCTTACGGTTCTACTCTCCGACAGCAAACAGACAGTGGTCGTTGCTCGCTGTGAAACACGAGGGATCCAATGAGATGCTCGAATGAGTGACTTTTCTTCTTTGCGTAACACTTTCCACAATTTTCACCAAATAATAAGCGAAAGAAAAGTTATCTCTTAGAAAAAAAGCTAGTTTCACGATGCTGATAACCTGTTTTATGTGTAAGAGGTTTTATGTAACCTTATGATTTATATATATATATATATTTTTTTTTTTACGTTCATCCCAAAGCCAAAGGGTTATGGCTTGATATGCTTTCTTTTTTTCTTTTTCCTCTCCGCTCAGAGATGCTCACCTTCACGCCTGTTATGTAACTGTCTCCCTGGCGTGATCACCCCGTCTGGAGACCCTCTGCTCCTCAAGGGTCACCAAGCCACGCCAGACCAACTCTTGTGTCCGGGTGTAACAAAGGACAGAACCTGCACCAATCTCCTCACTATGAAGATGCCACCAAGCAAATCTTAAGCTATTCACTATATTGAACACTTCCTGGAGGCATACTGATACTAATGAACTAATGAATTTAGTTCCAAATGAAAATAAGCATTTCCACTTGAATATGACATAAGATACCTTTACTAAGGGGAAAAAAAAAGAAAGTGATAATACAATGAAACATATTTTTTGTCTCATATATTTGTCTGGCTGAGTGATACAGTGATGATTCGCTCCGTCTGTCATGGGAACGTTTCAGCCGGCGTGTCATGTCTTGCGCACCAGACAGGAGATGAGCAGCATTTTTTTTCTTTTTTTTTTTCGAAAGCGCTGCGCTGAGATAAGATTTTTCTTTTGTTCGGTACTGAGAACACTGCCTAATTTCAGCAGCAATTCTAATATTTTCCTTATACAGTATCTGTAAACAAGGCTTTTCTCACAGTCTGTCGGGGGATAAGGAAAGAAACAATGAAATTCTGGTCATTGGTTTAATGAGGAGAAAGCGTGGCTCTGATGCAAGAAAAAGTAGACTAAACAAAACTTAATGTGATAGTGATAATAATGCTCAGCCACCGGCAAGTCATGTAGCAACTGGATATCATTGCACGTGCGGCGAAGGAAAAAGGTTACTTGCATGTATTTTGTGACATCATGAGTATAGTGCAGGACTTGTGATTGGAGGAGGCTGGCAGTGAGACTCCCACGGCCCGCAGCACACCACAAGAACCCACCAGTGACCACAGATAATGATACCAATTGCTGGAAATGACCGCCACATCTGCCCCACCTGTTGAGTTCGTGATTCCCTTGTACGATTTTGAACATCAGGCATGAGGTGGCGAAATATTACAAATTTTTCCTCTTCGCCACTTTTTTATCCTCTGTTGCGAAATCTGTGTGTGTGTGTGTGTGTGTGTGTGTGTGTGTGTGTGTGTGTGTGTGTGTGTGTGTGTGTGTGTGTGTGTGTGTGTGTGTGTGTTTACGAGCGCGCGCCGAGCTTTGCACAGAAAATCGCAAGGGAATGGTAAAGGCGTGGTGAAATAAAATATGAGAACAAAAGCGTGAAATAGAGAGCAGAAGTTGCAATAAGAGACTGGAAAAGAGCAAAAGTAAGAGGAGGAGAACAAAAGAATAGTTAGGGAAATACAGCAATAATGGCAACACAAAGAGTTCATAAAGTGATCGAGAAAGAAGAGAGAATGTACAAGTTAAGAGATCCTTTCACCACAGCCAGGAGAAATGTACACGATCGGTGGAATAAGACTAGAATAAATGCCAGAGAATGCAGTGGCTGTCACGTGCATGGAAATTCTTGTAAAATGAGGACCAGTCTAACGAAACAATATCTACTTTGTAACAACCGCAGACTAACACACACAGATCACTAGCCAACCTTGAACAGTTTACTTCGTGATACATCTATTGATACAATCCGATGAAAATTTAAGATAATGCTTTTATTACACATCCATTACATTTGTGTATGAAAATCATGTATTCGTGGTTTACGAGAAACTAGCCAACTACTTAAACACGACAGAAATCCTGACAAAGAAACAAAAATATAAGAAAAAAAAAAAAAACACACACACACAAAAAAGGAAAGAAGACCACATTCGTTGGTTTTATGCTGCCATTAGCCTCACCACCTCACCTTCTCCCTTGAAGCGCAACGCTCCTGGTGGTAATTAAATGACATTTAAACGCGCCCTAATGGCCTTCCCGACTATGTGAGCTACGCCGACAGGTGGTTGAGATTTCGAGGTGAACACGCACCCACCTATTGTGTGGTCGGCAGTGTGAGAGGGGAGAATGGAGGGGAGGATACAGAAAGTTGGGGAGGGAGGAGAGGAAGGAATGAGAAGACAAAAAGAGACTCTGTGAATTCCAGTCCAGGGTCTTGTGTTCTTTCTTGTCCAATATGTGGTTTACGGGAAGTGATGTATGCATAATTAGGCTGTGCTGCTCAGTGAAAATGCATACCGTGAGTCAAGACATGTGTTATTTTATTGAAAGACGCCATGGGTGTGAGAACTTCATCCCATGTGACGTTGCCGAGATACAACCATCTACTCCTTTGTATACACACACACACACACACACACACACACACACACACACACAAATATATATATATATATATATTCTATATATATTATATATATTATATATATTATATATATATATAGCTATATCTATATATATATATATATATATATATATATATATACATACATACATACATGCATACATACATACATACATACATACATACATACATACATACATACAAAAATACATAGATACATATATAGATAAATAGATAAATATATAGATAAATAGGCAGATAGATGTATAGATGGCTATTCTACATGAAGACTGAAAGCATTAGTAGAATAATAGTTATTATAGGAATACATCTAATAAGTATAATAGGAAGTCAGAAATAATAAAAAGGTTGTAAAACAAACAAGCAAGCAAGCAAGGGTGTTCATATGCCAGGCTTAACGAGCCTCGCTGAGCTCTCAGCATGACGCTAAAGAAAATAACCAACTCAGCGACGCGATTGCACTTTTTTTTTTATTGTTATAGAAGTCATTCTCATGATGACGCGAGGAAGACAATGATTCGCAGCGACTCTCAAGACCAACGCCTCCTGTAGGTTCCTCAAGGTTCATTCCCTGAGCCGCGTCCTACTTTCCTGGGTGTGCGAACCCCGGTGTTTGTTATCCGCCGTGCATAAGACCATTACCTTGATTGTGGATTTCCACTTTCACAGTGAGGTTTACGAAACGGCTTCCGTAATGGACAGCGGCTTCCCTGAGGCTGTTATTATGAGAAAAGGTCGTGTCATCATGCTCCATAGAAAGAGGAAAGACGCCTCAGGTTATCTAATATGGAAAAAAATATATGAACATGAAAATATTTCATTTGATTGCCAGTATTTCTTTTCTGAATTATATGAAAATGGGAATGAATACATGAGATATTGTAGTGTAAATGTATTTCTGTGTATTTGATAAAAATCTTCTGTGAATAAGCAATAATTATTGTTTATTGTTCTCTGAATCACATACACCTTATCATTCCCAACACTAATCACTCAATACTCAGCCTCCTTACTCAGTCTGGCTTTCACTGGCCAGCCTAACCACATCTGCACTGCACCCTCAGATCCTTGGCGCTCTCGCGGGTGCACACACACACACACACACACACACACACACACACACACACATACACGTTGTTGATACACGATTCAAATACAAGTCTATGCAGCATGGCAAAATTAACTATACCACCTTACTTGGTAGTGTCATCATTGCATCTCTGAATGCCTAATTAACAAAAACTGATGGCCAATCTCTGAAGTGCACAGGGTACATTACTTGTGCATGGACATAAGAGATCTTGTAGCCATTATATTCCTATTGACCACACGCCCATTAGCCCACACTAACACTAATAGGAACAAGTGTGGCCTAGTGGGAGCCAATTATACTATTGTAATGAGGGAGGCAGGGAAGTTGTAAAGGGACGGGGGGCACACGAGACCTACCCACCCACCAGGCTCAGTGGCCACCTTGCACACACTACACCCGCGGCCACGTGTTCCTCATGTGTAAGTGTGGCGGCCACCCACACGTGCGACCATGCCTCATTTGAATAATCATATTCAGACATAAAGAGGCAGCTGGATAATCCAAACACGCAGAGACCTACATGAGAAACACGAAAATAAATCATCCCAGTCTCAGCTGCTGCCATTCTCTTGTCCACTAACATGTCTGGGGACTCCATAAAGTCGTTTGTATTGTAAATAAAGAAAGACATATAATACAAGAGGCAGGAATTCATCTGTCTCGCAGTTTGTCTACTAAATTCCTGCTTTTGTCCCGTGCGTGAGAGATAAGCAGTAAGAAAAAAAAGAATAAAGAGTGCGAAGGAAGAAAGGAAAGTGATGAACAGAGGGCGAACAAGGAAGAATGAGAAGGAAAGTGGAAAAAAGAAGGAAAATGCAATAACAAAATGAATGTATGAATGAATGAATCCACAACTAAATAAAGGTGATAAATACGTAGAATGAAAGAAGTATAACTGAGTAGGATTATAAAGACACCAGCTGATTCCTCTGCGATTTCTCCTTTAAAATTTTTACCTGATTGAGTATTTTTTGTTCTGTGTTGCTACCGTCAGAGTGACAACGGCGAAAATAGTGACAATGACCAAGGCAACAATAGTAACAGGGAAAAAATAGAGCTTAACTTTTTTACTTCATCCATTACCACCGCCACCACCTCCAGCACCACCGTCACCACCAACCTCAACTTTAACAACACAATGACAATAGCGATAAGCGTAATGATGATAACAATAACAACAATACTAATAACACTATACTGCCGCTACCACCACCACCACCACCAAACATGAAAACGACGACAACAACAACAACAACAACCGTTATAACAATAATAATAACAACAACAACAACAACAACAACAACAACTACTACTACTACTACTACTACTACTACTACTACTACTACTACTACTACTACTAATAATAATAATAATAATAATAATAATAATAATAATAATAATAATAATACCACCACCACCACAATCACTACCACTACAACAATACCACCAAAATCATAACTACTATCACCACCACTATTACTACATTAATCTGCACTGATACGTACATAAAAATCAGATACAACTGTCACGAAGTGCAATAAAACCTCCGCCACTTTCTCACGTTCCTCATTTTAACAGACGGCAGCTTAAGTGGACGGAAATCTCATGCTTTAAATGTCTTGAGGCTTTGGTGGGAGGGAGGCTGAGAGAATCTAGGTTGACAAGAAGAGGGTGGATGTGTAGGCTGGGGCGGGTTGCCGAAGTGAGGTTGGAGATTGGAGGAAGCAGAAACGTAGCTATATGGAAGAAGGTTTAGGAATGAGTGTCTCCTTGAAACCAAGCAAACAAGAGGGAAAGAAAAAAAAAGAGAAGGAAAAAAAAAAGAAAATTACAGGCCATAAATCAACGGTGTATTTCCTCGCTGTTATTATTACCATTGCTGGTCGCTTTGTATGATTCTTGTTTGTTGGTGTTTTGCTCTTTACTCTTCAGGAACGCCATGAAAGTTTGTGTATGGTGGTGCTATTACTATAGAACTACTTTATGGAGGTGTGACTAGACCATAATATTTATTCACCTCATTTACTACCATATTGAAGAAAAATGAATAATGGATGATTGTAACTTGACTTAATATAAAGAGAATGAATGAGAGCACGCGAGGGAGCAAAGAGCAAAGAGGTAAAAGTAGGAAAATGAAAAGAAAAAGTGCAGGGCTGGACGGCTGACGAAAGAGGATGAATGAGGTGCGTGTGTGTGTGTGTGTGTGTGTGTGTGTGTGTGTGTGTGTGTGTGTGTGTGTGTGTGTGAGAGAGAGAGAGAGAGAGAGAGAGAGAGAGAGAGAGAGAGAGAGAGAGAGAGAGAGAGAGAGAGAGCAAAACATATAAGGAAAGAGTTTGGAAATATAAGAATGGAGGGAACTTAAAAATTGAGTCAGGTAAATAAATAAGTGAGAGAAAATAGGAAAAGAAATAAGGAGGAGGAGGAGAAAGAAGAAGAAAGGAGAATGTAGAGAGAACGAGTAAGTGAGTAAGCAAAGCACATTAGGAAAGAGTTTGGAAATATCGGGGAGGGAACTGAGGAACTGAACCAAGTAAATAAGAGAGAGTAAATAGGGAAAGAAATAAAAGGAGGAGGGAGAAAGGACACTGTAGAGAGGTGAAAGTGAGTAAGAATGAATAAGTGATACAAAGGAGGAAAAATGACTAAAAAGGTGGAGACAACAAAAAAAAATCAAAGACATGATTGTTTGGAGACAATAGCGAACATAAAATACAGCAAAAAAACTGAACAAGCCAAAGAGAAGAAGTTAAAGACACAAGTACTTGAGAATAGGGAAAGTGGACAAGGGAGCGTGGGAGGGAGAAACTAACAGGGAAAACGGGAAGGAGAAAGCAGGGGAAGGGGCACGTCAGAGACACCAACATGACTCAGGACACAGACAGTTTTCCTTACCAGCGAGGCGTTCCCTTCATACTGCGTGGTTTTAGTGTTTGTGCTGCCTTCATGTTTGTTCGATGTAAGTCTGTGGCACTCTCTCCTGCATCACCACACACACACACGCACACACACACACACACACACACACACACACACACACACACACACACACACATTGCAACACTAAGGCAACACTTTACACAAATAACTTACAATATTTTCCCGCTAGTCTTCAGTTAATGTCAAGTTTGCTTATCTTTATCCTGAATCTTCTTGTAATGTGAGTGGCCGCCGAGCACCACTATCACTGAGTTTCCTTTTAAGGGGCGAGGTGTTACAATTAATCAGGAGCGCGCAGTCACATCTTGCTAGTATTTAGAAACACTTCACTCTTTCAACACGACTGTTTTCGAAGGCCACAGAAATGATTGGTGGGATTTTCAAGAGTGTTTCTCAAGTTGATAGTGTAGAAATGTTGTAACTGTCTCTAGAACTCATATAAATTTAAATAAACCCTTTGAAAATAGTACAGGTCAAACACAGGAGTGTCTGAGACTACGAGCCTCAGAGTAGGCAGCAAGGCGCCCCATATCACTGGCTGATCCCCTGTGCAGGACGGGCGGTTGTCACGAGCAAGGGGGAGGAGACGCTGAGCTAGTCTGCAGTTTTTACGCAAGAAGAATCCGAGGAACATTACTCACGCCTCGCCAGAGTCTAGTATTGTTGTGGCTTTTGTTCAAGTCACACAGCACATAAATGTGAAGCCATGCAGTGAGCCTCGTAAAAATTCATGGTTTCGAAAAAAAATGTTAAACATATATCAAGAAAATGACACATAAATCAAGTTAAACAAATGAATAGGTGAATAAACAGATTTGTAATAAAAAGAGATTATAAAAATAGAGAAAGATAATAGACAAACATTGAATTAATATGAAATAATTATATGACAAGAACGAAAAAAAATGGTAAAATATTCAGGAGGAAGAAAAAGAAAACAGCAACAAAAACAACAACTACTACTACAACTGCAACAGAAAACAACAACAACGATAAAAAAAACAAAAATGAAGCAGCTGAATAAGACTATAAATAAGAAAATACAAATTCTGAAAATACATTTGCAAAACTTTCCATCCATCGCGAGAACAAAACAAGGACTCGTACTTTGTGAAACAGCAACGTTGAAAAGAAATTATAATAAAGAATTATGAGGCTTTTTTCAATTAATCATGAAAAATGAACATGTGGGCAAAAGTATTCTATATGTCTGAAGCCCAGCGAAGGGTCTCTGTAGCCCGGGGGAGACACACCGCTGCAGGGCCAGAGGCTTTGCTATGGGTGAAAGTTTTGTACAGCGTGCCAAGAAAACAAATAATGTGGAAACAAAACATCACACTGAACGCCACTGCACAAGTTACCAGGCTGGCAAATACTGGACGTGAAGCAAAACAATTATGAGGGGCATTGTTATCAAAATGGAAACAGGAGTATGCTTGAGTGAAATATTTAATTGAAAATTGTGTCAATATGTTAAAAGAAGATAGGATATTGCCATCATGGGTTTAAGAAATAAGAAAAGTGGTTTATGGAATGAATAACTGAAAACAGGTCATTGATAGAAAGTTCTCATGCAAAATTTACTGTCGTCTTGGGGAGGACTTACGAATTACTTTTATTTCTTCTGATGTAAGGAAACGAATGATCTATACATTTTAATATATATATATATATATATATATATATATATATATATAGATTATATATATATATATATATAAATACTATATATTATGATATATAATATCTCTATATATATATATATATCTAATATATATATATATATAATATTATATATGATATATATATATGAGAGAGAGAGAGAGAGAGAGAGAGAGAGAGAGAGAGAGAGAGAGAGAGAGAGAGAGAGAGAGGTGGAACGTAGTAATCTTGAAAGACGACTTCATCATATAGAAAAAAGGGAAAAATGAATTTGAGTAAACCATAAAATGTAGGTGAATGTTAAAATATATATAATCACGACCACACTAGACTTGAAAATAAACAGTTACCTGCATAATAGAAACATCAAGGAATCCCCGGTAAAAGAATAATGTTTTTACCTGAATGATAAAAAACAACAACCCACCCATCCATCCCTTCTAGATACACAATGCAAGACCCATAAAGAGAGCACCGACAAAATAGGAAAATGATAAAGTTACACCATGAGGAGAAAAAAATAATTTACCTTGTCAGAGAAACACTTCAGAAAAGACTGAAACGAACTTTGCAGAATGAAACGGATAAAATGATAAAAATATTAAAAATTTCACGCTTTGACAGGTTTGAAGAGGAAAGTGAAAGGTAAAAAGATGAACCGGCAGAGAAAAGAAATAAAAAGCATGTGCCTGGAAAGTCTGAGCGTTTAGCAACAGCTCGTACTCTTAAACAGCTTTGTGCTTCACTTCTACTATTTTAAAAGGCTTTACTTAAGTTGACACGAGTTTCTTAAGGTGTTATTACTGTTGTAGAGGTAGAGTGACAATTTTTTTTGTTATTAACAGGAGAAACACTCTTGAGAATCATGCTAATCATCACTGTGGCCTTGGAAAATAGTTGTGGTGAGAGAGCAAAGCGTTTCTGAATACCGACCATGGAGTGTGAAAAGCATGTACTGGACAGAATAATTTAGTGTTACACGAGCTATGAGAAAGAGGCTCGTCACTGATACACAAGACGTTCAGCACATAAAGTAGTTGTGGTAAGCCATTTGGGAACCGGTCTGAGTGTGGTGGTGAATGAGCACCGATATATCTAATTCCTAAATAAGTGTGTAAAAAGATTATCAAGTGCGAATAAATACACGAAACTAAAATAGAGACGTAAGGATGTTGTCATTTTTATCATTATTATTATTATTATTATTATTATTATTATTATTATTATTATTATTATTATTGTTATTATTATTGCAGCAGCAGCAACAACAACAGTGGTAGTAATAGCAATATCATGATCATTATGATAACTGCTCTCAGTATTATAAGAAAAACACTGAAAAGCATTCGAAAGAATCTCCCATGTATAAAAACCGAGTAAAAATTAAATTAGAATGAAAAATGAACATAAAGTATAGACAAAATAAAAAAAATAAAAACACTACATTTTTCTTGCTGACAATCTTTCATTAGATCACGTTCACCTGGGTGGGTGGTGCTACATCATCCACCTAGACGTGTGAGGCACAGAAGCCAAAACCTCTGACGAAAGAACATGGTGTCTAATTTATCCGTCCAAACATCTGAACGCCGCGTGAACCACAACTCACTCCCAGGAACACCCCGTGGCGAGACCAGCGCGGTGAGTCTTTGGGCCCGTATTAACAGAGATTATTAAGTATGTAACTTTTTCTTCGACGAATTTTTATTCTTAAAATCCATTTTTGAAATTGATGTTGTATTTGAGCCATTATATTTTCAGCAGTAAATTGAACCTGCTGATAGAATAATGGCTAAAGTACAACACCAATTTCAACAAGTTAAGATGGATTTTAACAGTAGAAATTGATCGAAGATAAAGTTACATACTTAAGAATCTCTGTTGATACAGACCTTGGAGCCACTCACTGTGCTCTCCTAACATTAACCTCTTCAGTACTGCGACTTATTTTTACGACGAATTCTTGGTATGAATAGACGATTTTATTGACATTAGGAAAGGTCTATAGAGGTTAAAAGAATAGTGGCCGGAGTGATAATTGTTTTTAATCCCCAAATGAGTTTCTGAAGCAGTATAAAATCGACAAATAATAAGCAGAATAAATGTGAATATGCGTTCCCCACTAATGAAGGGATTAAAACTGAGGCTGGACAGGCAAACACTGACGCAAACTGATGCAGATACGATCAATTTCTTAAGTCCTCGAGAAGAGTAAGAGATCTTTCAGCACCACTATAAAGAGAGGAAAGTGAGGAGAATACCCAACAATTCTTCCAGCATCAATATTTATGGCGACGATCACACTACCCTCATCAGACGCCCCGCTGAGACTCCCCGGCGAGAGAGTGAAGCGCGGAGGAGGAAAAAATGAGGGGTGGCTTTGAGGGGCGTCGCTAAGAACCTTCCCGCGACACCTTAGAGTTGACGGCAAAGGAGTCTGACTGCCTACAGAACTGAATGGGCGTCACTTTACACGAGAGAGAGAGAGAGAGAGAGAGAGAGAGAGAGAGAGAGAGAGAGAGACTCGTATTCTCACTTCTCTGCTTCACCTCCACTATTTCAAAAGGCCTTATTTAAATTGACACATGATTTTTCAAGTGTTTTGACGATTCTACATTATTAACTGGAAAAACACTCTTGAAAACTCCAATAATCATCTCTGCTCTTGAAAAATTATCGTGATGAGAGAGCAAAGCGTTTCTGAATACGGACCAGAGAGAGAGAGAGAGAGAGAGAGAGAGAGAGAGAGAGAGAGAGAGAGAGAGAATTTCCTTGTGAAGGGTGGAGATGGGAAGGTGAAGTGGTTACGCCCATGCTACATACATACATACATACATACACAGAAAATGGTGCACCTCCTCCGCTCCCTCCCTACACACACACACACACACACACACACACACACACACACACACACACACACACACACACGTTCATGACACAGAACACCAAACCGCACTCAACCACGTGTCGTGTCTGCTTGTAAATCTGCCAGCCAGCCGAGAGTGTGACACACCCTAACTGGGCCTAGAGGTGTTGGCTGCCACGCTGCACCTCGCCTCTCTTTCTAGCCCTACGTATCTCTCTTCTTGTCTTTCATGTCCAATCTTTCTTCTTCGGGAACTTCATATGGACTCTGCCTGCCTGAGCGTACATCTGCTACTTCTTATCTGATCTCGCCGCTGCGCACATCATCAGGCTTCTGTGCCTCAGCAAACCGTATTTGGAGAATGCGATGATGGAAATGGGAAGGTTTGGGATTCTGCATTGTAGTAGTGGCAGTAGTAGCGCTCGCTGGTCATACGTATTGGTGGTGGTGGTAGCAATAGTGGTAGCAGTATTAGTGTTTGCATTATTATTATCATTATTGTTGTTGTTATTATTATTATTATTATTATTATTATTATTATTATTATTATTATTATTATTATTATTATTATTATTATTATTATTGTTGTTATTATAATTATTGTTTTTATTATTATTATTATTATTATTATTATTATTATTATTATCATTATTATTATTATTATTATTATTATTATTATTATTATTATTATTATTATTATTATTATTAGCAGCAGCAGCAGCAGCAGCAGTAGTATTAGTAGTAGTAAGTAGAGTAGTAGTAGTAGTAGTAGTAGTAGTAGTAGTAGTAGTAGTAGTAGTAGAGTAATAGTAGTAGTAGTAGTAGTAGTAGTAGTAGTAGTAGTAGTAGTAGTAGTAGTAGTTGTTGTTGTTGTTGTTGTTGTTGTTGTTGTTGTTGTTGTTGTTGTCGAGATCTTTATAACACTCAGAAACTTTGGTAGTAGTAGTAAGGGAAGGATGATAAAGAGCAATAATAAATGGAAAAATAGACAAAGATGGAAGGAATACAAATGAAGTAGACATTAAAACAGAAGCTTGACTACTGATATGAAAAATAAACAACAAGCAAAGTAATATTGAAGATAAGTTGAAGTAAGAAAGAATGACCAAAGAAAGAGACACACCCACAAAGAAATGATCACAATGAGACCAAAAAAGTAAATCACTACAATACATCATAATGAATAGCAATAATATAAGAGAAGGCAGGAAAGTGAGAGTTGTGTAAGGGTGAGTAGACGAGTATGAAAAGCCAGGAAGAAACAAAGAATGAAGGAGGAAGGAAGGAAAAAAAAACAAGAGGAGGAGGAGGAGGAGGAGGAAGAGTAGGTCACCTGGAAAGAAGGAAGCAATTTACGCATTGCAACTTAATGAAGAGCCTTGCACAAAATCACTCCAACCTTCTTATCCTTTACGTATCTCAGTATAGCATTATTTTTTCCCTTCATACAGACACACACACCCACACTCTCTCTCTCGGCAAGTTTTTCATGGTACACTAAGTTCTCACTACTTCTCTTCCTTCTTCCAGGTTATTCTTTTCTTCTCTCTTTTCTCTTCCTACGCACCTCGTCTCCTCGTCTCTCACAGCCTCTCTGTTCCTCACCTTGTCTCCTGCTTCGCGCAAGGCCACCCAGCTAAATATATGCTTCGAGAATCTATTTTTTCTTCACCTGCCGTTGCTACAGACTTACTTTATTGTGACTTTTAACATGACGGAGAGGGAGGCGAAGGAAGAGGAAGAGGAAGAGGACGTAGAATACACAGACGAAGAGGACGAGAGTGAGGGCAAGAAGGAGAAAGATAAGAGTGACCACGAGGAGGCAAGGCGAGGAAGTACTAAAATAAATTGTTGCGTATTGTATATTTACATTTCCACTGCACATGGGCTGTCTAAATATTTCACTTCAGTAAGAGAGACGATAGAAAGAGAGAAAAGAACTGACAAAACCCACAACAAATAAAACAGAATTTTATTATGAGAAAGAAGCTAATTATATGACAAAGCACATGAGGCAAGATAGTCGCTGACATCTCCCTCGGTCTCGCCATGTTTTCCAGGCAGGCGGGCGTGCAGGGAGCGGGGGAAGCCACGTAGACTTGACCAGGCAAGCTCTCTCTGTCCTGAGTCGTGCTTGGGGTACGGTCAATCAGTCACTCAGTCAATCAGTCTTTCTCGACCTCGGTGGTGTCGTGATCATCCTCAAAACAGCTTACAAATATGAGTCAGGGTTAGTTGAAAGTTGAGTCGAGTACAGAGAAACAAA
>CM035194.1:12796909-12804409 GCA_020233015.1 Callinectes sapidus
GAGAGAGAGAGAGAGAGAATATTACTGGAGTTTTCTATTTATATTATTTCTACCTCTTTTCTTCATTCTCTTATAATAAATTCTTACTAATATAAAATTTTTTCTTTCATCTTACCTTTTATGACTTTCTTTCCTATTAAATTCGTTCAATAGTACTCGTATTTTTTCCCTGTTTTTTCTTTTCATCTCCATTTTCGTACGCTTTTTCAACAATTATTCTAATTTTTTTCGTGTGTGTTTTCTTGCATTTTTCTCTCTCACTTACCATAACAGTTCTTAGTGCGACTTAAAACTTCTTACAACTATAGTTCTTCTTTAATCGTTCTTCTGTTTTTTTTCTTTCCATGTCCATTTTCTTGCATTTTTCTCTCTCACTTGCCACAACAGTTCTTAGTACAACTTACAATTTCTTACAACTATAGTTCTTCTTTAATCGATCTTCTATTTTTTTCTTTCCGTGTCCATTTTCTTGTGTTTTTCCTTTACTTACTACAACAGTTCATAATAACAACTTACAACTTCTCTCTACAATCGTTCTACTATTTTTTTTCTTTCGGTGTCCATTTTCTTTTTTACTTATTACACTTGCGTTCTTTTATTTTTTTTCTTTCGGTGTCCATTTTCTTGCGTATTTCCTTTGCTTATTACAACAGTTCTTGATACAACTTACAACTTCTTACTACAATCGTTCTTCTGTTTTTTTTTTTTTTTTTTTTTTTTTTTTTCTATCCGTCTCCATTTTCTTGCGTTTTTCCTTCACTTACTACAAGAGTTCTTAGCGTAGAGCCAATGGACGATTTCACCCCAAGGATCATTCCCTCCTTACCCGGCCCACCGCTCTCCCAGACCACAAAGGCTCACTGAAGCTCCATTGTGGCCACGTCCCGGAGCTTTGAACGGTTCGGAGACGATTCGAATCCCTTATGAAGCTCTTCAGTGCTCGCTGTTTTTCACGCCGAAGAAAAGAAGTTCTATTTTTTTTTTTCCTTTCTACTTCTTTGTTTTCGAGTCTTATTTTTCGTTCGGGGTTATTGTGTGTGTGTGTGTGTGTGTGTGTGTGTGTGTGTGTGTGTGTGTGTGTGTGTGTGTGACTCGGAATTCATTTTTTGTTTTTGTTTTTCTGTGTTTGTTTTGTTAGTGTTTCCTTTTCTTCGATTTTCTTTTGTCTATTATCTTTTCTTTACATTTTCTTGGATATCTTGCTATTTTCTTTATTCTCCTTATTGCTTTTCTTTCTTTCTTTAATAAATGTTTACCTCATATATTTGTTATTTATCAGGAAGCAAAATGCATTCCTCCTTTTCCTCATTTTTACTACACGTTCTCGTT
Organism: Callinectes sapidus; assembly: GCA_020233015.1. Taxonomy (NCBI): domain Eukaryota; kingdom Metazoa; phylum Arthropoda; class Malacostraca; order Decapoda; family Portunidae; genus Callinectes; species Callinectes sapidus. The sequence goes on from CM035194.1 coordinate 12,798,239, forward strand.
CTCCTCCTCCTCCTCCTCCTGCTCCTCCTCCTTCTTCTTCTCCTCTTCTCCACCACGAAATATTTTCCTCAACCTGCTTTCATATATTTTCCTTTCACATAACACTTCCTCAACACTGTGAGTATTTACATTCACACTTCACTATTGAGGTCACGAGAAGGAGGTCACGAAAAATTCTCATAATATCTCCCACTTTTTATTTTTTTTTATTTTTTACAACATTTCGTTCCATCCACCTCCAGTAACGCACGGCAATACTTCATTTTGTTTACATTTTTCCACATAGCTTCGTCTAATTTCATGTGAAGTTTCCTTGTTTGCTCAACCGTGTTTCTTTCGTACGCGACTTTGTCAAACGTGTTTTTTTGATACATTTTTTAAGGGCGAGGAATTGTATAGAAGGTAAACAGAGTTATTCAGTCCTTCCTACATCACGCGACTCCCCACAAAACAGCAACAGGTGAACACGCCAGGTAAATAGTTATGGCTTCTCTCCTCTGCTCGGTATCCTCTTTACTGCTATTATCATTATTTTTCTTTCTTCATTTTCTTCTCATCTTTTATATTAATTTTTATTCTAGTTCTTGTGATTGCATTTCTTTCTGCATCCTTCCTTTTCTTTTCTTTTCTTCTTTCATCATTAAATTTTTCCTCTTGTACATGTCACAAAGGTAGAGAGAGAGAGAGAGAGAGAGAGAGAGAGAGAGAGAGAGAGAGAGAGAGAGAGAGAGAGATCAAACAGCCAGCGGTCAATCCAGGTCAGTTCCCGAGTTTGCCAATAAAGAGGATAAAAGGAGACCTGACGTGCATGAGACGAGGGTTGGGAGTGCATAAGAAGACACAAGAGGACATTATTATGAAGGAACACGCAAGGCGAGGCACAGAAAGAACGCCCTCCACTCGCCAGAAAGGAAAGGAATGTAAGGAAGGACATTGGTAAAGAGGTAAAAGAAGAAATAAAACTTTCTCAATATTTCAGCTAAGTTCTCCCTCCTCTGACTGAAAGAAAACGGTGGTATCGCGGCAGTTTTGGAGTCGTTAATGGCTGAGCACGTGTATTAATGGTCCGTATACAGGTACAGGGGCTCAATGGTCCACGCAGGTGCGCTAATGGACCGTTCCACTTCCTAATGGTTCGTTCAGACAGGTGTTGTTGCAAAGCGGGTTCATGTGGCGGGGATGAAATTGAAGGTATGAATAATGGAGAGTGTTTTGGTGTGTGTCGAGTGAATGTTTGTGGTGAAAGGAACGAGAGTCATTTTAAGTCTTGCTGAGGAAGGACATCGTGATCAGGACACGTAATGAGCGCAGATTTATATTCGCAAATGATGCATTGTAAAGTATCATGACCATTGTATATGTGTTTGGCCGGGAACACAATGCCAAAGATAACACAGGATAATTTCTCCACTAATGGTAAAAATAACGGAACTTTTTTAAACTTTTTTTATAACCAGTAGGGATTTAACTCAGGGAAAAACAATAGCGGTCAAACAGTAGTGAATAGATTAAACAGACTGCCAATACTGCAAGATTAAAGAACATTTGGTGACTAGAGAGACAGGTGAACATAGACACTAACACGGCAAAGTTAAATAACAATGAGTAGATATCGGCCCTCAAATTCAGTGGTAGATATCCAGAATACACACACAAAACATAAGAATATAAGAAAATGAAGGAAGCTACAAGGGGCCTTTAGACCTAATCGTGGCAGTCCCTATGTGAACACCTCTGCCTATTTCCACCTATCATCCTCATCCATAAACTTGTCCAATCTTCTTTCAAAACTCCCCAATGTCTGAGCACTAACAACATGATTAGTAGATTCATCCTAGGGTAAAGAGACAGCAAATACTTACATATACAAAGACGAATCATTTGAATTTAGTAGTTAATATTGGGAGAGAATGTCGGCATCCACCAAACCTATGAAATCGTGTGAGGATGACATCAAGCTTATCTGTTGTCAAAATCAGTAATTAGGTTGTCAGTGGTGAGTCAATAAGAAGCTTTGGGTGGTCACAGAAACAAGGATAAACTCAAGTACCAATGTTAAATAAAAATTGATAAGTGCATGTATAGTAACTCATACCTTCCGTTTTATTTCCTCAGTTTTTTTTCTTTTCTTTCTTTCTTTTTTTTCTTTATCTCACATTTATTTTTATCCTGCACCTTCCAGAGAAACAGAGATGAGCACAGGTATCAACATTACATAAAAACTGCCAAGTTACATATAGCAACATCTAGTTTCTATTTTTTTCATTCTTTTTTTCTTTCTTTCCTTCTTTCTTTATCTTGTTTCTCTGACACTTATTCTTGTCCTGCACCTTCCAGAGAAATAAAGATAAGCACAAGTATGAATGTTAACTAAGAACTGTCAAGTGTAAATATGAAACCTTTTCCATTTCTTTCCTTCTTTCTTTTTTCATTTCAATTATTCTTTTCATCTTGTAGTCTTCCTTTACATTTCTTTTATTTCCAGGACGAACTGCAATAACTTCCTCGAAAAGCCATGAAACACGACAAGTGAATAACAGACAAAATTAATTTGGCCTTCTTGTTTTCTGTACTTTCTATTACCAGGAAGAACTAAAATATCTCCCTCAAAAAGGCATCAAATTAGCGAGGCTGTGTAAGTATGATGAATTCTTGCAGCTTCCTTCTCCTTCACGCGCTTCATTCTTCAGACTTTTTCGTCCGATTTGGTTCATCTTTCCTATTAACTCTTTCACTGCGACATACACCACAACACAGTCTTAAAACAGCGAAATCTTAACAGAAATCGACAAGATAGATAGAAAATATAATTTGAAATAATATGATAAAGTCTTTAGTTAATAGAATGCTTTGGTATGGTAGTGAGTTAAGGTGAAAGATCTCGGTGGTGGTTTGTTAAGAGGAACGAAAATCAAAGGATCAGATATGGTAAGAGTGTGCTAAAGACGGTTCGAAGGAAGTTACTCATATAGGTGCTATTGTACTAATTCTTTCTAGCTTCCTACACACGCTTCACTCCTAAGTCTAAAATGAAAAGTAAAAAAACCCTTCTTTTCTATTAAACTTATCTAGGGAGAGGTATCTAAGTGGACCTTTTTTAATCACATTTTTTTGTCCTTGTCCATTTTCTCTCTTACATAAAAAAAGAGGAACAAACATAACAAACTCAGACATGGGCCAGTGTACTGAAAAAAGTCTGAGAGAATTACGCCTATGAATTATATATGTAGGTAACTTACTTTAAGAGGGAGAGGTTTTGAGACATTTATCCCTCACTTTCAGCAAACTTGTATGACCAGTAAGGGGATTAGCACAATATAGCGGGCTTTTCTTTTATTTTCACTATTTTTATTGCCTCTGCCCAGCTTTTCTACCTCTTATATAAAAAATTCCTTTCAGCTTCTTTTCCACAATTCCTGGCACGAACTGAAATAGCAGTCTGGGAACACCATGACACGCTGGGAACGACGGGGAATGTTCATTAAATCTATATATATATATACACATATTGCCTCGTACCAGTAAGTGTCAGGAAGCGACGAGTAAGAGTGACAGAAGCATCCAGGCTGGAAATTATTAAAAAAGCACCCAAATGAACGGCCATAAACAATCTAGCTTGAAAGACACAACAGCTGACGATAAAAGTGTCAAGCTGTAATTTTGTTTTTCCATTGAGCTTTTGTTATTTCAGTTCTTTTTCCTTCTGTCCGATTCATGCCAACGTGGAAAGATGGGACAGGGAAAAAAACTGACTTCCATTAACTATGTGCATATGGAAAATTGCTGTGTGTGTGTGTGTGTGTGTGTGTGTGTGTGTGTGTGTGTGTGTGTGTGTGTGTGTGTGTGTGTGTGTGTGTGTGTGTGTGTGTGTGTAAATTCTTTTGTGTGGGCAGATTCAAAGCACAAATACTGATTACATACGAAAGCGGATACATTGGAAATAATAATGCATTGCGAACCACACACACACACACACACACACACACACACACACACACAGACCACTATCGTCAAAAACAACAAAACAACAACAAATAATTGCAAAACAGGAAATCAACAAACAAGAGGAACACGAGATATTCAATCATCCGAGTGGTGAGCAAACGAAATCAACAAACATACTAACGCCTGAATAAAATAACAGGAAATTTAAAAAAGATGAAAAAATGTTCAAAATTTATCCAGGAGTTACTCGAATAGATTAAAAAATGTGAGTGAAGGATTAAAATGGAGGGAGAATGAAGAGAAAGAAAAAAAAAAACTGGATGAAGAGAGAGAGAAGGGAGAAGAAAAGAAGATGGAGGAGAGGAAGAGGAAGAAGAGAACGAGAAAAGAAAAAAAAAGTGAAAATCAAAGAGCATAACACGAAAAAGACAAAGAAAAAAGAAACAGAAAGAAGAGAAGGAACAAGAATAAGGAAGGTTACAACACCAAGAAGAGGAGGGAGAAACAGAGTAAAGACCAGGGAAACAGAAAGACTTCAATGACAAAGGAAAAAAAAAAGAAAAAAAAACACGAAAACAAGGCAAAGAAAGAAAGAAAGAAAGAAAGCAGAGAAGGGCAAGAAGAGAAATAACACAAAATTACAAGAAGAGAAGAAAGAAGCAGAATAAAGACCAAGGAAAGAGGGATGGACTTCAATGACAAAGGAAAAGATAGGGAACAGAAAGAAGACAAGGATAACAAAGAGATAACACAAGATTGGGGTAAGAGGAGGGCAGAGAAAAGGAAGACAAGAGTAAGGTGAGCCTCATACAAGAGACAAGAGGGGGACAAGAGGCTAAGGACACAGGTACACTATGAGAGAAGAAGAGGGGGAGGGGAGGGGGCAGGTGAGCGTGTTACCTGGCTAATAAACGAGCGCCACGCAGGTGTACCGGAGACTGGCAGGTAAGTGGGGGTGACAGGGAACCCTATACGAGAATGAGTGATCCTGCCCTTGTTATTGTCGTTGTTGGGTAGCGAAAAGGTGAGGGGGTGAAATGCAACAGCTTTACGATATGGGGGTGTCAGTTTCATGTCATGTGTGTGAGGGAGGCATAGACAGACAGGCAGAAACACACAGACAGACAAACAGATACATAGACAGACAGGCAGACAAGGATATGAGTGGGGAAACAATGTAAGAGGCAGCAACAGATGGTTGGAGAGAACGAGAGAAACAAAAGTAATAAAAAAGTAATAAAAATGCATCATATCTCAGCCCACGCGATGAGTGGAAGGGCGCACGATGAAAAAGAAATGTAGGAAACAAGAAAGAAAAAAAAGGAAAGAAAGGAAAGAAAGACCAAACGAAAGAAAGTGGGAAAGAGGAAAACGGAATGGAAACGAATATAGACACGCAGAAACGAGTAAAGTAAAAGAAAAAAAAGAAAAAAAAACAAGGAATAGAAAAAGCAAAGTGAAAAAACGCCAGGATGCCAAAAATATACAGCTTAGAAAAAAAAAAAAAGAACGAAAGGAAAAAAGAAAATGACAAACATGAAAACGAAAAAGAAAAAAAAGGTAAAGTACAAAAAAAAAAAACTTGAAGATAGACAAAAATTCCCACAAAAGAAAAAAGAGGCAAAAAAGAGGCAAAAAAGAGAGAAAAAAAAAGAAAGACTACTAACTCGGAGACATATTTCTATTCCAGTGGCTGTTCTTTTTCTTTTTTTTTAGGTTCGGAGAGAGAGAGAGAGAGAGAGAGAGAGAGAGAGAGAGAGAGAGAGAGAGAGAGAGAGAGAGAGAGAGAGAGAGAGAGAGAGAGAGAGAGAGGAATGAAGGAGGCGGATAAAGGTGAAGTGTGAGAGGGAGGGAAAAAGGAAGAGGAAAAAGGGAAGGAAGGAGGAGGAAAAGGGAATTGTGAAGAGTCTATCAAGTGAGCGAGAGTTGCAATAGCGGTTGAAAGGACGCGAGAAGAAGGAGAGGAATGAGAAAGACATAGGAGAGGGTTGAGAGAGAAAAATGGAGGCAGCCTTGCATAGAAAAGGAAGAGCGGCCGACCAGGAAAGGAGGAAAGAGGGAAACCACTGCAAGATGCGAAGTTCAGTGAGGAAAAAAGATTGCGTAAAGCTGAAAGAAATGGGTGAAAAAATGTATAAAATGAGAAAAAAAACGTATGAAGGAAGTGGAGAGAAAAAAAAAATGCTGAATGTGAAAGGAATGCAATATTATTAAAACGAAAGTAAA
>CM035194.1:12834269-12846769 GCA_020233015.1 Callinectes sapidus
TTATGCTTTCTATGACACCTACTCACTCTATCCCCCCCCCCCCCCCCTCCCACCCATGTGTTTGTAGTGTAGGAGTATTAATGAGTTAGCCTCGTGATTGGGTGCAAGGGAGAGGAGGGGAGACAGGGAGAGTGGGTGGGGAAGTTACAGGGAAGAAATTGGACTCCCATCGACCACACGTGATGAGGGAGGGTCGTGTGGGCGAGGGAGGGAGTGGGGGAGACGAAGGAGGTTAGTGAGGGCGAAGAGTGAGAGGGAGTAGTTGTATGGACATAAAGTCACATTATCTACCCTTTCATTCTCCCCCACTCCCTCCTTTCTCTATCTCTCCCTCCTCCTAGTGGGACGGGAGGGTGAGAGCTGGGGAGGCAAGGACGGAAGGGAGAGGAGGAGGGAAGCACGTTGAAACTGAACACTGCCATGTGCTATGGAATGTTACCTCCCCTTACTTCCCTCCTCACTAGTCTCACTGCCCCACCTCTCTCTCTCTCTCTCTCTCTCTTCTCAAATTTTCTCCCATATTTTCTCCATTCTTCACATTCTCATCGTCTTTTACTGAGCATTACCACTGACATTACCTGCTCTTACTTTCACTGTTCATTCGTCCCTACTCTACTTTTCTCCTCTCCTCCTCCTACTCCACTTTTTTTTTTTTAATTCCATTATTACCGGCAATACAACTGCCACTTCTACCATTAACAGCCCCTTCACTACAGTTATTACTTGTGATTGTTTCAGCATTTTCTTATTTTTTAATGAAACCTTATTTCTCTGTTTTTGTTTTTGTTTTTATCATTGTTCTGTCTAGTTCTCGAGTTCATTTTTCCTCTATACGTTTTTCATTATTCTTGTTTATAATCAATTTTGTTTAACTTTTTTATTATCTATTTAGTATTAAACTGTTTTATCTATCTAGCTACCTATCAAACTTGATAATTACCTCTTTTCACTATTACTAACTGTCCTATACTCGTACTGGTGCTTAGCTACACCTACACATACACCACTACCACCACTAAGATATCTTCTCCCATTATCTTCATTATCATTCCCACATAGTATACCTACATCTTTATCACTATAGAGCCACCTACCAGCCAATCGTACCACCGCCCACCAGTACTTACATTACCCTGAATTATCTGGCCCTCCTCTCGCTCCCTTTTATCACTCGTTATCACCCATTGGAACCACCCACTCCATTTACCAATGTTATAAACCGCTGCAGTTTTTGCCACCCTAATTTTCATCAATGTCCCCTCACCGCCATTAAAGTAACAATATCGCAGGTCGCTGTGTATGATAGGGAGGTGAGTGGGTGCGTAGGGCGCCCGGGGAGCGACACCTGCACGTGGGCGGCGCTCAGTCAGGTGTTGGGTGATCGATCACGGTGGCGGTGGCGGCGACTGACGCGCGGCCGCTCTTCACGTGTGTGTGAGTGTGACGTCACCAGACTCCCTTGTCACGTGGTCTCGTGACGTCACAACCGCATCCCCCGCATTTAGAGAAGTGACGTCACGTGAAGAGGCAGGAGGGCCGGGACAGGTGGCGCTAAGATGGTGGCCGTCACCTGTTATTTGGACTGTGGCGCAGCGGGATTCAGGTAAACCTAAATTATTGAAGAGTAAGAATGAATACGTAACCTAACCTAGCCCAACCTATTTATTACTACCCCTAATCCATATAAGCCTCTACATTTTTTTTCTACGATTCTCTAGATTCTAGTGCTTGAAGGCCATCCCCCCATGGCCTTCAAGCACTGCCCTCCACGTCTCTTTTAATACATTATTCCATGAGTGTAAACTTTCACATGAGATGCATACTGAAGACTTGTTATAGTTTAGCGGTTTGGGTGACAGTGTTGAATGTGGTGGTGGTGATGGTACGGTAACAACAGTTGTAGCGACGGTGTAGACAGTAGTAGTGGTAACGATAGAACTAGTTCAAGCGTATTTTTAGCGCGAAAACAACTGGGGTGGTGTTAAGAGCATAAGCTACCAGTTGTGTATATATGGACGCGGGGCGGTGATCGGGGTGAGCATGGGCTGCTCGTGTGTGCTAGTGGGTCATCGCTATAGAACACAGGCTGTTCCTTGGTCTGAGGCATTACTGACAGCAATAGCTCGCTCTCTCTCTCTCTCTCTCTCTCTCTCTCTCTCTCTCTCTCTCTCTCTCTCTCTCTCTCTCTCTCTCTCTCTCATTACGATGGAAACGGAAGTAATCTAGCCACGGACTGTGAAGCAAACATCAGGTGGAAAAAAAAAACATTTGATGCCGTTGCGCAATTAGAAGTGACAACTATGATAATATAGTAATAATATACTCCGTAGTATTTCTGCTGTCTTAAAATGATCTCAGAATGCTAAACAGTGCGGCATAAGATTATACGCAGTAACACCGGTCGGATCACTCTAGCGTCCCTAACGCCACTTTTGACCTTGCAAGAGACCCACACATAAGCCAACAAACATTTTAGTCAGCACTGCTTGCGTCATGTTATGCAATGCTTGCTTGCCAACTTAGAAAGGTTTCGCATACTCTAATACACATTTAAGCACTATTCTGAGCCTAAATGGTAAGATCATGGAAATGTGTCCTCAGCATAAACACATATTCGATTTCTAAGCAAAACAAAGCAATGAAGCACCACTAACACTTATACTCGTTCATCTTTGCAAATTTATGATTCAAACATGACATCAATTTTACAGACAAATTTGTGTAACTGAATGCAGCGCTCCAAGTGGCGCGAAAAGTGTGTGGAGGCACGTGCGCTTATAACTTGAATAACTAGACTAACCTTTCAACATTCAGGCAGCCACGTGCCGCTCCCACCCCTTTATACGTGCCATGGCCACTGAGGAGGAGTGAAGTCAACGCTTCTTAGGTCTACATAGGTTAATAATTAGTGGTGCATTCGATATTTGTTAGTGTACGGGCTGAAGGAAAGAGGGTACGGAAAACTCCTAAGGAAGAGAAAGGGTGTGTATATGGTGAAAAGCATATTGTGGGCACAAGGACTGGGTTTCAATCGTACCCTTAAGAAAATCTAGGTTACATGTAGCGTCTCTTAACTGTGTGTGTGTGTGTGTGTGTGTGTGTGTGTGTGTGTGTGTGTGTGTGTAGTAAGTGTTTTTGTGCTCTTTTCTCCCCCCCCCACAACGCTCAAAACAAGATAATAGTACATAGATAAGAGTGACTCCTGCTGAAGCACGCCTCGCTTCTCCCCAAGCTAGTGAGCAATGTTAAGCAAATTGTATGGGACAACGTAAGCATTAACGGATTTGTTAACGTAGAAGTACTTTCAACCACTTTTATGACGCACTTTCCTGACCACTCTCCAGACAAGCACGCACTGGTTGTTTTTGTTAATGTTGACGTGTACAAGGAGCGAGTACAAAAAATGCTATGACGCACCTGTTTGTCTGAGGCGACTACAAGAATGCGCTCACACACACACACACACACACACACACACACACACACACACACACACACACACACACACTTCAAACTGATGCTGACAATGTAATTTTCCTTATTCCTTAAGTTTCTTTACATATGGCTAAAAAAAACACTTGATAAATCTGCATCAGTTTCAAGTAAAATCACACAAGGTGGACCGAGTTATTCTGTACTTATTCGTAAAGATACAAGTTTGTTCTGATCAATTTTCAAGACAGCAGATTGATTTTTCAAGGCATTTCAAGTTACTTGATGCCCTTTTACCGGAAGAAAACACGTAGTACTTACTTACCAGTCACGCAAGGACACGAGCATGTTTTATTGCAGCTTCAAGCGAAGGACATCATGCTACTAGTTGATACATCTAGTATATAATCGCCTGTCTTGTTCTCACCTTTACTGCTAAGAAAATCTATGCAGGGATATCATCATCCTAATATAAAGCTACATCTCTTTACGTTAAAATAATATAATTTTTATTCACCATTTTTGCTCCTTAACTTGGAAATCTTGGCCGCCACTGACACAGGCACAATTTAATCGCTCACCATTCTGCTCACTATCGTCCAACCCACTTCTCGCCTCAGTGGCATCCAGCACTTTCACAGCAGCACTATTGAGTATAGGTAGTCTAACAATGCTCACAGAATCACAGAGCTTTACCACATCCAGCAGCACCGCGTCGCTCTATAACATTAAGACGCAAGACTTAATATTAATAGGTAGGCACAGTTCTACGCATGACTTTTGACATATGAATAAATCTTTATCCATTGACGTAATTCAATGAAAAAAAACTCCTGGAAGTAAAAAGTAGGCGATCTTCAAACACGTCTCATACAAGCAGCTAACCTCCAAGGGTTAACAACACTGGATGTGAGGTAGGGCAGGTGAACTCTCTCTCTCTCTCTCTCTCTCTCTCTCTCTCTCTCTCTCCCCGCTGTATTTTAATACGCTAGAAACATTAAGACCCTTTTCATGTACATACAAATAAAAAAAAAAACTATTCAGACTGACAATGTTGCAACACATAATTAAAGGCAGTCTAATGTCAATTGCCAAGCAGTTTCTCGTACTGGCAACTGTTCATTGGAATTAGCTTTGAAACGCATTGCAGAACTCAACGTTATTTTCAGAATTTGATGCCGTTTCGTAAACTCCAACACTCATACTGGCAACAAATCGTTTAATATTGACACTCGAATGTCTACAATGACACTCCAACACTCATAACCGGCACTCGAAAGCGGTGGGAAGATTGACCTTGTGTAGCCAAAGAGGCTGGTCACGTGTGGAGCAGCGTGTGGCCCGTCCCTCCCTCCCTCCCTCCCCTCCGGCCGCCTCCCTTCCATCCCTCTCGCCCACACGACTTTGTGCAGCGGCATGTTTATGGTGTGGAGGAAGCAGACGTGCTAGGGCTCATCTCCATCCTCATTAGCTTTCTTCAAGAGAATGTAGGTCCCAAAGAAAGTGTCCTGGACGGGCTGGTCTTGATAGCACTGAACAGTGCCCTTCGCTGGACTTGCCGAGGACCAGAGACGGGGGCGTGGCATAGGCTGGTTTGATATTCTGACGCAAAGAGGATTAGATAACTTACATTGGCGGTGGGTTTGATGGGTGATGGATGTCTCTTGGTGCCTTCGACAGGAGGCACGTTGGACGGAGAATGGGCTGGCACCCTCTCAAAGGCGGCCACTCCATTCATGATTGGCTGTTGCGGCGGCTGCTGTTGAGCACCGCAGGTTTGGTGTTGAACGGCAGGCGAGGGTGGGGCACCAGGACCCATAGCTGAAGCGGTCATGGTTCTGCAGCGGGAGTTACGGTCACCCAAGAGAAGAGAGAGGCTGTACGGGGCCTCTGGTTCCTCTTTCACTACCGTGGCCATTACCAGTGGCTCCAAAGGGGCCTAGGCTCTAGCCAGTCCTCTTACCCCTGGTCCCAAGCGGGGCCGGGGAGGGGACAAGAGGGCACGTTGGAGCTCAGCTGTGTTCTAGGTTGGGGCACGGAAGCGTGGACAAGACGGAGCCAGTGCCCGCCAGCAGTCACACGTGCTTCCACTTCACAGGCAAACATCCACGCACACTAGAGTATCTTTCAACCTTAACTTGTGTATTAATACTTCCGGCCGGTCTGCGGGCGGCCTCTCTGCACCATACACTGGGCCGCTGCTACTCAGCACAGCTGTCCTGAGTCTCGCAATGTGACGCAGCCGGTGACACTTCCTTTTCTATTGCAACTTTTACCAATATCACAGAATGTCACAACAAACTTGCATTTATATATCTATTCAAAGTAAACTGTGTCGCCCGAGCATCGTGACCGGTGCTTCTACGATAACGAACAGAATAAAACTCCAAATGCCCCAGGCGGGTGCTCCTGTATGAGAGAGTTGCTACTTAAGGCCCGTGCCATCCACAGCTCTGCACGGCACTGGTTGCCAGAAACGATAAGATGCGAGCGGAGCAGTCGCGGAATGTCCACACCAGCAAAGGCTGCTACAGACTGAGCCTCGCGTGTGAGTGTGTGCGGCTCTCCCGTGTTCGTCTGGTGTGTGCGTATGTGCGTGTGACGGTCACGTGCAGCTCCACACTCGGAACACTTCCAAAATAGACAAGGCGGCGGAGGTGGAATTGTGCTCTCATGTGCCCCTTACTGACTCGCGTTGCCTCTAGGCAACACCATTTGCCCCCTTCATCCCGAAATGAAGCCCTAGCACCTGCTGAGGGACACATATAAAGAAACAACCACCAGAAGATCAACTCAGCTGGCAGCCCCGCCGCCGCAGGTGCCGTCGCTCGCTGGAGACCGACACCCGCCAGGCCCCGCCGCGGCCAAGCTCCTCCAGCAGGGTTCATGTGTGTGTGTGTGTGTGTGAGAGAGAGAGAGAGAGAGAGAGAGAGAGAGAGAGAGAGAGAGAGAGAGAGAGAGAGAGAGAGAGAGAGAGAGAGAGAGAGAGAGCACCTAAACAAACCTTCAAAACACAAAGGATAGGTATACAGCAATGAGGGGGGTGAGGGTAAAGGAGGGAAGCAGATAGAGTTAAGGGAGGGGGGGAATTCTGTCTGGCAGGAATGGGTGCGGGACCGATGGGGCTGGAGCCAGCTGGGCCGGGGCGGAGCGAGGCGGGGCGGGGCGGGGCGGGGCACACGTGACCGGGGTAGCCGTGCACGTGGGTTGCCATGCACTTGATGCTCCCACCGGCAAGTTAACCTCAGCCCCACTTGCCCCTGTCCCTCACCCCTTCCCTCTCCCCATCTAATTCTACCCCATCACCCCGACTTTCCCCCAAACTTCATACCGCTCTCTGCTGCCAGGGGTCATGGGAAGGAGCGTCAGACAAGTCTTCCTTTTGCACACTACGACCAACGCTGCTCTCTCTCTCTCTCTCTCTCTCTCTCTCTCTCTCTCTCTCTCTCTCTCTCTCTCTCTCTCTCTCTCTCTCTCTCTCTCTCAGCACTCGATAAGCTCCTGAACATGACGTTTCCTCTCTCGACTTCACCTCCTCCTCCTCCTCCGAGGTTGGGGTCAGGCAAGAACGCGCCAACCTACATTTGAGGACCAGATGGAATATCAAACAGTCTACGAGAACGAATTGTCCTCCTTGTCCTCTTTTTCCTCGTAGTTTCGTGTTTTCATTACCGTCGACCTCTTCTCATCTTTCACTTTTTTTCTCAGATTTCGTTATCTTTGTCCTCCCTCGTCGTCGTCGTCCTCCTCTTTCTCGTCCATGTCGTTCTTATCCTCCTGGCACACGCCCAGGCTCTCATTCACCACCACCTCCTCCTCCTCCTCTTTTAGAATTTTCCTGAGAGAAAGAGAGAGAGAGAGAGAGAGAGAGAGAGAGAGAGAGAGAGAGAGAGAGAGAGAGAGCATTTATCATCTTTTCTTTCCTGTGCATCAATATTTCTCTTCAGTTGTCTTATGTTGTAGAATAACGGGGCAGCGGATAACAGGGAAAGAAATAGTGGAGTAGGAGGTGGAGGTGGCGGTGGTGGACGAGCGGCATTCCGGTGACAGGCGGGGAGACACGTGACCGTTAGTGACGTCACCGCTCTTGCCTCTATCCTCCACTACCTCCCTCCTCCGCCTCCACCTCCTCCACAGCCGTCTGCTCCTCTCGCCCAACTCTCCACCACATGCATCATAACCACCCCCACCTTTCTCTCGTCTCCCCCACTCCTTTCCCCCTCTCCCCTTCACCAACCATCTATAACTATATCTTTCCCTCATTTCCCTCATTTATTTTTCCTTTTCTTCCTCTACTTTTTCAATATTTCTACTTTCCTTTCTCCCTTCAAAGCCTCCGTCCCTCATGCACCCAAACAGACCCCGTACCTTTCTCCTGTCCTTTGCTATCTTCCATCTATAACTTACTGTACCTCCCTCTCATCATTTAGCTTTTTTTTTCCCCCTTTTCCTCTCTTTTCACTTCCTTTCTTACTTTCCTTTCTCCCTTCAACGCGTTCTTCCATCACGCACCCAAGCAACCACCGTACCTTTCTCCTGTCCTTTGCTTATCTTACGTCTTGCCTTCCTGTTCTTATCAGACACACCCGCCCTCTCTTTCCTTTACCCTTCGCACCTCGCTTGCACCGTGTCCTGTCCTCCAATGCGTGTATCCCCTCATGCCTCCTCTGCACCTGCTTTCCACCTCTACACAAGTTCCAAGGTGGGCTGAGGAATGAGAAGCACGAGATAACACGAGAAAGAACGAGAAAGAGTAGGAAGACGGTTAGGAGAGAGAGAGAGAGAGAGAGAGAGAGAGAGAGAGAGAGAGAGAGAGAGAGAGAGAGAGAGAGTGTCGATGGCGCACGTGATCACTAGCCAGTCATCCTTAGGTACACGTTTTTTCCACTAGTACATTTTTGTTTCGACATTTACTTACTGGCGTTATTTTCACGTCTGGCAGCCAACTGTTGTTTTAGAAGAGTGATATGTACGAATATCTTCTTTGTGAAATGTAGTTTAGCCATATGATATTTTGTAGGTATAGTTTGTCTGTTTCTCATTCAGCATTGAGTTGGTGTGTTATCATTTCTTCCTAATCAGTCTGTCAGTCATATGATCAACCATGGACGGTTCATACATCTACTGTGGCTGAGTCATCATCACTCGGTCATATGATCAGGTCCGGCCCCAGTCGCCAGGCTAGAACATACGTACGTACGTGTCCCAGTAACTTGTTGGAAGTAAAACGCTGTAACAGTCACCGTCGCATTATACGAGTCACATTTAATTTATTAATGAGACAGTTGTACCCAGTCCCCCAGTCCTCCAGTCACCCGAAAAGATATTATGTTCCCAGCCAGTGAACCATGCAAGCCACACAGTACCCAGCGAGGTAGTGCAATAATCATACCCTGCAGCCTCCACGCATTCAATATCATGCCCAGTCAATCGTACGGTCAACCAAACACAGTGTTTGCTAAAACTCAAATGTTTGCACAATCACGTGATCAAAGTCATGATGATAAAGCCAACCAAGCTGTTCTTTCCGTCAGTCAGCAAATTAGCGTTCACTCAAGCTTCCTTCCTTCAGGCAAGCAGCCAGTCAAACAGCCACCCAAGGTCTCCCCCCTGTCTCCGTGCCAACTAGAAAGCTAACCAAGTTGTCCTCCTTATCAGCCCTATAGCTTTCCTCCATCAGCCAACCAACTAAGTTTGTCCCATCAACCACCCTGCCAACATAGCCAGCCAAGCTCCTTTTTTTTCACTCACCAACCACCCAGCCAAGCTTTCCTCGCACCAACTAATCTCTCTCCCTGCTATGAGCCAGCTTGTCAGCCTAACTTTTCTCTTGCCAGCCAGCCAGAGCTTCCTTCCTGCGATAGCCTTTCCTTCACACTGCCAATTCAGCTATTCTCGCCAAGCATAGGCCAGTCCACCGACCCTCCCATTACCCACCGGAACCTCTTCACTTGAGCGGCAGCCACGTACTCGCCCAGCCAGAGATCATTCAGTATGCCAGTCACGTAGTTCCTCGCCTCCCACCCAACCATTCACACCAACCCGGCCACTCTACCACACACCCAGCGAGACAGACACACAGACAGACAGACGGACATCCCTCCACACACATGCACAGTTAGGTCACCAGTCATGTCATGATGCGGAAAGCCGAAAGCAGTCTCGTCACCAGTCACCAGGAAGGATAGAATAGAAGAAAGACTGTGGTGCATAAGTCCGCCTCTCTTTCTTTTCCCTTGACTGAGAAAGAGAGGCCTTCTAGCCACGCAGTCCACCAGTCAACCTGTACTGATGGACTGGTGAGATCGACGAAGCTGAGAAAAATGTGTGTGTGTGTGTGTGTGTGTGTGTGTGTGTGTGTGTGTGTGTGTGTGTGTGTGTGTGTGTGTGTGTGTGAAGTGCGCAGGGAACTGGGTCATTGTCTGTCACTGGGAAGTAAGTACGTACACATCATACTAAAGCCAACCTTCTCCTCCTCTTCCTCCCTTAATCCTTCTCATCATCCACCTCCTTTCATTCTTCTCCCCCTTCATCCTCCCTCCACTGCAGTCCTTCCTTTTCTGCCTTCTCACTTCTCTCCACTCCTTCCTTTACCTCCTCCTCCACCATCATCACTACCACCGGGCAACGCGTGGTTTTAAAGTGGATTTTCAAAGTTGACTGGAGGGAAATTCAAAGCCGAGAGGTCGTTGAGGTGAAAATGTTGCAGTTACTGGGGACGATCAGCTGGTGGATGGGTGCCAGAGTACTCATATATACCTTGAGAGGTTATGGGGGTGAAAACAGGACGAGAATTGGGGCGGCAACGTAGTGGATTGAGGCGTGTGGGGGGGGGGGAGGGGAAGAGAATGAGAAAAGACAGTGAACGTGGATTGTGCGTGGAGGGGGAGGGGGGGAAGAGTGGAGAAAGGAAAGTTGCACATTGCTAAGAGTATATGTATGTTCGACATGTTTCAGCGGAAAAGTGAAATGCTGATACGTGGAGCTTGTCTGTCTGTCTGTCTGTTTATTTGTCTGCCTGCGTGCCTGGTTGAGAGAGAGAGAGAGAGAGAGAGAGAGAGAGAGAGAGAGAGAGAGAGAGAGAGAGAGAGAGAGAGAGATGTGACTGAAAGGATCTACTACTACTCTACTTCCTTTTCTCCCCTTTTCACCCACTCCATCCCCTCTCCTCTCCATCTGCACCTCCTTCCTCCCGCTTTCTTCTCCTTTACTCCTATTATCGTCCTTCTTTTCTTAAATCCTCTCACCCTCTCCGTTCTTCTTTACTTCTTCCATTCCCTCTTTCCTCTTTCGCTTCCTCTAACTCTTATTTTTTTCCCTTCTCAATATATATATTTTTTTATCCCTTCTCTTCTTTTATTCATCTCTCAACCCCCTTTCTTTTCCTCCCTAAGCTCCAATTTTCTCTTTCTTCTTTCCTGTTCTTCATCTTTGTTTCTTTATTTTCTTTCTTTCTTTCTTTCTTTCTTTCTTTCTTTCTTATGTGAAGCGCTCGCCTTTCCCTTTGTTCTCTCTCCTTTCTTCACTATTCCCTTGTCCATTCTATATCGTATTTCCTTTCCCCTGCCCTCTCTCTCTCTCTCTCTCTCTCTCTCTCTCTCTCTCTCTCTCTCTCTCTCTCTCTCTCTCTCTCTCTCTCTCGGCGTCATATGACCTAGTTTTTGCGGCGCCTTAAATCAATCAGTTCGTCAGTCAGCTTCCATCACGCACTCTCCTCTTCCTCTTCCTCCTTTTCTTCCTCTTACTCTTACCGTTCCTGTCTCGCAGCATTCAAGCTCTTCCCTCTCCTTTACTCTCTCCCTCTTGCATTTTCTTCAATCTCTCTCTCTCTCTCTCTCTCTCTCTCTCTCTCTCTCTCTCTCTCTCTCTCTCTCTCTCTCTCTCTCTCTCTTTCTCTCTCTCTCTACAACACCAATTACGGGAGGTTAAGATGGATTTTAGAAGTAGAAATTCGTCTAAGAAAAAATTACAGGCTTAATTATTAATATGCTCTGTTAATACGGGCCCTGGGTTACTGAAATGTGGTATTAAGTGCCATCATCACCACTAAGAGTGAGAGAGAGAGAGAGAGAGAGAGATAAGTGATTTCATTATTGATTTTCTGTTCTATTCTTTTATTTATTTATTTTATTTTATTTTATTTATTTTTTTTTTTCATCTTTCCTATACTGTGCCTTTCAACCTGCCCTTCTCTTCCCTGCCGGTCGGTGAAAACTGCTTCTGGTGTGGCGAAAATAGGTTCTTTTTTAGGGGGAAGCGCGGTCATTAGCAGTAGAAGAGATAAGCGAGTCTTTTTTTCCATTCTTTTATTTATCTTTTAGCTTTTTCCTTCCTACAAAAAGAAAAAAAAGTGTGGGAAGGGAGAAAGAGAGGGTGGATAAGAGATAAAACGTAGCTTATCAGAGAAACACACGTGACGATGAGGCAAAGAAACACTGGGATCAGAGTTACCAGTACGCCAGGGTGAAGCTGTAGAGGTATGAAACTAAGTCCGTATTCAGAAACACTTCAGCGCTGCACTTGTTTCAAAAGGCCCTGGTTAAGTGACACAAGTTTTCAAGGGTGTTTCTTATGGCTCTAATGACAAATAAACTACTTAATTGATTGGAGAAACACCCTCAGAATGTCTGTGGCTTTTGAAAGTAATGGTGGTGAGAAAGCGGCGCATTTCAGAATATTGGCTTTACTACCCCGGACATCAAGCCTTATCAGCTGCTTGTGTTGAAAGTACCGCGTGTGCCGTTTCCCAACCACATATTCCCACACCTTTTATTCCTTAATACATAGTACTTTTTTACGCATGTATTTGATTAGTCAGATTTTCTCCACAGTAACAGTGAAGGACTCTTGTTAAACCTTTCAGTACTGTGATGCATTTTCATATTTATTCCAATTACTATTTGACGATTTCCTACAGCTTCAGAAACTCATATGGGGAGTGAAATAGTACAGACTCTCCATTATTCTTCTGACCTCCATAGATTCTTTCTAATTTCAATAAAATAGTTTAATCACGACTGAAACTGTTGGTAAGATTGTGTCCCAGTACTCCATAATCATGAGAATTG
>CM035194.1:12851769-12856169 GCA_020233015.1 Callinectes sapidus
CATAACTCATTAATCTGAACAAACAGTGTGCCGTGGTTGAAGGAATCATAACTCCATGGAAGTATGCTGTGTTAAATACAAGCTAAAATGTGCAGCAGCTGAAGCATTTGCAATAAAGCCGCTGCAATATTCAGCATGCGAGAGGCAGTAAATGCTCACGCCACAGGAACACGTATGGATAGCTCGCTCAGGCGCTTGCAATAAAATAACGCAATTACATACACGTCCCACACGGATGCACACCACGCAACAAAGTAAACAGTGACCCAGATAGCAACCAACTCCTCCACCCGTCCAGTGTTCACCGTTTGTGGCTCGATGGACAGCCTTTGTGCTTCGTCGAAGCTGGGACAAGCCTCGACCACGATACCGTCTTCCCTTTCCCACATGTTTTTTTTTCTCTTTTTTTTCAGAGTCGGGAGACACACATAATGATTACAAAGAGAATGGAATAATGGCTATGGAATAATATTTTCTTTTCTGGGTGAAGCCTTCCGTGTGTCTTCATGAGAGATGAAACGTACGAGACATTGTTAATTCAGATAAAGATAAGCTAATGAAATATCTTTCCAGTGTGTTGTTTTATACCGAGATTGTGCAAGCAAGTGTAATCAAACAGACGACTGAATACACTTACTAATTAGGTGAGGAATTAGTTGACTGA
This sequence comes from Callinectes sapidus, assembly GCA_020233015.1. Taxonomy (NCBI): domain Eukaryota; kingdom Metazoa; phylum Arthropoda; class Malacostraca; order Decapoda; family Portunidae; genus Callinectes; species Callinectes sapidus. The sequence continues at coordinate 12,852,434 of CM035194.1, forward strand.
ATAAGGAGCCTTCCAATTTGTTGCCCTATATCTCTCGTTGGTGCATGTATCATCAAATATAATATAAAAGCATGTTGCTGTTTATCACTCTTTAGAATTAATATCTGGATAGACTCACTGATAAGACGAGGAACTGGTTGATAGAATAAATGGTCGTTCACTAAATTATCATGTATTTCCTTGCTAGTACAGAGAGATATCGTCAAATAGAACAAAATCTTAATGTTGTTTATCACCCGTTGAAGTAAATACCAGGAACAGGTTCAGTAATCAGGTACTTAGTGCAGTCAATAGGGAGCTTTGAAAGAGGACATATATAGAAGGATAAAGATGAAAGGTGAATGTAAATATATAGGATTTAAATTACCACTTATCTTACACTCGTATGGCGGAAGAAAGGTGGGGCTCGGATCTCCCTTTGTGTGGCTTTGTATTGGAATAAGTGACAGGAAGCCTTGGCGTGCGTTGGTACTCCTTTAAAGCACCACCGAGACTTCTTCTTCCGTAAACGAGGTAGTCTGTTTCTAATAATGTTAAGTGAGTATCGATTTCAGTTAATTTACTTAGCTACCTAAGTTTAGGCTTATTGCTGCAATTACGCTTACTGCTGCTGCGGCTCCTGCTAGACTTTCACGTATAGGGAAAATATGTTGTTGTTGTTGTTGTTGGAATCTTATAAGAACTTAATATATATGTATACGACAGTCTCTACAAGCTATTGTTATGTGTGAACGGAAAAACAATAACAACATCTAGCAACAAACCCACAGACGCTAGACAACGAGACCAGGAAGCAGTCTAACACACACACACACACACACACACACACACACACACACACACACACACACACACACACACACACACACACGACAAACCGTGACACAAATGACGAACGAAGAAATCGGATAGATCATTAAGCAGATAACTTTGTTCCATTTTTTCGCTCTTTACCCGCTATTCACATTGACTCATGTTATTTTTTTCTGTTTCCTTTTTCCAGTGTGTGTGTGTGTGTGTGTGTGTGTGTGTGTGTGTGTGTGTGTGTGTGTGTGTGTGTGTGTGTGTGTGTGCGCGCGCGCGCTGCTCTTAGTTAGCAAGACATCAACCATTCACTATCACGTTAGCAATCCTTTCTTATTACCATTATTCTCTCTCTCTCTCTCTCTCTCTCTCTCTCTCTCTCTCTCTCTCTCTCTCTCTCTCTCTCTCCATACTCTAACTTTGCATCTGCTATCTTTTTTCGTGTATGTTGTTATATGTTTACAGATAAATGGTTAATGACTTGATTAACAATTTTATGCAGAATAATTTCTTTCAGTTTTCCTTATACTAAACCTGTATCTATATTCTTATTTGTTTTTCTCTTCTATGTTCCCTTCACTTTTATCACATGAAGAGAACAATAAATTGATAGAAAAAAAAAAAAAACAAGCAAATAAACAAAATCATTAAAATCTTCACTCACTCGGGAGATTCGAAGACCCACTAATCTGAATTACCAATTTCTTAACCAAATTAACAGATTACCCCATTCCTTTAAAACCACATCAATAGTATACAAGAGAAAATAGGAACACATCACTACAATACCCATGATCATCTTCGCATAAATTCATATCTAATATATTCATTACTTAATAGTTTGATAAAGTGGTTCATCTGCCAGGGTGTCGATGTTTTGAAGCGCGTTCAAGTCGAGGCAAATGAACCTTGGTAGGGACGAGCGTGGCAGTGCTGGGCGGCGCCTGGCTGGTGTGGAGGTTAACTGAGGGAAGGAACCTCACGCCCATAAATAACGGTATGTAGATTCACCTTTATGGCCGTGCTGTGTGTGTGTGTGTGTGTGTGTGTGTGTGTGTGTGTGTGTGTGTGTGTGTCAGAAACAACGATAACTTCACCACCACCACCATCAGTAAAAACTCGAGACCAGCTCCACCGCGCTGGAGAGAAAGCAGTTTGTCAACCTCGCCTTCATCACCACCACCACCACCATTCAACCACCACCACCACCACCATTCAACCACCACCACCACCACCACCACCGCTACCATGCACATTAATCACTACTCTGTCTTCAAGTAATTGGGTACAACATGTTCCTAGTAATTGGGTCTCTCTTGGAAGGGGAAAAAGTCATCTTTGTACTGGATCCCGTCCTACCGGTCATGTGAAGGGTCATTCCTTCCCCGGATCCCAGCAGTGTGTCATCCCGCAAGGTGAACACCCGCTGAGGTTAAGGCTCGTATTCTTCAACACTTCTGTGCTTCACCTCCACTATTTCAAAAGACCTTTAAATTTACATTAGTCTTTAAGGTCTTGATACTGTTTTAGAGAAGATTTTTACTTTATCAACTAAAGAAACTTTGGAAAACCTCGCTAATCATCTCTGTAGCCTTGGAAAACAATCGTGGTGACAGCAAAGCGTTTCTGAATACCGACCTGTGTTATCCCGCAAAGTGAACATCCGCCGAGGTTGAGAGGCGAGCACACAGGAGGCGCGTGCGGGTAAATAATAGCAATGTTGTCTGCCTTGTGGGTAAACTACACGTGGAAATGATCTGATGGGTGAAAGAACGATAGTGGAGCAGGTTGTCCTTTTTGTTCTGTTTTGCAAATGTTAAGCAACGCTCGAGCAAAGCAACGTGTATCTTAGCGCTTCGGTTGCCAGCATCTTTTTTAACGGTGTTTTAGTACCATAGTCTAATTGTTCAAGGTCGGCAAACTAATGACGTCATGATTTTCTCTCGAGCTGCCAAGTGCTCCCGTAACGTGAGGTAAAATATAACTGTGTATGGTCTCTGTGCGCACGTTTCACTGCCTGTGGACTTTAATTTGCAGCTTTGACTCTTCTAACAATGCCTCCTGATACTTACTGGAAGCAGAGGTTTTAAATATCATATTGTAGCGAAGTTTGACTCCTGAAGTGTTTTTCATGTCGAAAACTAGGCGCAATCTACTGGGCCACGATTTTGCTTTAAGTGTACTAGCCATTAATTTGTTCCATATATAATGGCAGTACAGCTTTAAGATTCCCACTTCAAGTTCATTAACCATCTTCTCGCTTTCCATTGCGAGTACATGCTAGGCAGTTGTTGCAAGAATATTTCATAGTACATTTTTCGATAGTAAGTAGTTAGTGGGTGGATACATTTTTTCATGATTTTTGGTACTCCATAAAGAATTACAAGTACTAAAACCAAGAAAATTTCAGGTTTGATTCTATGTTTATACTGTTAAGAGAAGCACGCGCGCGCGCGCGCGCACACACAAACACACACACACACACACACACACACACACACACACACACACACACACACACACACACACACACACACACACACACACACACACCAGACGTATACATGTAAACAAAGTAAAAAAAAAGCGTAGGTTAGTAGAGAACATAATCATAAAAACTGAGGGTACGATGAAATTTTTTTAAATAGAACCGGGAGGGTAGAGGAGGAAAGAAAGAAGGGTCCATGTACGCCAATAAACAAACTGAGAATGAACCCGATTTCCCCCCTCACATAAAAAAAAAAAAAGCTGAAGTTTGGCATAGAGCTCAAGGAAGTAAGATTTTAGAAGCGGAGGCGGAAGCAGAGGAGGAGGAGGAGGAATACAAAGGAAAGCCAAGCAGCAGCAGACCTTTTGGTCCTTTCAAGGCTGCTTGGTTACTACTGCTATCTATCTACAGGGAAGAGAGACAGGACAGTACAGGAGAAGGCCT
>CM035194.1:12862062-12877268 GCA_020233015.1 Callinectes sapidus
AGAATATCCCTGGTAGGTTTGGGGTGGGTGGGTACACCGAGGACCCTGGCGGCGGCTTCGACACGTGACCAGCTAGCGATTCCCCCTCACCCCCCCTGCTCCACCGCCTCGCTCCGCCCTCAACCACACGGACTCCACTTACCTCACCCGCGCGTCATTACTTTATTGCACTTTCTACTCCAATGAAGCAAACGGAATCTCTTAACGGACTAATAGTAGACAAGGAATGCCAATACGCCCTTATTCTTAGAACACAGCCCTGATCAAGCAGTCGCAAACTTATGTAATACATAGGTTAAGGAAATAGGCAAATAGGAATCCTCCTCTTGTTGCTTTTACTTCATGACCGCTCGTCCGTCATTGATGCACGTGTCTGTAACGTGGGCCGGATGTGCGTACATTCCTAACAACACCTCTTTGAAAATAACTTTATTACTAACACGGAAATAGCGGTGTGTGTGTGTGTGTGTGTGTGTGTGTGTGTGTGTGTGTGTGTGTGTGTGTGTGTGTGTGTGTGTGCGTGCGCGCGCGCGCGCGCCCGTGCCTCACTGTATTGAACAGTACTGTTGTGATTCTTTGTGGATACCACCTTAAACACTGAATAAAATGAATGATGTATATGTACCATTGTATTACTGAGTTTATTTAATTTTCTAGACTATTACATAATTTTAGCATGTTCTCCCTTTCCTTTCCCCTCCAACATTGACCAAATGAGGAAAACTTACAAAGTTAATGACTAATTATGATAGTGGGAAATTCATGAATAGTCAAAGTTATATACCATTATTTGCTGCCATACAGGATACTGACGATACAAACTCAAACTTCTTAACTTCCAAACCAAACTACCATTTACTAAGTGTTCTGCCTTCCGACAGGATCCGCTTTCTCATCGCATCATCGAGAAGCGGCGGCGGGACAGGATGAACAACTGTCTGGCGGACCTGAGCCGCCTAATCCCCACCTACTACCTCAAGAAGGGCCGAGGCCGCATCGAGAAGACCGAGATCATCGAGATGGCCATCAAATACATGAAACATCTACAGGCCCACGCGTGCAGTCAAATAGGTGTGTGTGTGTGTGTGTGTGTGTGAGAGAGAGAGAGAGAGAGAGAGAGAGAGAGAGAGAGAGAGAGAGAGAGAGAGAGAGAATGATGTTGCTTTCCTCTACATTTTGATAATCAGATACATGGTGTGTATTATCCGCTGCATATAAGATCAGTAAATATACGGGGTCGGGAGCACGCTAACGCTGACCTGAATACGCTGACGTAGATCCACCAATACGGACTCACATATAACTGAATAAACAAAGCAGTGTCCAGTGCGTGTCAGTGGATGTATTTTTCTGATCAAAACACGCTTTATGTTGTCAATACTATTTGAGAGAGAGAGAGAGAGAGAGAGAGAGAGAGAGAGAGAGAGAGAGAGAGAGAGAGAGAGAGAGAGAGAGAGAGAGAGCATTTCAAGAAACGTGGCCTCTCGCTTTTAGATCTGACCTTTCCCTCTAGTCTATCACCCACCCACATAGATCGATACCTAGACAGGCAGACAATATAGTCTTACATACACACAAATAAACAGGCGTCGTTACTGACTAAACTTCAAGCTCGATATCATAATACATTACATTCCCAGATTCCATTTATCAATGAGCTGTACACCGTCACTCTCACCTGAATGGAAGCTATTTGTTTCTCGTACTACAGCTTGCCAGTGATTGTTACCTCAATGCATCACACCTTCCCTTCACTATGGATGAGTGACTAAATGTAGTGTGCTTCAGATTCCAAGAATGTACCCGAATACTGCTTCATTAGTCTCGATCGTTGGCGTTATGAATTAATTGTCAGATGTTCACTGATTATTTTCTATATAGTTTTATCATTCACAATTCTCGCCCTATTCATATAATTACCTCCCAAAAATAGGAAAAAAAAACTTTTCTACACTGAGCCGTGAAAGAGAGATCATTACGATGTAACTTGGCCAGTGAATCCAGTAGTATATATGTAGTAAGACAAGAATGACCTACCTAGCTATTTCCTGGCTTCTAAACTGTATTTAGCATTATTCTCACCTTGGTTGTGGAAAAATGGATAAAGTATGAAGGTTACTACTACTACTACTACTACTACTATGCATGCTTCGCTATCTGCAACTTAAAATCGAAAACTCGGCAATTGGTAGTACAAGATGCTGTTTTCTTTTCCATTTGCCTGTTAATGAGCTTTAGATAATTAAATCCCATTTCTTTTCCTCTCTTCCACTCCTTAACTTATATTAATTCTTCAGAGAATTGTGAGGTGACAGCCAAACAAGAGAAGACAGGAAACCAGCTGGAACAGTTCCATCTAGGCTATCAAGAATGCATGTCTGAGACAATGCAGTTCCTGGTGGAAAGTGAAGGCTTCTTCTCGGGTGATTCCCTGTGTGTGCGGCTCATGAACCACCTCACCAAGCACTGCGAAAAGATTCTCAACAGTAAGTGTCTATATTCATCTTGGTGGAACTTTGCCCATAGATGATTAACATGTCTGTTGTTGTCATTTACTTATTTATTTTTTTAACTGATTAAAGCAGTTGTGCCAGCAAATCATGATTGATACTGCAGCATTGTAATGATGCACTCTGATTATAATGTTCATAGTCACATGTGAACTAAAGAGGCCTTCCTTGTGTTGTAGGTGAAGGTTATGTGACCAGGCAGAGTGGTGCAAGTTCCTCATCCAGTGGGTACCATGCCAATAGCTCCTCAGCAGGCTCGTCCAGTGATGGCAATGGCAATGGGTCGAGTCACAACTCTGAGAGTAAGGAAACTCTTGTTACAGATAATGCTCGAGCCTCAAGGGAGTTGTTGTTTGTTTCCTTTTGGTAGACGTAATAACTCCTCCAGAGATTGTCATTCTAGGCTTCCAGACATGATGATTACCTTTCAGGACATCAGTTAATAATGTGAGCAGAACTGCACTTTATTTTAACAATTCACAGCTTCCACAACATTCTCTTCCTGGTGACTGGCAAAGCAACAGACTCAGGGAGCTGTTGTGTTTTCTGGAAATGCATTAAAATAAGATCTCTCCCCAAGAGTTGCCATGTTCACCAGTCTTATTGGTGACAGTGTTCACACCAAACCAAGCTATTGTAAGCGGCTTGGGCACTCGCAGACCAGATGAACCAGCCAGTACTAAATTGGCTGGACAACACATAACTTTGTTACTTATTAATACAAAATCTAACTGAGTAGTTCAAGGGTTAGATTTTAACTGCAGTTAAGATGTATATTTCAAAATCTAATTCATACACTGGTTGTTACTGGTTCTGGAACACATTCTTAAAACTTTCATACTTTTAGTGAGTCTGGTAAAAGCCCTGTACTTAAGTCTTTAAGTTTCAAAAGCTTTTAGCTTAGACAATTATGGTTACAAATTGCAATCAACTTGGGCTCTGGCAATGATAATCTTGTAAACTTATTTACTGGAAATGAGAGCAGTCCCACATTGCTTTTTCTGCTTTTCTTAATTTCTAAATTTTCCATGTTAATGTGATTTTATCTCTGTAGTGTTTTCTCCATACTAGTTACTGTACTGCCATACAAGAGAAAGAGAGCTCCAGACATGAGGCACTGCCTCGCTACTTCATAAGTTGAAATAAACATTACCAACTGCAGACAATACAGAATGGTTTTGGAACAATAATACATTTAGATATATCTTTTATTACAGTTTGAACAATTTTTTTCAGTCTTTTAAATATTACTAGGTTCTGATTTTAAACAAAAATTAAGCATTTTTCCTGAGACATTGTTTTTTCATGGTTCATGAATTAGGTTACAATAGTAGGATGAGGAAATAATTGAATCCGAATAATTGAATCAGGAATGCAAGTACTTTATGTGATGATATTGTGCTTTGAATTGTCATATTGGATATACCATATCTAATCTTTTTTCAATTTCTTCTTAGTAAGATTATGTCATAATTTTGAAGAATAAGTTTCTTCCATGGTGCTGGTGAGAGGTAAGTGTGGTGTGTCTCAAGAACTGCATGAAAGTGGCTGAGCAGGATGTGTGTGGTGCTGGTGTGCACTGAGAAGCTTCTCCAGTCTAAATATTGGAGGATGTGAGGAGGATGAGTGTGATATGCTAGTTCAGAATTCATAAGCTTATAGGTTTAAGAAGTTATATCAATGCTGCTTGATGGGATTGGGTTATATGGAGGGTTCTTCAGACATTCAGTATGTCTATCTTATATCCATGTCAAATAACTTTAAAAGTGAGAATTCAACACTGATGATATCAAATCTAAATTTAATGATAAGAGTTTAGATCATTATATATCTTGATAAATTGTTTCAAAATTGTCAAAATTGAAAGACTTTTTAGAACAAAAACCATTTAAGTTAGTAAGCCCAGTTTTTATTTACTACTGCTACAGAAAAGCCTGCATTTGGGGAAGAAATATGTACAGTTGTTCTTACTCTTGTTCCACCATAAGTATTATGCTTTCATCTTCCAGATACTTCAAGTTTGATGTAAATAAAAAAAAGTGAAAAGAATAGAAAAATAGCAGTGTGGGACTGCATCTCTATATTATCGATGTCCTGCGTATATTTATAAAATCTTTATACATACATACTTTTAAATAATTACCATTACCATATTAAAAATAAATGCTTGATTCTAATTTACATACTAAGTCATCATTTCATATTATCATTGTTTGAGTGGTAGTGTCTGATAGCTTGAATTATGAAATGAGGTTCCCTGAACGTCTTCCTTCATATGTGAAACTGAGAATGTGCCATTGATACATGAGTATTATGATCATCTGGCATCTTTGTAAAAGAAATGGCTTGCAATGGAACCCCTTGTAATTGTAATGTTGGAGACACTTAACAAGGGATGTACTCTGGGGGGGTAGCACAATATCCCGTGGCTGCATGTGTCTGTCTCAGGAAAGGATGGGCTGTGTGTGTGTGTGTGTGTGTGTGTGTGTGTGTTTGTGTATGTGTTTGCACACATATCTGTATGTGTGAAAAAGCTTTGGAAGTCTTCACAGAGAACTCTAAATCAATCCACTTAAAAAGCACTACTTACTTTCAATCAAACAATGCATTATAAGTTAATATTTTCATAATTAAATTTTTTTTATTCACTTTGATAGTCTAAAATACTTCAGTCTGAAGTTTAAAACATTATGCCTATTTACCTTTATGATAGAAGCTGTAACTTTGACACTTTATAGTTATTTCCTTTCACTTATCATACTTTTGGTTTTTAGGTCATAGTAGTTTTTATTGTTGCATCAAGTCACTAGTTTCTACACACACACACACACACACACACACACACACACACACACACACAGATGACTCAGCATGTAGTCCAAAAAAAGTAATCATATTAATTCAAGATTTAATTGTATTACATCAGATACCAGTGAGAAAAATGTTTAAGTAGTAATTTCAATAGATAATAGTAAATTCTACAAAAATTTGAATGTATGAATCATCCTTTTCAAATTCCTCATCTTTCACAAAGATGCTAAATGTTCATGTTTAGCTTTTGCAGAAATCCTTCAACAGTACACTCATTTAAACAATATTTCTCCCAGGGAAACTTCCTTATTCTTTAATGAAAGATATTTATGTAATTTTTCTTCTCATTAGAAGAGTCTGCATATCGGTCTGAAGATCGTCCGGGTTCAGATGAAAGAGAAGACAAACTGGGTAGTTCCTCCTCCCTGGATGGCAGCTCTGGGGTTGGCAGTCAGCTGCGTGAGATCCTGCAGCAACACTCTGGTCCAGGAAACAATGGAGAGCGGCGGTGTGGAGGGTATTCCTCGGGCCTCAGCTCCAACAACTCTTCAAGTGGTGACGACAATAACAACAGCAACAGCAGCCGTCTCTACAAATTCAAGTCCAACATGAAGCACAGGTTCAGTGCTGACCTTGAGCAGTCCCACCAAGTGAGAAAGAAGCGGAGGGATTCTGAGTCATCTTGTGGAAACTACACAGATTATGAAAAGGACAGAGTGACACCTACTGGCTCAGCCTCCCGGACCACACCATCCCAAGAAAACTTCCCAACAGATTCAACAAAGCTGCTGGATGGACATGACAGCCCTGTGCCAGAGAAGAACCAGAGAACACCAACACCAACTCCGAAATGTGAAAACCAAATGGGGGGGAGCTCCCCCAATAGACAGGTGCCTGAGATGGGCTCTGCAGGAACTGTTCCCATTTTTGCCCTTAACCAGAATGGCAGCTTCTATGTTCCATTAACAATAGACAATTCCCTAATTGCCCCCATCATGTCTGGTGTTTCAGACATGTCACCTGTCCTTCATCCAATATCCATTAGTGTAAATTTCTGTGGTCCATTCCCCACCATCACCTCTAGTATAGTACCCCCAGGCCAGCCAGGCTGTGCTACTGCCCATGTACCAAATGCCCACCATCTCCTGGGCAACCGCTTCTCCCATATGACACATGGCCCTGCCCTGAACAGCTTTGAGTCAGGAGTATACAATGGCCGGCCCCATCCCAGAGTCCCCTACGACAGGAAAAGACGCGACCCCATGCGGCACACCTCACAGTACGAGGAGCCACGAGTTGCAGTGCCTGCTGGAGCACCTGAAGGTGTGGAGAAGTGGGAACCAACTGATGTGGACATGAGGGAGCAACATCAACACCAGCACCACCATCACCATCCCCTCCATCCAGAGGGTCCACCAAGGGAAGCTGGACGAGACCTCCCTTCTTGGTTAGAACACATGCGGGACGTGAAGGACACAAAAGAGCAAGAGAAACCACACGAGACGAGAGAGATGAGAAATGTACGATCTGGAAACTTGCGGGACCTTCGTGATGCGAGAGAAATGTGGGACATACGAGACTCAGCACAAACAGTTCGTGAATATATTGATACCAGTGGTAACTATCCTAAAAATGCTACATATTCTCGAACTCCCCCACATTGGACACCTGCGTACCATGTCCAACCTAAGAATTAGGAGGTTGTGAATTAAAGTAAATTTTCACTGTACTGTCTAGAAAGAAAATGGTCACCTTAATAGATTTCTTCCTCATTGAAAGATATAGTCGTTATAACCTAGAGAAAGCAATCCTTCAGCGTTGTAATCCTATGAAAATAAACATGTCCTATTGTAATAATGAAAAAAAAAAATGGGATATGTATTATGCTCAGTGTTAAAAAATGTATGTTTACTGCAAGTGAGTGGGCTTACAAAACAATACCAAGTGCAGTGTGGTGGTGACTCAGAGACAAGTGAAACATTGATCATGTTCTGAGGAGTTTTGCTCAACAATGTCACTGGCTAGAAACTAGTTATGTGAGTGTCCTATTCATCTCTACAAACAATGAAAAATAAAGACATGAAAACAGGATTCATACACATGTAGACAGTACCTGAATAGCTAGGCACAGATATAACACAGCTGGTGCAAGTGGAGAGAGTTGTTTTTCCTGGCACAGGTGGAGGGCTGACTAATATTATCTCATGAGTGGTGGACAGTCACAACTCAATACTCATCCTCTCAATTGCTTTATTGTAACTCATGCACTTCATTTAATTTTAGTTATTTACTGTAAATATTTGAAAAACCTATCCAGATTTACCTTAAGTTTTGATTTACAATAAACATTTGTGAATCCTTGATGCTATGACAAAAATAATTACTGAAGAATATTGTATGTGTTTTCATTGTTCACTTGCATCTAATCTAATCTAATGGTACAGATCACGGCCATAACAAATGAGTATAAATCAAACCAACTTGTACATGCATGTGGTGAGTAACCAAATAACTAACAGTAAGTGAAATCAATCTATAGAAAAACAAACATAATAGTAATTCCAACACATTACCTAATGTTTTTTGGAAAACAAAAGTGTTCTTCCACTTCCCTCTTACTGCCATACATCTGAAAGGAGTTAACCAGTCATTGTTACTTTCCTACTATTTTCACTACATCAAGTAAGTATGTTTTGTCTTGGCATCAAGGGAGAGGGAGATGTGTATGTACTGAGCCTGCAGACTCCCCAAAGTTGCTTCTAGTCACAGGTACAGGAGTTTGCTGAGGTGGGAGTGAAGTGTCCTGCCAGCCCTCCACTACTGCCCATCCTGACTACTCGCCTGTGATGTGTATTGTACGTTTGTTGCATCTGTGTTGTAGAAGCTGCAGATATTGAGCTTTTGCAGTATATGTGCATGTAGCAGTTTATTGAATAATACTGAAATTTCTTCTCTATAACTGGTATCCAGTTTTATCAAAATGGTGGTCACTGCTATGCCTTTAATGTTTTCTTTGTAAATCAATTTGTCTTTTTTTTTTTTTTATTGAATCTAGAAAGTTTCCAAAAAATTTTTCATTGCTTCTTCAGAGTCAATTTCACACAGGGAGTGTTTCCTTTGTAATACTATCATTCCTTCATGTGTTCTTTTGAGTAAGGAACAGCAGTTTAAGATAGAAATGCTCCATGTGTTCAAGCTAAATCTCTTGTTATTGTTGTGTAAAAAAATCTAATGAAAGCAATGATTTTGAAAACAGCATGGCTAAGACTGCATAGTGAGCATCACCACGTTGTTGATGTACTGATAGTGCTTCACATAATGAATGAAGATCCTACTAAAATGTGTAAAAACTCTACTCAATAATATAAATTTAGATTAACTCAATCCAAAACAATTTGTTATGATTTCAACTTAATTTGTACTTCATTACTGTGTGTGTAGTAATGCTGAATATACTGTATATAAATTCTGTTAACTTTCTATAAGTTTATTATTTTTTTCTTGTAAACCTTGTTTATTTCTAAATGTTCCCATGGAAAAGTGTGTTTGCATGCATGCATGTGTGCTTGTGTGTATGCATATGTGCATGTATGTAAATAATTTTCCCTTCTATTTTTTCTACCTAGAACTATATACTTGAAGCTCTCTGACATCTGGAAAATAATGGAAGCTACCTGTATAAAATAGGGTGTAAATTCCTTTGTACATATTATATAGCCTTACAAAAAAAAAGAAAAAAAAAAAAAAAAGATAAAATAAATAAAGAAAGAAAATAGAGAAGTACAGCACTCAGGGAAAGTGAGGTGATGGATTCATGAGAACTAAGTTAGTCACATTGGGGTGCACATGACTGCAGTAGTAAGGCATTGAGAAGTGTAGGTAGCGTAAATGATTTACTGTAGAGTTATCACAGTAATGAAACCTGGGATAGGTAGAGAAGACAACTCAACTATTTCAAAATTCAAAGGTGGACATGGAAGGTATCAGGTTAAAGAAAGGGTTACTTATAGATGGAACTGAAAAGTCCCAGCTATATGAAATTAGATAAAGGAAGATGTGACAAATACAAGGGGGATTAAAGGCTTAAACAAAAACTTGAAATATTTTGGTAAAGCTTGATAAACTCATGAAGCCACATGCAGCTTGTTCATTCCTTAGTCATAGATAACAAATGTATTTCTGTCCTGATATGTACCCACAATAAAGGTGTTAAACAAATGAACACCTGCTATATAGTCTATGAAATTATTTGGCGCCAAATAAAATCTTCTTAGAAATGAAAACAAATCTGCCTTTAGCTTGCCATCAACATTGGACAAGGAGAGCAACGAGTACAAGGTCTGCAGAGCTGGCTGTATTGTGCCAACATTTATGCCATAGGTACTTACACATATCTGCTGTCTGCAATGAATCAACATCACCATAGCTTGTTGGCACTGGAATATACTTGTGAACACTAAGTTTGTACTACACTAAACCCTCGATATATCAGATCAATTGGGGGAAACCCCTTGTCGATATATCTGATTATCCCATGTATCCGAAAGTACCTATCCTGCTGCACACGCAAAATCACTAAAACATTTTTTTTTTTATCTTCAAAACTTAGTAAGTAAACAAAATAAACGTATGCTACATGTAACATAACACATCTAATTGTATTTTCAACCCGCAAGATGACATAAATATAAGTAAGGAATATGTATCAGCTGGCCACCCCCACCACCTCCACCCAGATATGCGCGCCGCATATTTTCGACGCCCCCGATCAAAATTTTAAAAAATCCGGTGGCTAAAAAGTCCGATATAGCCGATATCCGATATATATATATATATATATATATATATATATATATATATATATATATATATATATATATATATATATATATATATATATATATATATATATACATATATATATATATATATATATATATATATATATATCCGATATATCGAGGGTTTACTGTATTTGCAATTTACCTACAGTTTACTACTACTACTACTACTACTACTACTACTACTACTACTACTACTACTACTACTACTACTACTACTACTACTACTACTACTAGACTACTACTACTACTACTACTACTACTACTACTACTACTACTAGACTACTACTACTACTACTACTACTACTACTACTACTACTACTAGTAGTAGTACTACAAACAACCAAAAATTTCTAGAAAGTCAAGAACTATTTAGATATATTAATAAGTGGTCTGGTTTATGAATAGGTTTAATGACATCAGTTCCCAGGTGGATCTTTTTTAAAAGCTTCATCTCCACTTCAAAACATTTTTGAATGGATACAATTGCTCAGCAAATCACTTTAAATTTTGGCCTGTTTCTTAAACTCTCTTAAGTGCTACAGTCTCTTTACCTCTCACTGAAAAATCTAATATTAACCAAACATGTGCATCTTATAATTAAATCATGGATCTTAAAAACATTTAAACTATATTATACTTGTTTCTCAATTTGCCAATCTACTTCAACATTCATAACAATTGGAAAGATCAATCACACGTAGGTAGGGCATTAGTCTGGACTTCTGGAGGGTACTAACAAAACACCCATTATTGTCCTACCTCTCACATCACATACTCTCCTTTCTTTCTCCTCTACAAACTTTAACCCCACATCATATCCTTTTTTCCTTCTTTTCAGTGCTCTCCTAATCCTCCTACGTCTTGCAGCTTCTCTCATTTTCTTATGTTCCTACTCTCCACAAAAGAAGATTCCTGTGTGATATACATGATAAAAAATATTCCATGTAATATTTATGAAGCTATTAGTTGTTGCATATCGCATAGTTTAGAGGGGAAGTAAATTAAATATTGCCATGCTCTGAAGTAGAGTAGATACTTCATAGAAAATCATAATTTTGAAGGAGGTACTAAAGTAAACAGTCTCACCACAGTTTTACCACCGCCACCCCCTAGTCTTTCATTTCTCCTATTTTCTTAGCCCTCCAGTTCAATGTACACTACAGATAACGCAATAATAACAACAAGAACAAAAAAAAAAAAAAAACAATGACAACAATGAAAGACTCACCCTCGCACCTCCAATTCACACACACACACACACACACACACACACACACACACACACACACACACACACACACACACACATACACACACACACACACACACACACACACACACACACAGGTAGTTAGTTTATTATTGACTACATTGTACATTATATATAAATGATAATAAAATCACCAGTTTATGGCCCAATGAAAAAGGAACTACAAAACTTTTAAAACATGTTCTTTCTGAGTTAAAGATATGACACATTAAAAGCACTGTACCTTAAACATATTGGAATTATAAAAATGAAACGTGCATGGTAAAACAATAAAACTGGAACATATAAGAAAAATAAATGATGAAAAGGATAAAAACTGTTGTTAAAATTATCAGAGAAGAAAACTAAATTGAACAATGCACTATTACCAAAAATGATCAAAAAAAGATATTCAAGTAAAACCTAACACACACACACACACACACACACACACACACACACTTATCTACCAACTGCCGCTCATCTACGCACACATCATGCCAATAGTGTGCTCATTACACGTGGGAACGATGCTAAGGGTGTGTGTGTGTGTGTGTGTGTGTGTGTGTGTGTGTGTGTGTGTGTGTGTGTGTGTGTGTGTGTGTGAAGCAAAGTTTTAATTTGTGGTTTCCTACTTGTTTACTATAAGGACTCGAGCGTATCCATTTTACAAGGGGGAAAAAGTTAGCAATGCGTGACACCATTGGAGTCCATAGCGCGCCGAGGACGGAGGGAAGGTGAAGGAGACCCACCAAGGCGAGCGGTTTCCGCAACACAAGACTTTTACGTTAATTTCTCGCAAAACGAAGCAAAACATAGCTTATGTGTATTGAGTATTTTCGACTTAGAATTACTTAATTTATCAAATCCCTAAGTATGTATCTTAACTAACGGGACACCCTGCATATCTTTATGGTGCAGCAAGCCAGTTTCCTGCTCCTCACTAAACAACACCAGATGATCTATGATGCACGTTAAATCTACCTCTGAACAGTTTAAAGGTACTGCAATAGACAATGAAGGTTAGGTTAAGTGTGACTTACCACTACTCGGTACTGCACCTCAAGGGGATGCACGACCTCAATGGCTAGGGATGACACACGTTGTACTCCCCACTCCAAGTACGATTCTTCTTCACGCCCAGTAGGATGAAGGAGTCTCCGCTCTTGCTCAATCTCTTGGAGGTTTTCAGCTGTGGATAACACATACAGGCTTGGCAATGTTAGTTGAACACATAAGATAATTGTCTTAAACCATTTTACTTCTTGTGAGGGATGTATTTACTTCTCAGAAGTGGCAACACTGCTTCCAACATAGTTTCGTATCATATTGCCGGAGGAAGTGACTAAAGATTTAGGCCAAAGTGACCAGGATAGCAAGCCAGAGTGAGTGGGGTAGGGGATCAAATTGATGGAGGGCCTGAGAAACCAGGGACTGGAGTGACTGGAAATCACGGCACCACAGCAACACACCCATTCCAATGCCTCTATGGCGTGTTCATATAAAGCTTTGCTCTCTCACCACAATTGTTTTCGAAGGTCGCAGATAGGTACGTTTAACCGGGTTCCCAGTACAATTTCCTCTTTTCATAATGTAGAAGCCTTGTTAATCTCTAACTAAAACCTGAAATACACTTATAATCCCGTGTCTCTTCAACAATAAGTTTTTGAAAGTGGGGGAGCTGTGGGGCAGTGGGGCTGGTCCTGTCCACCATCTGTCCACAGTAAAGATTAAGTGGCGAATGGCGCCACTGCCATCCTCGAGTAGTCGAGCAATAGTTTACTTGTTAAATATCGTAATGAAGCTTATCTATTTGAAAAAGTTTTGTCCATTTCCTATATTGAAAAGAAATATATTGTTCATGATAAAGATAATAGTTTTAATGTAAAGAAAAAAGTCAAGAGAATAGCCACAAGTGAAAGTAGAATAAGATCATAAGAAATAAAAACAAGTATGATACATAATGGTGACAGTACACTGAAACTATTGATGTGCTGTATAATCTCGCCGTCCCCCATTAGAATAGAAGGTTATACTAAGAACTTTGTGGACGTCATGCCTTTATTCGTGTCATTATCACAGATCATTGCGGTTGTCTAAAGTCATGGACGGGAGGACCAACTCCTCACCTCTCTCTCTCTCTCCCTCTCTCTCCAACCTTTAACCTTCCTCTCCTTCCCACTGCCATACACATATACAAGTACTTACGTGCCTTGTTTTTCTTCATTATTAATGAAAATATAGTCTTTTATTACGTCTATTCTTAGGGAACGACTAGTCATTATAGAGGGAATACTACAGGGCGGTTATGACGTGTCTGAGTTGTGTCGTGACCAGCATGATGAAAAAATATACATATTATATAGATATACATACATAACTAGCTCGTACCTTCAAAATACTGCTATAGACACATTGCGTTCGTCTAATAGTATGTTGACGTGATAGATCGGTGAGCATTATTAGAATACAGTTTCCGTAAAGATATCGAAAGTATCACAAGAGATGGACGGAGTGAGTGCAGTGATGACACGAACTGGCGAAGGCGGGACGCGAGAAGGAACGATACAACGAGGATATAGAGCCAGATAACGAGATAGTAGAGAAAAGATAGTAAAGAACAGATGAAGACAGGACAGTGAGGAGGAAGCAGTGAGGCAGGAGAGGCAGTGTAACGCCACCTCCTCCTCCACCACCACCACAGTCAGTCGCTCGGGAAGAGGATGCCGCCTCCACTTCCGCTGCCACCTGAGGACACACAGGGGCTGGTGTTACAGGATGACCATGGCACGGGGCGGGAGTCAGGATTACACAGATCGTCCCCGAGGCGCACACTGCCATCAGCCGTGGTACAGGTAATCTCGCCCTTGGTCCAGCCTCCTCCGCACGTAGCTGAGCACTGGGAGGACTGTGTGAGCCTCCACGTCGAGGTGAAGACACTGGCGGGGAGTTCTTGCCGCAGGGACATGTATCTGTAACATTACATTCAAGGCTTAGTGTCTGTACTGAAATCAAGAGCAAGCCACGATGTTTCTAGTTTATGTGAGACAAGGAAGGGTATCGTTTTCTTTTGATCTCCCCGTTCTTTTCATGTTTTCCTTTCCCCCTCTTTGTTTTGGCTCATTTTTGTATTCCTTCCGCCTTACTGTTTTTCTCTTTCAATTACTTCAATATACTTCTTTCAATGTACTAAATTTACTTAAAGCCAATGACATATTCTGTATCAAATCCCTCCATACGTGACCTGTTTTGACCTTGGCTGTGTTCACTCACAGGCTACCACTTTATGATATACAATAATCTATATGGCAAAAAATGTTAAGTATAGGACTTATATTACAGAGCCATAAGCACATGTAACACAATTAGTTTACAGCATCTTCTTGGTAACGTTTTGCTGAAATTTTCCACTGTGACATACGTAGATCAAACAATATTATAATCAACTGTAAGTGAGCGTGTTGCCATTAATTTTTTTAAAAATTTAGAACTGATCTTTCTTCCTTCTATCCCACACATCACAGTGGTATCATGTTTCAAAACCTCCTTAGTGTTAAACTGATAATGAAATCTCAGCAAGATAAAATCTTAAGGCCTATGGAAGTCAAAAGATTAGTGACCTGAACCTGTATGATATCAATCCTCACATGATTTTCTAAAGCTATATAAAATCGACGAATAATAATCAAAATAAATATGAAAATGAGTCCCAGTGCTTTTAAAGGGGTTAAACAAAACAATGTATCATAATCACATCACATTCCTCTCTGCATCCTCATCCCTCACCTTTTA
>CM035194.1:12908719-12920478 GCA_020233015.1 Callinectes sapidus
TTGCAACATAATGCACTAGTAGTAATAGTTGTAGTAGTACAGTAGTAGTAGTAGTAGTAGTAGTAGTAGTAGTAATGGACATGTCACGACTATCCCGTTTAAGGCAACTTTATTCCCTTCAGTACTGGGACGCATTTTTACCTTCAGTTTGGGTGCGAAGAGATGATCTTATTGACATTAGGAAAGCTCTATCGAGGTCAAAAGATTAATGGCCAGAGCCTTCACAATTATAATCCCCACACAAGTTTCTGCAGCTTTACAAAATCACCAAATAGTAAGAAGAATAGATATGAAAATGCGTCCCATTACTGAAGGCGGAATAAACAAGGCAGAGACACGGTCCATACGCAACCACTTCCCCGGAACCTAAGCCTTGAAATGCCACGCACGAGCTTACGGGACAGAATATTCAACCTAACCAGCAACGGCGCCACTTGGGACCCGCGTGGGGAAAACAGTTATATAGACGCGCGTTGTTAATCAAATTGGACACGTCGCAGCGCTCACGTTAATTTGGAATCGGGCAATGGTGTTGGAAAAAAGTCGATGATAATAATAACAGCATTGGTTGCATAAAAAAGAAATGTTGGAAACGTTGCATGGTGAAAATGTTAATTCGCAATGTCATTTTGGAGATTTTTTAAATGTTTCAACCTTTGCGTCATTTTGTGAGAGGAAAAACTGTAACGAGAGAGAGAGAGAGAGAGAGAGAGAGGGGGGGGGGGTGTTAGAGTGTTATCATTGATTGCTACTATTACTACTACTATTGCCACTATTATCGTTCTCAATATTATCATTGTTTCTATTTATGTTGCTGTTAAAGTACAATATTTTTTTTTGTTTCTTTCTTTTTTCAATCAATCAGTTATCTGATTAGACAGTCACTCACTCACTCAGTCACTGAGTCAGTTAATTTGCTAATTAACCGGTCAGTCAGTCACTCGCTCACTCAGTCAAAGATCCCAACCCCTCACTACAGGGACACATTTTTATATTTATTCTGCTTATTATTTGGTAATATTTTACAGCCTCAGAAAATCATGTGGGTATTAAAATATTACAGACTCTAGCCATTAATCATCTGACCATTTAATGTTGATAAAATCGTTTAATCACACTCAAAAACTTGTGGTAGAAATGTGCCCCAGTACTAAAGGAGTTCACACGCATATCCTCCCATCTGCATGGACCTTTTCCCTGCCATACACATTGTCAGTAATCACTTACAACATTTTAGACATCTGCTTTTTCAGTTTGTCTCTGGAATAGTTCTGTAGTTTTGACAAAAGAAGATTATCCTCCACTCCTCCTGTTTTGTCCACGAGAGCAGAATTTTCTCATTAATTTTCCTACAGTGTTCTGAATAGAGAACAAGCATCAATCAGTCAGTCAGTCAGTCAGACAGTCAGACAGTCAGACAGTCAGTCAGTCAGTCAGTCAGTCGTGGACGTGCCTCATTTTATGGCAGCGTTAGTCATTTTCCAAGGACAATATCACCATAAATAAGAAACGCAACTTCTCTCTTCATTAGACCAACACATCACGTCTGAGCGTCCCGTCATAACACGCTATGCTCCATCTTAGTCAGCAGCAAACTTTTAGAAGAGAGCATTATGCATGTTTTTTTTTTTCCTGCATCTTTCAGAACTTTAATATTCATCCTTGCTGTGTTCATTCATATTAATTCACAGCAGAGCAGAGCAGAGAAATAAAAATGTAGTCTAGATACGATAATTATTGGTCTTATCATTATTGTACTTTTTTCATTGAAGTGGGAAAAGGTAATGGATTTCTGATACGTAAAGGAAATGTGTGAAGCGCAGATGAAAGCATGTAATTAACAGCCAGGAGAGAAATAGACAGACGGACAAATGAGTAGTAAGGCTGACTGATCAAAATATAAACAGATTTACAGACGGTAAACAAAACTAAGCCAAAGAAGACAGATGTATGCAAACATGATCAAGAAACGTAGAAATAGCAAAAGAGGAAATGTAGACATAAACATAATTACCAGGAAGACAAAAACTATGTAGACAATCAGAGAGAGAGAGAGGGGAGGGAGAGGTTAGACAAAACAGATAAACAAACAAGAAAAACAGACAGCAAAGAATAGATACACAGACAAGAAAATAAACAAACGATCATGTAGAGAAATAGATACAAGCAAGCCAAACAAATTCCAAATGAGCAGAGAGAAAACGGAGACGTAGATACGCTGAAAGGTCACAGACGAGCAGACAGTTAGACCGAAGGAGGGATGGGGAGGGGGACCGGGAGGGTAAAAACAGGTCAAGTCTCGTCCCAGATCTAGTGACTTGAAGTGCCAATATCGACTGAAGAAGAATCTGATTCAACACGAAGCTCGGCGGAAGAGATCGCTTCACACTTTTCAAGAGATATTGATTGCAGGACGTGTTAATGTGCAGCTTTACCGAGAGGAGATTTAGTGATAAGTGTTGCGTAAGATTGTTTGTACGTGGATCTGCATTGGACTGAAATCAAAAGAGAATTATGAGAAGTGTGGGTTTGGTGGGAACAGTTTTAGAATATAACGAAAAGTTTTTGTATGTACGCATTTGTATTAATTTAGAAGCATGAAATGAAATGAAGATGAACGTTAAGTTTGTAATTAGATAAAAAAAAAGGATATTGCCTTTAGCTTTTACTGTTAATTTACATAGAGAAAAATGAAATATCAATACCGATTTAAAAATGGAAGGAAACTGAAGGGAAAAGCGTATTAGGAAAAGTGAAATGCATGAAGATGATAAAAGTTTTCTCAAATGTTAAGCAGAAAGATTTGCATTTAGGTGCCCTTATTCTATGCAAAGTTAAGAATAATGCATGAAGTTAAATAAACAAAATACGTGGAAAACCTTGGAAATATATTACGTTTGAAGTCTTTGTCTAGGTTACGTATTGCATGAAAAGAATTATATTTTTCCATTAAAAAATACCGCGTCAAAAATTTAATGTTACAGGGAATGATATCCATAAAGAAAAATGCGAAAAATGTTTAATAAAGAATAAAAGATGAAGGAGAGTAGCAGCCAAGGCCATATCTATGCTTCGTCTTCTCTCTCTTCTCTCTCGCGCGCGCTCTCTCTCTCTCTCTCTCTCTCTCTCTCTCTCTCTCTCTCTCTCTCTCTCTCTCTCTCTCTCTCTCTCTCTCTCTCTCTCTCTCAAGCACGGCCATAAACTTGAGAAACACGTATATACATTAAATAATAAATTGATGTTCCCGCTTCTAGTTACTGTAAGGAAAGGCATCAATATTGTGTTTCCTCATATCTCTACGATATTCATTGACAATGTTTTCTTTTTTGTGTGTTGTTCTTTTCTACGTAGTGATAAACTTAATGGCGCACTTAATATACATATGAGTAGAATCGCATATTATTAGTCATACTTGTGAATTACCATGGATATATTGTTATTTTGTTCGTTTGTCTTTATTCTCAATGATAATTCTTATTGCAGATACGCACGAACATTGAATTTCTTCTTTTACTATTTTTTTTTTTTTTTACAATATGCACTGAATATTGCGTTCACTTTTATCAATTTATTATGTGTCAAGGAGATTGACAAAGACGTGAAATGTAATATAGAAGCAGCAACTCCGCATATCTTTCTGCCACATGATCCTTCGCATTTGAGACCTTTTTTTTTATGTTAGAGGGAGGAAGCTGGCCAAGGTTAACAAAAGTAATGGAATATATATATATATATATATATATAGAGAATAAGATATATATATTATATATATATAGATATATATATATATATAATAGAGATAATATATATATATATATATAAACGCTAATATGCCACTCTCCATAAATATCAAAAGAGTTAGCCGAAAGTCGGGACAAATTTCTTAAAAACTTTCCCTTAAATAAAGTCAAGTCATAGGAAGTTGAAAATACAAAAACAGGTAGACAGTTCCAGACTTTACCAGAGAAAGGAATTATTGCTAATTACAAAGGTGGTCAGATAATACGATCTAAACACATAAATTTCACATAATAGTAAATAATGACGCGATGTCAAACTTTTAATGCGTCAATTTTAACGCCACCAATTTTCCAGGGTACATTTTCTCCTCTAGTGAAAAACGCCGAGGAAGCAAGAGGACGAGGCGACTGCATCTCCGCCCCACCACCACCACCACCGAACCACCGTGCTCTCGATTATTTACAACGTTAGCATCGCATTATGAGGCTTCGATCCCCCTTGGCGCCCATACTTTTACCGGGACGAGACGCAGCCGCCAAGATTTTTCCTATAAAAATAGTTAACTTGTGTCTGAAAAATGGTAGTATAGCTTTTTGCCTTGGATTTGCTCGGCGGGTGTTCTCCTCCCCAGCCAGAGATCCAATCCTCCAGCCTCCACCAGACTCAAGACGTTGTGTTTGTCTTAAAAAATACCTCGTGTGTGCTTTTGTTTGCTGGTTTTGAAGCGAGTGTAGACTATTTCTTTGGTTGAGAGAGAGAGAGAGAGAGAGAGAGAGAGAGAGAGAGAGAGAGAGAGAGAGAGAGAGAGAGAGAGAGAGAGAGAGAGAGAGAGAGAGAGAGAGAATATAAAGAAACAAATGCGATATCCGCTAATCTACTTACTCCTACGCATTAGTAGACCGAGTGTTGAAATATGAACAGAGTACCTCTCTTAGACAAACAGACGGACAAACGCACCGAAAGACAAAAGAGACGAAAGACGCATTGACAAACAGACAGACAGACAGAAATAGACATATATCGCCATGAACTTCCTCACACATGCAAATGAACACGCCTAATATTCATTAAGAGACAGGCAGACACACGGACACAAAGACAGACAGGCATATAAAAGTAGATGAATGAATTGGCTACTTCTTAATGATAACTCGTCAAACTATAACTCTATTTAGTCCCGCGAGAGAAGGAAACTTTAGAAACGAAAAGAACATAATAAGTAGTCGCTAAGAACACACAAAGCCATAACCGTGAAAGAGAGAGGAAGGGAAAATATAAAAAATATAAATCATATTTAAGTTAATTTGAAAACAAAGGAATTTGGTAGAGGTGGTGTGGAAACTAATCTTTTTCTCCCTTTTTTTTTCCTTCCACCTCCACCTCCTCTTCTTTATTTTTAATGATCTGATAAAACTTCTTAATTGCTTTTGTCTCGACCATCCTCCTCAGCTGTCGGGTGTGGGGGGTTGGTATTAAGCTGAGCAATTTCTCGACCTCTTTCGTGTCCGTCGTGAAAGTTTGGATTCTGAGTCACCAAGAATTGGGCGGAGGACGTGATGAAGACTTGATGGGAGGCAGAGTGAGATAGAAAGATGGAAATTCACGAAAGTTCCAAAGAATGGGAGGAAGAGAAAATGTAATAGACTGAGGATAACTGCAAAAGGTGGAGAGATTGATGGAAATGGAGGTGGAGTTACAAAAATCGGAAGTGGGACAAGAAGATGCAATGGAGAAAAATTCTTTGGGGAAGAAAGAGATGTGGAAATGCAGTGGAAGTAAAAACTGGAGATGGAGGTATTGAAATGCGGTGGAGCCATCCATAATAAGACCAACAGAATGAGACGAAATAGAGGGAAAAAATAGCTGGAGAAAATGTAAAGGAAATGCGAAAATCAGAGGAAATATGAATGAACAGGAAAAGATGAAATCAAAAAAAGGTCATAGAGAGGGAGGTAAAAATTGGAAACAGTGAAGCGATTAGATGGCAATAAAAAATCAAAGAAAAGAAAGTAATTGAAAATGAAGAACAATGATCCAAAAAAATAGAGATATGAATAAGGATAAAAAGTAAAGATGACATTAAAAAATCACAGAAAAAAGGTAAAAACTGAAAATACAGTAAAGTGAATAGATAGCAGTAGAAAAGAAAAGAAAAGAAAAACAACTGAAGTTGAAGAACATATCTAGATTATAATAATGAGACCAACAACTAAGAAGAGAAAATAAGAAAAAAATATAAAGATGTGATCATAAGAATAAGAAGAAAGACAAAGAAGAAGAAGAAGAAGAAGAAGAAGAAGAAGAAGAAGAAGAAGAAGAAGAAGAAGAAGTAGAAGAAGAAAGAAAGAAAGAAAGAAAGAGATGAAGAAGAAGAAGAAAAAGAAGAGAAGAAAAGAAGAAAACGAAAAAGAGGTATCATAAAGTACATAAAAGAAAAAGAATGAACAATACTCAGGAATAAATGAAAGTGACTTATACTACGTAAATGACACCAAGCATTAACACTGAAAGCAACGGTAGAGGAGAAATTAGTAGCGAGAGAAGCAGTGGTTTTGACAATGAGAGTGAGCAGGAAGACAGCGAGAGTAGCAGCAGTGAGGACAATAAGTGTGCGGTGCCCTTTAAAGTCATCCAGGTCACGTGGGTACTGAGAGTATTAGTGTTGAGACAAATATTTCTCATCATATTTTATTTTTGCGCAGTTCTCGTGTAAGTAATGGTGGAGGCTTATTAGAGGAGCAATGCTTTGAAGTGGTTCAATATCGGGTAGTTATTCATTTTTTCCTTATTCATACAATGTGGGTTTTTTTACGGGAGTTTATGGGGAAAAGTTGACCACCTAATGGAGACCTCCTATTACAAATCCCACCCATTTAGGAACCGTTACCCCGAGTGGATGCCCAGTCTCCCCTCGGACCGTGGCCAGGATTCGAACCCATGCGCATGGTGATCTTTCGGCCCCCAGAGTGCACGTGGCTACACTCTATTTATCTCTTTTTTTTTTTCTTTTCTGTACTTGTAAGATGAAGAAAAATAGGTCATTTTTTTAATATATATTTTTTTATTGTTTGGTGTTGTATTTTCTCCCAGAGCGTACGGATTTCATATTGTGTATCGCATTATTTCCTCATCTTCGTTATGGGGAATATGGACGAGGAGGTTACATTCTCTACCAATATAATTTTGTATTGTTGTTATGTTTGTTCGTGTGCACGAAGGGATGGAGGAAGGAAGCTTATCTGAAGTGCTATTGTTTAGTTCATTGTTCTGTTTTTCTCTGTTAACTGGCTAGAGGAAAGAGCATTCTAGTTTTACCGTTTGGTCTATTATTTTTCCGGTTGACACATGCAGAGAATAGAGTTCGTGGTAAGTGCATATTCACTCACTATTCACTGTACACATTGCTTCCTTTCAAAACTACCCAGTTGCTTTGATGTATTCAATCTACTCTTCCAGCTCATCTTTATAGGTGGAGGAGTGGAGAGTGGCTAATGTAATATTTTCATTTATCATTTACTTTACTCATATGAATATAAATCAGAACATAAGAAAACAAGGATATAGGAGAGGGTAGTGAAGGGATGCACGGGCTGTGGATGAGTGCTTTAATCCCTGACTGATCATTTCATTATTCCCTCCGAAGAAGCTGTAACCAGTCAGTCAGGAATTAAAATACTCATCCTTATGTATCTTATGTTCTTACGCTATTATCCATCAATTTGAGTTATATACCACAAATGTTCCTTCAAAGCTACCCAACAGACTTCTTGTATCTCCGTCCTATGAAGCAGTCGGTGGCAAAGACAGAAAAAGCTTTCATATTATTAATGGCCGGATAGCCGCGGTTGGCAATGGGGTCATGGAGGCTCGTTATTATTTGCCCCCCAACCAATTTCTTCTTCCTTAAGCCATTTAATGTTTTTCGTCGACCGGTTTCTTTGTCACTCTCTCCACGCGTGAAGGCAGACGAAGGGGTCACATGTGTGTACACGTTTATCATGCTTGTTTTACGAAGGGTTTTGATCATCAGTGTTCTCTGCTTCTATTCTTTCTTTTTTATCTCTATATAAACTGAAATGTTTTAAGGGAAGAATGTCAAGACTTTTTAATTAAACTGCCTAATCCGACTAGATCTTTTCTTTTCTTTTTGTGTGTAAGAGCAATAAATTCCAGTAAAGCGTACTTTCTGTGATTTCTACAGCGAGGTTTGAGATGAAAATAACAGAAAATACAAGAAAAGAAGCGGAAGGAAAATATGAAAGATAGAGGTCGAAAATAGTGTTCATAAAAGTATTAGAGTACAAAAGCTGAAAGCAAAAGTGCTTTTAATGTTTGTTTTTCTTTAAAAAAAATCATTAATAAATAAACAAAAATAAAAAGATCAAAAACTAGAAATGCAATTATGAAATTTACTTCTGTAAAAATTCTCAAGATCAGGAGCTTAAACTAGACGTTGCATTCAGTTTTGTTTTCTTTTTCTCAGAACTACAACTGCAGAGAAGGAACATTGGTACAGTTCCAAGATTCACCTCGTGTCCTTCTAATTACGTTTGTGTTGGGCCACATTTACTTTTCCCGCACGGAAAAGCATTGTATCAGATGTCGCTGCACAAAACACGCAGGAAACAAAGCTGAAAAATAGTGAAGCTGTCAAGGGTATTAAAGATGGGAAGACAACGTGAGGGGAGAGAAACAGAAAACAAAAAGAAAAGAAAAAATCAAACAGGACGAGTTTGAACCTTCTAATGAGTGAGAGAGAGAGAGATAGCTGTATGGCCACAGGCACGTTCCCCCCACCCACTGTGATGTTTGAACCCCTTCAACACTGTTTTGTTTTTCTTTCATCCTTTCTTTTATTCTTTTACTTCTTCCTTTCCTCCAACGTCTTTTTTTTATTTTTTTATTTCCACATTTATATCCAAACATAATCCTGCTTTTTTTTTCATTTTTCGACCAACAAAATTTTAAAAAGAACTTCTGATTGTTCTTCATAAAAGTGACTTGGTAAACAGAAATCAGACAATGCATGTGGGCCTAACATTGTCATTGATCAATACGTGACGCCTTTGCCCTGGTGTTGAGGCGATGGCTGCCTGGCGCCTTACCTCCGCTTTCCACTCTTGGCTTTCCTTAGTTGTATTTGTTCACGTTCCCTTGACCGTTGAGAGGGGCGACGGCCGCCTCCTGACCCTCACCGCTGGTTTTTGGTCTTCATTTTCCTTGGCAGTGTTTGTTGACGTATCCTTGGCCGCTCAAAAAGGCTAACACTTAGCCAATCCTTCTTCTACCTCAGCCATCCCAACAATTTAAAATTATACATGAAGATTTAGATGGAAATATTACGCTCCATATTTTCTCTCTCACTCACAAAATGCAGTTCATGACTGTGAAATGCAAAAAAAGTTGGAACTTCATGAATTGTGAAAGGTTAAAGGAATAAAGCAATCTGCCCATTAATGAAGCATCAATATAGGGACTAAAAACTTTTGACGTATCATACACAAATTGTATTCACGTATTTCACTTATTTATTCATATATAAATAAATATATATATATATATATATATATATATATATATATATATATATATATATATATATATATATATATATATATATATATATATATATATATATATTCTTATGAAATGATTGATAAATGGAACTGACTCAGTAACTAGCGTTGTTAAGGAGAGAGAGAGAGAGAGAGAGAGAGAGAGAGAGAGAGAGAGAGAGAGAGAGAGAGAGAGAGAGAGAGAGAGAGAGAGAGAGAGAGAGAGAGAGAGAGCCATATGTGCACTGCTTATATCATGTTTTACGATTATAACAACTTGAGGAATTTTACAAAAAGGACTTTTGTATTTTATGCCTTCAGAAAACTGTGTACTACTAAAATAGCTCTAGGAGTTAACAGACTGCAAACCTTGTACCACCCGATGTCTTGCCGCTCTGAATGAGTACAAGGCACGCGCGTGGAAGAAAGGTGCTCCTTTTGGAAACGCTGAGTGAGTCGTGAAGTGGCCGTCAAGAGGCCGGCGTCTGATTGTTTTCGGTGAAGAGGAAGTTTGTATCTCAGGCAGCGTCAGGGCGGCGGGATTCCCCGGTCAGCACGTCATATTTAGCTCAGATAGAGGCCTCCGCTGTCTCGAGGCACAGCTCGAGGTGGCTCTGTTTTGGCATGTATGTGTCTGGCAATCAAATGGGGACACGTTTGATTAACAGGAGGCCCATTGCGCCACGAAGCCTGACATTCATCAGGCGCTGCTTACGGCCGACCAGAGGCGCGTCGTGCCTCTGGAATAAGGCAGACGCGCAGGTGGCACGCCTTTCACGC
Source organism: Callinectes sapidus (assembly GCA_020233015.1). Classification (NCBI taxonomy): domain Eukaryota; kingdom Metazoa; phylum Arthropoda; class Malacostraca; order Decapoda; family Portunidae; genus Callinectes; species Callinectes sapidus. Next base: position 12,918,796 of record CM035194.1, read on the forward strand.
CCCGTCCTCCCGATGAGCGGCTTGGCCCAGCATCCCTTGTGCACATGTGACAGAGCGGAAACTGAAGCTGACTTACCCCTGCACGTTTACTCAGCGGCGGCGAGGTGAGCTGATGCGCCCAGACACCAGGTAAAGGCACTGAGAAATACAGGTGTACGGGTTGTCTGATGCAGGACATGTCTGTGCTGACAGCTGGAGAGGGCAACAGTCAGACGGGCAATGTCAATGACAAGCCAACCCAGCCATTGTGGTGGGATGATAATGTTACTATGGATCAGATAGCAAGTTTCTTAGGATCGGTGATCAGGATAGAACCAGAAAGAACGGGTTCAAGCTGGTGAAATTTAGGTTTAGGAGAGAAATAAGAAGGAACTGGTTTTCAAATAAAGTAGTTGATGAGTGGAACGGACTCAATAATCATATTGTTAGTGTTCATACAATGGGGAGTTTTAAAAGATTAGACAAGTTTATAGATGAAGATGATAGGTGGAATTAGGCAGTGGTGCTCACACAAGGACTGCCACGAATAGACCTAACGGCCTCTTGCAGCTTCCTTCATCATCTTATGTTCTTATGTACACCGTATCACATTAACGCCAAAGGTCATGTCACCTGGATGCTAGGTGGCAGTGAGGTCAGCTTGTACCCGTTATTTCTGGTTTTATCCTCATTATTAACCTGAAGAACCTTGCTTATGTCCTCTTTGTGTGTGTGTGTGTGTGTGTGTGTGTGTGTGTGTGTGTGTGTGTGTGTGTGTCTGTGTCTGTGTGCGCGCGCGTGTCTGTGTCTGTGTTCGTCCGTCCGTCCCGGGAGCAGTAGCAGCCGCATCAGGAAATTGAATCAGAGCTAGCTGGGTTCAGCGGGCCTCGGCAGTAGAGCTTCAGTGAACAACAGTGGTGATGTTTGTAGAGTAAACTTGATCCGCCCCGCTAGCACGGCGTTTAATCCGCGAGAATCAATGTTCTCAGTGGATTACCAAGTGGCGGGGGCGACTCCCTCTTTTCCGGTAGCGAGCAAAGCGACGCTGAGTTGGATTTGTAAAAGCTGAAACAGAAAATGGAAAGCGGTTTACTGAAGAAATTGAGATGGCTGGACGTCGCCTTACCACCACCTCCTCCTCCTCCTCCTCCTCCTCCTCCTCCCATCTTGCTTTCTCTATTATTTTACCCTCTATGTTTTCCTCGTAATTTTCTTCATCCTTATTTTTTTATATTTCCATTCTTTCCTCCTCCTCATATTTTTCAACCTTTCCCTCAATCTCCCTCGTCCTGCCATCATTTCATAATATCTCCTTCCTTCCTCCTTTCCTTATTTTTTTCTTCGTCCTGCTCTTAATTTCCTTTTTCCCTTTCATCATTTCGTATCGTATCATCTCCCCCTTCATCGGGTTCTATCTCCTCTCCTTTCTCAATTTTCTTTTTCATCGATTCACTGATCTTTTCTAATTGTTACTCGTGTTGTTATTTTGGCCCCTCTCCTCTTTCACCCCTCAGGTTCTCATTACCTCTTTCAATCTCTCCTTTCTTTGTTTTCTTTTTTTCTTTCATTTCTCTCTTATTTCTTGACTTCCTCCTTCGCCCTCCTTCTTGTGTTTTCCTTTCCCCAACAAGCAAATCTTCATCCACTTTCAGTATCTTCCCTCTCCGTCTTTCCTTCTTCTTCTTCTTCTTCTTCTTCTTCTTC
>CM035194.1:12994270-13011770 GCA_020233015.1 Callinectes sapidus
AGTAGTGATAATGTTACTACTACTACTACTACTACTACTACAACTACTACTACTACTACTACTACTACTACTACTACTACTACTACTACTACTACTACCACTACTACTACTACTACTACTACTACTAATAATAATAATAATAATAATAATGATGATACCTCCACTACTAATAATACTTCTACGTATCGCTAACACAAATAATGATGAGCTCCCTACGATGTGATTCTTTCAAGCACACCGCCATCTCCACTGCTCGTTCATCCCCAAAACTCGCATCACAACATCACAAGTTTCGAAACGCTTCGGTTGTGCCTCGAACTTCAAACGAACCAGAACAGCAGCCAGGCATACCAACCCTCCCGCGTCACTTGGGAGCTTTGCCACGCTTCAGGTACAAATCCCACCCATGTCAAAGGGAGGAATGGAAAAAGGAATGATATAAAAGAAAGGGATGAAAATGGGAATACAACAAATACTCCCATAACTTTTAAAATCCACGGTTAGTATCAGGCAAAAGTTGATAGACAAAAAGGTGTTTCGTGTCGTGTAAGTTGGTAGGCCTTGTTATCGCTTCTCCCTCCCCCCCTCTCTCTCTCTCTCTCTCTCTCTCTCTCTCTCTCTCTCTCTTGTTTCCAGCCTAACGAGTTCCCAGTGCCGGCTTTCTGTTTAGACTGTCACTGTTTGAGTCACTAGCGGTGGTGGAAGCATCGACAGGATGAGCTAAGAACGCCACACAACATCCCCACCAGGAAACACAATTCACATACCTATTGTATGTGAATTGTGTTTATGTGAATGTACTCGCTTCTATGGAGTTGTGCAGCTTATTTCTATAGGTTGTGAGTTGGGGTTTTTCTTTGCTCTCTCTCTCTCTCTCTCTCTCTCTCTCTCTCTCTCTCTCTCTTAGCCCTCTTCAGTGTATCTCGTGTCCACCAATAGAGGCTGTTCTCCTATCAGCCTGGCCCTTCAGAGTCTCCTTCAGGTGTGGGTGGGCGCGATAAGCCATTTCGGTTACGCTTTAGAGAGGAGTCAGGGCAAATATCTGGTGACTGATGTGTCTGATTGATGCTGCGTCTGGCTACTTGACCCCTTCAGTACTGAGATACGTTTTTACCACGGGTTTGGGTGTGAGTAGACGATTTGATTGACATTAGGAAGGGTCTATGGAGGTTAAAAGATTAATGGCCAGAGTCTGTATTATTTTGATGTTCACATGAGTTTTGAGGCTTTATGAAATCGACAAATAACAAGCAGAATAAATATAAAAACGCGTCCCAGTACTGAAGGGGTTAATAGTGAGAACTGACATGATGCTCCTAAAACAAGAAGCTGTTGCCAAGTACACATATGATAAGTTTATAAAAGGGTCTAGACTGTTTGTTATCATTGCCATTTATTGTTATTACGTATGGTACTGGTGTCTTCGTGGCTAGATTTATTAGATCTTGAATCCTGATAGATAAACTTAATTAGCCAATACTCCCAATCATTCATTCCATTCCTTTCTGTGGGTAAACTCTGGAACTCCCTACCTATCTCTACATTTCTAACTTCCTATGACGACTTTATTAAGGAGGGAGGTTTCAAGACAATTGTCCCTGTTTTGATTAACTCTATGATTTTTAGAGGGACTGGCAAATTAGTGGGTTTTTTATTTTCATTGTTTTTGTTGCCCTTAGTCATCTTCCTCTCTTACATAAAGAGAAATACTGAGAAGTGTTTTTCGTCATGACAAGCTGATAGACTCGTAGACACGTTTGTTATTGTTGATCGATGAATCTTTATATGCACGTGTTTTGATCACAGTATGTTGACTCCTGGGTAAGTGACACACGAGCAGCACTGAGAGGTTTAAAGGGTACTTGAGATTAAAAAAACAAACAAACCATGAGTAGATCAATGAGTGAATGCATAAATTTACAAAAAATCGTAGCCAAGCTGTAGCAAGACGGAGCGAGACAACCTTCAAATAAGTAACTTTAACGAAATCCCTGGCTGGATGTAGCAGCAAGGCGGGATGGGGCGGGACGGGGCGAGGCGGGGCAATGGGCAACCTTCAGGTGTCAAGACGCATTGCAGTGGCTTCTCACAGTAAGATTAAGGTATGCTGTCTTCGCGCGTCGCCAAACTCACAGCCCCGTCCGCTTCACTGATATATATTTAGTGTGGCCTTTCAAGTGCCATTATGAGCCTCCCTTGCGGCCGTCAGTCTTGCCAACGTCAGGCTGTCGCAGTGAATTAGTAGAAGTGTGGGTCGTGAGTCAGGTGCCGCGTCGCGCTGTCCCTCTGTCAGTGCCATCCATCAAAATCACGTGGGCATGTCGACCCCCTTCCTCCCTCAGTACCCTGCCTCTCCCCCTCATCCTCCTCCCCCTGCTCCCCCCGTCTCGCCTATACTGGCCACTCCTTTCCTTCAAATGAGTGATGGTCGAAAGAGTTACAGGTTTGGTTTGAGATGTGGTGGAGATAGACTGATCAGGAAGTAGAAATGGATGAAAGAATAATATTAAGGAAGAAATAACGAAGTAATCGTGAATGGAATGTGAAAGTTAGGAAGTAATCATGAAAGGGAGGAAGTAATTATGCTAGAAAAGAAACAAATACGAAATTGAAGCAGTAGTCATAAAAAAAAAACAAAGTAATTATATGAAGTTAATCAGCAAATATAGGTAAAACATTGCAGCTGAATACCACATTAGCATTTTCGGTAGTGTTGCATCTCCCTCACACTGAACAATGGTAAACATCGCCGGTACACAACATAACTTACATTTTATTCCGCAAAAACTCTCTGGCGCAGCTCCGAACAACACACGGGAGAGTGAAGCAACGAAACTGCTCCAATCATTTCAAATCTTTCTTCTCGACTCGAATCTACTGCAGCCATTGTCAAATACACTACTACTCAGTCATTTTGGTTCCCTAGCACTCGTGAAGCTAGCACCACTACCTCAGAAATCTGGTAAGAGCGATTTTTCTTCATGTTTCAAAGATTCGTATTCGGAAACGCTTCGAACTCTCACAATGAACATTATCACAAGTCACAAAAACGATTAGCCAAGTCTCGATACTATTTTTTCCTGTTATTGCTACTGAAATCTGGTTAATCTGTCACTAGAACCATAAAAACACCCCATAAAACCGTGTGTCCGTAAGTAGAGGGTTCTCAATGTAGTGGGGTTGCAACGCAGAGGGGTTTCAAGACACGGTTCGAAATAGACGGGGAAGAGTTGGGCCAATCAAGAGTGTGTGAGCATCGCCCGATGACAGTGTTGCCAGGTTTGTGTGTGAATATTTTTTTTTTGTTGTTGTTGTAGTGATGGTGGTGGTGCTTGTTGTTTTTACTCTTGTGGTATTGTTGTTGTTGTTGTTGTTGTTGTTGTTGTGTTTGTTAGTGATGTAACTTCATTTTTGTGGCTATTCTTGTTATTCGTTGTTGTAGTTCAGTGGTGTATTATTGTTGTTCTTGGTCATCGTTGTTCTTGTTACTCATGTTGTTATCCTTGTTATTATAGTTGTTTTCGTTGTTGATGTTGCTTATGAGGTTATTCTTGTTGTTCTTGATCATCTTTGTTCTTGTTACTCTAGTTGCTATATTTGTTATAGTTATTATCGTTGTTGATGTTGCCTATATGGTCATTTTTTGTTATTACTAATGATTTTCGTTGTTCCTGTATCCCATACTGTTGTTAGTCTTGGCTAAGTTGTTTTTGTTGTTTATATTATCGTTCTGCATGAGTTTAAATCCTCTTGTTACTGTTCTTAATACCTAAAGTACAAAAATCTTCATACTTTTGTGGCAATTCATATTTTTCTCTTATTGTTATTAGTCAATTAATCGATATTGCTATTGTTTGTTTTCTATACTTAAACAACAACCTCTCCATACTTTTATGCTTAGTTGTTGTTGTCATTGTTATGAGCACAACACCATCTTCTATTCCAAGCTTCAGGGTCGGTGTTACATTGCCGGGTGGTGACTGGTAAGGTGGTGCGCCAGACTTACATCACATCACATCTCATCATAGGTCAGTCATTTAGTCATCTGCGTGCTTGCCGCACCCACCGTGCCTTCATGCTCTGAGTGTTGCGCAGGAGGCTTCACTCACGTCCCTTCCCTGGCCATGTGGGGGGGGAGGTGGGTGAGATAGGACAGTAGGGGAACGGTCATTGTCCCTTACCTCCCCCATCCCTCTGCCATGCGCCCCTCCACACCTCACCTGGCACACACCTGACGCCTTAGTGATTTACAGCTTGTATTATTGTTATCGTGAATCACGCCCTTGGTAAATGTCAAGTGGTGATGGTGATTGTGAATTAAGGTACAGTTCTTAAAATCAGTGGTACAGATGGTGGTGGTGGTGGTGGTGGTGACGGTGGTGGTGGTGGTTGTAGTGAGGATGGTGGTGGATATAATAGTGATAGAAATGTCCAAAGAGTAAATGTCTTGAAAATAGTAATGATTTTCTTTTCGTATGTTCTAACGTTAAGAAATGTACGAAGAACTATCATACAACTATTTTCACCAATCACATTTCCAGTTTTAACCTAACCTAACCTACTAATATAAAACTAAGCCGGTATTGACAGAGATTCTTAAGCATGTAACTTTTCTTAGACAAATTTCTAGTCATAAAATCCCTCTTATCCTCATGAAATTGGTGTAGTACTTCAGCCATTATCTCATCAGCAACTTCAAATTTACTGTTGATGAGGTGATAACTAAAGTACAACACCAATTTCAGGAGATTAAGATGGACTTTAAGACTAGAAATTCATCTGAGAAAAGTTTTATAATTAAGAATCTTTGTTAATACCAACTTAGTTCATCAGTTCATATACGGATTTCTCTTGGACCAGTTTTCATCAATCCTAACCTAATTTACTAATACAGAACAGTTCATTAGTTCATACATTGATTTCTCTTCGACCTAAATATATCCACTGAGCTTCATGCGCCACAGCTCTCGGCAAGTGTACACGCGGCCAGCCAAGGCAATGACAAGGCGGTTATTCTACACTCGGCTCACTCGTTTGTCGTTCCTGATTAGACTCCGTGAAGGAATTAGAGGCACGGGAGGCTATGTATGAGGGGCGAGTCAAGGCAGCCCACGACAAGGACAACACTGGCACAGCAACATTATGCACGGGTTTTTACGACCTGATGAGCAACACAGACCTTTCTACTCTCTCTAGATTCTTCTTTAGTCCACTTCACCTTAACTCCAATTTCCAAGCAGTATCCGTTGCTCCTGACCAAATCCCTTACATTAAGAGTAACCTCACGTCATCCTCTACTCTGGTAAAACTCTTCTGTCTACCATAATGTAGATTTTACAGATATATTTTCGCACTTTCATCACTATAACTAGTAAACCTCCACTGGCGACCGTACTAATGCAAGAGTTAACCCGTACATCTCCACTCTTTCATCTCTTGCACTGGTAAATTCCGAAACTCTTGTCCTCTGTTTTTTCCCAACGCCCCGTGACTCGAGCTATTTTGAGAAAGAAGTATCAAGAAACCTAGGTGACTCGATGAAAAACCTGACTGCACCTTACATTTCTGGGGAAAGGAGAGAGGTGGTTATATTTTTCTTACTTTCCTCCCTTGGCCACACTCCCTTACACTTAAAAAAAGAAAAGAGGTGGAAAAAAAAGACTGAAGTAGTTAAGAAGTGAGGAATAAACACTATAAACGCTATTGAGGATTACTGAGGGAGATCTGTCTTATAGCAATTATCAACAGATCAATACAAAAGAGGCAGGAATGCACATATATATAAGAGGGAATAGATACCAACAGGAAGGAAGGAAAGCAATGATAAATACTGACAGGCAGGAATGTAAGTAATAAATAATGCAATGACAAGAAGATAATAACACAAACAGACAGGAATATAATTGATAAAGTAGGAATATAAGTTATGACGATTTTTTTTTTTATGTAAGAGGAAGAAGCTGACCAAGGGCAACATGCACACGAAATAAGTAATGAGGAGATCAAACAGACAGGAATATAAACGGTAATTAATACATACAACCAGTAGGCAAACTGTAACACGATGCAGGCACGAAGGTTAATATTTTACCAAACACTGAAATGGCAGGCTCAGTAAATATAAAGTGGATGGAAAAGTGAATGAATGAATGCAGTTGATAAGTAATGACGTAAAGAAGTTAGGAGAAGTGGCTGCTTGCTGACACACACACACACACACACACACACACACACACACACATGCGCGATTAAGCACCAAACGCAGACCCTTTGAGGAACCGCCATGATGAAGATACAGGGCCCTCCTCCTCCTCCTCCTCTTCCTCCTCCTCCTCCTCCTCCTCCTCCCCTCCTCCTCCTCCTCTTACTCCTCCTCCTCCAGTCACCAGGAGAGAGAGCTAATTATAACACACACACACACACACACACACACACACACACACACACACACACACACACTACTATCTCACACTCTCTTCCTCTTCTCTTTCCACTATTTCCCCCCCCCCCCCCCCCCCCCCCCCCCCCCCCCCCCCCCCCCCCCCCCCCCCCCCCCCCCCCCCCCCCCCCCGTGTATCTCCCCTTCTGTCTTCCCTCCTCTTTATCTCCCGTTCCGTCTCCCCGTCTTTTTGTTTTACCTCTTTTTGTTGTTCCTGCTGCTTGCTGACGCGTGCTTCTGTGTTAGCTAACGTGGCTTCTCTGGTGCTGGGATAGAGTATTCAATTCTACACTACCAATGCGAGGAATGAATGGGTGAAGTGAAGTTTTCGTGTTTGTAAGTTGCATGTGGTTTTCTTGTTAAGTTGGTAGATGATTTGGAGTTTGTAGGATAACAGTGTCAGTTAATTTTACACTACTGATGAATAAAGTGAAAGGATGAAGTAAAGTTTTCGTCTGATATTTGTAAGTTGGGTGTAAGTTCGTTCGGTGTTTTTGCAAATTGAATGCGGGTTTTCTTGCTAAATTTGTAGAGAAAGAATATCAATTTTGCACTACCGATGGGAGAAGTGAATCGGTGAAATAAAGTTTTCGTTTCGTATTTTATAATGTGATTGAAGTTTTCTTGCCAGATTTAAAGTGAAATATTGATTTTGCACTCGATATGGGAAATGAAAAGCAAGTAATAAGATGATGAAGTGTATTCGAAGGAAATAAAATGATGAAGTTTGGTTTTCGGAGGAAACGAAAAGATAAGGTGTTGTTTTCGCGTCTTAGTTGTTGTAAGCTTGAATGCAATTTTCGTACTGATCTTATAAGTGCGGGAATTAGTGTTACATTGCGAGTAATTGGCGTGGTTTTTCTTAGTTCTTGGAGATTAAACTACAGAAACACCTTAGTTTTTGGATCAAATTCCTTCCAAAGTCTCGCAGATTCATCACATAGATTTTTTTCAGGCTTGAGTAAAAACTGTTGTAATTTTCATGGTTGTTGTCGCTATTTTACAGATATTTAGACCGATTCTTCCGTATAGGAATAGAACAAACTCCGTACTGCTGTGTTCCCTCTCACCTCCTCCACCAATATGATGCTTAACCCTTTCAGTACTAAGACACGTTTTTATATTTATTTTGCTAATCAATTGACCATTTTATACAGCTTCAAAAACTTTTGTAAGGGTTAGAATAGTGAGAACTGTAGCCATTGATCTTTTGACTTCCACAGACCCTTTATAATGTTAATAAAATCGTGTAATCATATTCAAAACTCGTGATAAAAATGCGCCCTAGTTGTGAAGAGTTGTAGAGGAATAATTACAAGTGTGTACTGTATTCTGCCGTATGTTCTTGTATTTCCCTGTATTTTGCTATACTACTGTGTCGCACCATCGTGTCAATATGCTGTCCCTGCCTTGCTCAGTGTTAGTACATACGAACATGAAAAAATGAGAGAAGCTGCACCACGCTGTTAGACCTATTCGTGGCAGTCCCTGGGTGAGCACCTCTGCCTAATTCCACCTATCATCCTCATCCATAAACTTGTCCAATCTTTTAAAACTCCTGAATGTCTGCGTGTTGCTCTCCCATTATTTCACGTGCTGCCTTGTTGCTGCCTAGTGATAGCCCCGCCTGCTGTGACGCGGCTGTGGTATTGTGCCCAGGTGGTCTGACGTTACTTCCTTGCATTGTTATCGTTGCTGAGTTTTTGTTTTATTTCCTTATGGGCAGGTGAGAAATGATACAAGAAATAAAGTAAGATCCAAAGGCCAAATTCAGAAATAAAAACGTGAGAAAGATCAAAAGGCAAAATCAAATTAGCCACTTTAGTACTAGGAGGTTTTTTTTTATATTTGTTCTGCTTATTTGTCGATTTTATACAGTTTCAGAACTCATGCGGAGATTGAAATAGTACAGACTCTGGCCATTAATCTTCTGACCTCCATAGACTCTTCTAATGTCAATAAAATAATCTAATTACACTCAAAACTCGTGGTAAAAATGCGCCCCAGTAGTGAAGTGAGGAAGAACAAAGACAAAATCGATTGAGGAAATAAGACAGAAAAACTCAAATGCAGAAACAAATAGATGGAAAACTGAGGAAGACCCAAATAGAGACAAGAACAAATTGAGAGAAAAAAAAAGCATGAAAGACCTAAATACTAAAACAAACCGAGGAAAAAAAGGTGAGGAAGAGACAAAGGCAAAAACTAATTAGGAAAAGAATATAGCAAGAAAACCCCGTAAAAGAGAATGAACCATTGATGCTGTCGTTTTTATATTTCTGAGTGTATATTATTGTGAATTTCTGTGGAATGGCTGTGTTCATCTCCTTGTCGTTTTTTTATATATATATTACTGAGCGTATATTATTGTGTATCTAACTATTTCTGTGAAGTGGCTGTGCTCATCTTACTGTCATTTTTTTATATATTACTGAGTGTATATTATTGTGTCCAACTATTTCTGTGGAGTGAGTGGCTGTGCTCATATCCCTGCGCCAGCCTTGTATATTATGTGGCCTGCTGCTCCCGCCACTCCCACGGTCCCACCCCGCCCCGCCTGCCGCAGTATTTGACAGCCCCCTGGATTAAGAGGCTTGGCAAGGCGGCCAAGACTGACAGGGTTGACAGAGGCCGTAGTGGTGTCTGTGTTGTGACGGGTGACGGAGTGTTCTGTTTGTCCTAACCTTGTCTTACTTAACTATGTCCAACCATTTTTAGTATAACAAGACCTTACTTAATCTAAACCTATCTGACTTCCAGTAGCATAACCTAACCTATCCTAAACTACTCTTACCTAACATAACATAACCATACTTAATCAGATCTTACCTTACCTTACCTTACTTTACTTAACCTGACTCTGCCTAATCTAATCTCACCTTGCGTAACCTTAACTCACCTCACCTTATCTTTCCTTATCTTACCTAACCTAACCTACCTTTCTTGACCTTACCTAATTTAGCCTTACCTAACAAGAGAAGGAGGAGGAGCAGGAGGAGGAGGAGGAGGAGGAGGAGGAGGAGAAGGTGGATTGATTGATTGATTGATTAAGTGACCACAAGAGGAGGAGGAAGAGATCTTTGGTAAATGTTTATACAAATGAATATAAAACTGTAATAAACTAGATAGCTTTTAAACTGCGATATTCTACAGTAGAGATAGACAGAGAAAATATCATGAATGCTTGTAGATGTGCGATACGCGTACAATTTACAAGTCGAGGCACCGCGGGAAAATACTGGAACTTGTACAGCGGCTTTTCTTCCTAATTCGAGTGTGTAGCTGCGTGAATGTGCGTGCGTGCGTGCGTGTGTGGCGTGCATGGCGGCTGCGGTAACTGACTCACCTTGCACCTTACCAAACACCTCATAATCAGCAGAGGCCATCTCCATCTTGACGGCAAAGACTCTTGCAGCAATAACACAACAGCAACTCCCTGGCGGCCACTTCAGCAACCAACCGCACGTGGGCTTATCTTCCTCTCACGAAGGAGGCGCCGACGAGGAGGCCCTTAGAGGCACGTGTCGTAATGAGCGGGGCGACAGCAGCTTACTGGCAGCCCCTCATTGGTGACAGCACAGTGCAAGACTCCCCCGCCACCCCTCGTCCCCTGAGCCGCTCTCCCTGGCAAACACCCAGATCTCTCTCTCTCTCTCTCTCTCTCTCTCTCTCTCTCTCTCTCTCTCTCTCTCTCTCTCTCTTTGGTACCTACAGGATTACTAGAAGGTTCCTCAGTTACACGGCGTGGCAGCTTCGTGATTTATAAAGCCACAACTAACTCGGCTCGTCACGCGGCCCTTCTCAGGTTTTAGGTTCTGCAAGGCGCGTATCGAAAAAAATAGGTGTTGTGGGGTTGAGTTTTCAGGAAGATTGTTTTTAAAAAGTTTTGTCCCTGATGACTTTATAATAGTGTGCAGTGTTGCCTCACGTTTCTCTTCGCCATCTGCACTTTATGTAACCACAGTAGTACCCGCTGCCCTCACCTCGGCGTCGCTGTTCCCTGCTAAGTACTGAGAGCGGGTACGTACAAAGAGCATAGAGTACAGCCACCTTTGAGATAATCTGAAACACTTGTGCCTTCACCTTCCCTACTTCCAAAAGAGTCTAGATCAGATGAAGTAACAGGGAGCTAAAGACTGTTTTTATCATTTTAGTCATAAATAAGCTGAATTTTTAAGCTAAATTTTTACATTATCAGCAAGAGAAGCACTCCTGAGAACCCGGCTAATCATCTGCCCTTTGGAAAAAGTCGTGGTGAGAGGAGGAAGCGTTTCTTGATGGCCATGTCTGAGGGGAGGATCTGCGCAGTTGTCGCCTCGTAAGTTTAGTAATAATAGTAAAAGTCTTCGTGATAATTGTAGTTTAGTTAGTTTATTTACTGATGTCACGTTAGCCCAGCAGGAAGCCGTCACCCCGTCACAACATGATGAGTTATAAGGAAGGGGAGCAGTTGTCGCTATTTTCACCGTGTAAAGATGTGCCGTCAGGTGTACGATAATACCAAGGAGAGAGGTTGTAGCGTTTCATATTTCATTTATTATTCATGCTTTATGATTATTGTTATTTTCTCCACTTTCTCAATATATTTGTCTTATTTTTCTTATTGGCGCTATTTTCACATATTTTCTTTAGAGTATTTTTTTCTACGCTATTTTCACCGAGTGCCTGCGTGTGACGTCAGAGGAAGAGGAAAATGTTTTGCTCTTAAACCAAACATTCTTTACCATAATGACAAGCTTCAGGGTTATAAAAAGTTTAATAGGCACTTAAACATTTTCCTCTAACCATCTCATCAATTCCCTCTACCTTTTTTTTTCCCACTATTCTGCATCTTTAGTCGTGTCCTCATGAAATCCCTTTTAAAATCAACACATTGTAGGAATTTGCTTATCGTTTATCATGTCCCATCTCTGACCACTTCATCTGCTACTTGCCAAGAATCCAACACGCTATCCTGCCCCATTTTCTGAACATATTTCCCAACTGCAGCCAAGATAAGAATGAATGAGTTAGGCTCGTATTCTTAAACACTTCTTTGCTTCACCTTCACTATTTCAAAAGGCTTTTATCTAAATGTACACGTGCTTTTGAAAGTGTTTTTACGGTTCTAGAGACAGATTGACAAGATTTCTACATTGTCAACTTGAAAAACGCTCTTCCAAACTCCACTAATCGTCTCTATGGTCTTGCAAAATAGTCGTGGTGAGAGAACACAGTGTTTCTGAATACGAGCCTAAAGATACAACACGAGGATGGCAAAACTAAAGCAAACCACAGTCACAATGCAAAGAAAACAGAGAAAAGCTATTCAGTATTAGACAAGAGAGAGAGAGAGAGAGAGAGAGAGAGAGAGGGAGAGAGAGAGAGAGAGAGAGAGAGAGAGAGAGAGAGAGAGAGAGAGAGAGAGAGAGAGAGTAGCAGAAATAACAATAAAGCGGTAAAAAATGTTAATCGAATATAAGATCATAAAAGAGAAAAAAGAAAAAAAGAAACAGATCAAGAAACTTTAAATTGACCAACTATAAGAAGAAAAGACAATTTTACATAGCGAACCAAAAATAGAATTCCATAAAAGAAAAAAATGAGAAAAAAAAAAAAAAAAAAATGAAGCGTTGAAACATGAAGAGCGGGAAGGTTTAGAAGAGAGAGTGAGGGAGGGAGAGTGGGTGACGAGTGATGGCAGAGTGAGAGATGGTGAGAGGTGGTGGTGTACGCTGCAGGTGGAGGAGGGGCAGGGTGGAAGGGTGGAAGGGTGGAAGGGGCAAGTTGGAAAGCAGTGGATGTTTGTACGATACTTTTAGTTTAGCGTACGATAAACTTCTATCAACCATGTCTCTTCCACGTACTCAAATATCACTGTTTTCCTTCTCCTCCTCCTCCTCCTCCTCCTCCTCCTTCTCTTTTTGCTTCTTTCTTTTATTCTTCTTCTTCCTCCTCCTCTTCCTCTTCCTCCTCCTCCTCTTCTGGTTTTCCCCTTCGTGTCCTCGTTTTCCTATTTTTTCCTACTCTTATTCTCTTCCTCCTCTTCCTACTTCTTTCCTCTAGCTAAAATTGTCATGCTCTGTTTCCCCCCTCTTCTTCTTCTCCCCCTTCCCCACCCCGCTCTCTCTCAGAACCACAAAACTAGAAAAAATAACGAAAAACAAACAAAAAACTGCAAACGATTGAGAATAAAAACCCGTGTGTGTGTGTGTGTGTGTGTCCTGAATATTGTGTGTGTGTGTGTGTGTGTGTGTGTGTGGAGAGAAGGAAATGCGACCAGACCAGACCGGACCAGACCAGACTAAGAGACATTATACCCGCTTGCGTTCTCTTATTGCACACATCCCTTCGTTATAAGCTGGGACGATCCACCTCTTACAGTGCATTCCCCACAGACCTTCCTCTTCAACACACACACACTGAAGAAACGTACCGCCACTTCTCCCTCCTCCTCCTCCTCCTCCTCCTCCTCCTCCTCCTCCTCTTTCTCCTCCTCCTCCTCCTTCCAAGAGCTTTATTTTAGAGCCAGTGACGCGAATATATGTTGAAATGAGAGTGTAGAATAAATGTGCCTGCTTGTGTGTATACGTGCGTGCATTCATGAGAGAGAGAGAGAGAGAGAGAGAGAGAGAGAGAGAGAGAGAGAGAGAGAGATGAGAGAGAGAGAGGGGGGGAGAGAGAGAGAGAAGGGGGGGGGGCATTGAGGAAGAGAGGATTGGTTGTGTGGTCTAAATCCGCATAAAAATAATTAGGTAAGCATGAAATTGAGAAAAATAAAAATAAAAAGGAATGAAATTAAAGGCAAATTCCGAGAGAGAGAGAGAGAGAGAGAGAGAGAGAGAGAGAGAGAGAGAGAGAGAGAGAGAGAGAGAGAGAGAGAGAGAGAGAGATTCGCAATAAGGAAGACTCAATAAACGCAGCAATTCAGGGAACTTATGATACACGATAATTGCTTGAAATGTATGACAGTTAGACCAAAAGCTGCCTTAGTGAATAGAAAACACTTAGATTTTATACAAGAAAACTGCATAGCGAGAGAATTCAGACCAAACACTCCTCCTCTTCAACACCGCGACACATTCATATCACGAGTTTTGAGTGTGATTAGGTGATTTTATTGACATTATGAAGGTTCTATGGAGGTCAAGTTAATGGTCAGAGTCTGTGTTATTTTATTCCCCATTTGAGTCCCTGAATCTACAAATAATAGGCAGAATTAATAAAAAAACGCGTCCCAGTACTGAAGGAGTTAATTTATGAACTCTTAACTTTTCATAAAGTTGAAATTTATGAAGTCTAGTCACGTTTCGGCATAGTTATTAACCATCCAACTATGAAAATTGATAGCTGTTCTAAATTCGACGTAATTACCATGAAAACCTGAGACACACAGACATACAGACAAGGAGACATACAGACACTCTTAGTAATCTAGATATTTCGCTGTGTGTGTGTGTGTGTGTGTGTGTGTGTGTGTGTGTGTGTGTGTGTGTGTGTGTGTGTGTGTGTGTGTGTGAGTGTGTATGTTGGCAGTGAGGTGTGACTAAAGCGAGGAAGAAAAGGAGAAAAAGGAGGATAGTAAAACCGGGAATTAAAAATAGTAAAACCGAGGATTAGAAAGAGAAAAACTAAAGAGGAGGAAATGTAAACGTATACAGAAATGAGGGGAAAAAAACTGGCGTCCTTGTGAGAAATTATGATGTAGCAATGTGTGTGTGTGTGTGTGTGTGTGTGTGTGTGTGTGTGTGTGTGTGTGTGTGAAGAAAAACACACTTAGTTCGTGGAAAATGAGATCACCAAATACTTTCCCCCAATTTTTTTATTTCACATCCTCGTAAAAATATAGAATAAAATAAAAATTAAATCTGACAGGACATCTTGGCAACTGTGTCCTGAGAGAGAGAGAGAGAGAGAGAGAGAGAGAGAGAGAGAGAGAGAGAGGGGGGGAGGGGAGAGGGGAAAAGCTAGCTAACATTGGCTGAAACTTAACATCAGCTCGATATCTGTTAATGAAAGTAGTAGTAGTAGTAGTAGTAGTAGTAGTAGTAGTAGTAGTAGTAGTAGTGAGGAGAATGAAAGAAATAAAATGAGTAAAGAAGGTTGAGCAGTTTCTAAATGGATTGTTTTCTCTCAGCTCACTGTTTTTCTCATCACCACGCCACCACCACCACCACCACCACCACCACTCATATTTATTTACGTTTACCCTTTCGTCCATTCTCCTTTTCCACAATCGTTCATTCATTTCCTTCTATTTAAGTTTTCATCACTTTTTTTCATCATTACATCACTCCTGCAATGGTTTTACTTCGTACTTTAACCTTATTTCACGTTATTTCGCCACTATAAACCCCTATAATGATGCTTTAATCTTCAATGATCTCTTTAACACCAGCATAGCGTTCTACATGCCAATAACCTCCCATAACTTATCCTAACCCACCATACCCACCATTGTCTTGCCTTACTCATCAATATTATGTACCATAACCTCACTATAACTCATAGAACCACCATGAATTCTACTATGAACACTTAAAAATCTTCTCTAACCTCACCAAAACCTCTGTAACTTACCATAACCTAACTTAAACTACCATACACACCGTAACCCTCCCATACTCGTAAATATTGCGTATCATAACCTCCGCCATAACCCATAGAACCACCATGAATTCCACCATAAACACTTAAAAATCTCCTCTAATCTCACCAAAACCTCTATAACTTTACCACAACACAACTTAACTCACAATACACTTTATAACTCCAATATTACTTACCATAAACTCCACTATTACAGATAAATCACTATAATCTCCATGTAAATCCTTCTAATATTCTCCAACCTCACCAAAGTCTTCGCAGCCTAATATAATCCTAATCATAATCCTAATAAGTGGTATAGAAGTAGTGACAGAGGACACACAAGTTGAATGTCACCAATACTACCATTACTACCACCACCATCACCGCCACTAATCTTATCGAGAGCCCCTTACAACGCCACACGACGAGCTAATGTGACACTGGCATTTGCTTCGCGAGACATTTATCGAAGCTCCGACACGTGCTTTGAAGTGTGCGGCTCTCCTGACTGAACGATGAATGTTGAGGGACTGAGAAGGGGCAGTGTGTCAAGGGAGGGATGGGTTAAAAAGGACGAGTAGTGAGATAAGGAAAGGCTGGGTTTTGAATAAGTTAGGTTAGGTCACCTTGGGTTACGTTGGGTTGGGTTAGGTTAGGTAAGGTTAGGTTAGGTTAGGTTAAGTTCAGTTGGTAAAGTACGTATTCGTGAAGTTTAACGAAGTTTGATGAAGTTCAGCTAGATTAGGTTATGCATAGCTAGGTTAATTAAGGTTATGCTGCGTTGGGTTAGATTAAGCTGAGTACGGTAAGATTGAAAAGGATAAGCTACATTACGTTATGCTAGAATAGAATGAGTTATTATAAAAAGAGAGGCTAGACTAGATTATATTACATCAAATTAACGTAGTATAGAGAAAATTAAGTTAGATTAGATTCAAGTTAAAACGAAATAAAATAGCAAAGAAGAAGACGAAAAGTTATCAGTGAGGGACAACAAGGAACGATGGGGGAGTAAAAACAGAGCCTTGGGTTGAAAGGGGCAAAAAGTTCAAGATATGTAGGTCAGAGAAGTGAGCAGAGGAGGAGGAGGAGGAGGAGGAGGAGGGCGTGAAGGATAGGGTAGAGTAGGACTAAGTAGGACGCGTGAGGCAATGTAGGGGAAGAGGGGAGGCGAAATACAGGTCATCAGGATAAGAAAAGAGGACGTGTAGGAAGGTTGGCATAAAAGAATGATTGAAATACACGCTTTTATGGCCGCTTCAGAGGCTGGTGAAGGGAGGGAAGCGGCAATTAAGGATGTGTAGAGGGGAGTTCTAGGAAGGGTGGCTCGTGAAGGAAAAAGGGACATAGGAAAAGAAGATAAAAGAGAGACTGTGAAGGATTATGGGTAGGGAAAAGATGGTGCAGAGAGAGAGAGAGAGAGAGAGAGAGAGAGAGAGAGAGAGAGAGAGGGGGGGGGGAGGGGAGGGGGAGGATAGTGTAATCAGTGCTTCATCCTCTAATCTAATCCCCGTTTCCTCACACTGAAATAAGTAATAAGTCGCACTCAAACCTGATACAAACCTACGTTGCAACAATAACATTAAAAAAGCTCTATTTGAAGTACATATTTATAAGGATATTTTCATCATTCTATTGGCATAGTAACCCAATTTCTATAACAATAACAGGAAGAACACCCTTGAGAACCAACCTAATAATCTCTGTGGCCTTGGAAAATCACTGTGGCGAGAGAGCAAAGCGTTTCAGCACAACAACCCTAATTAAAGCACGGAAGTCTTAATTAAGGTAACTATTTTGGGGGATCTGTGGGGAAGTTTTAGTGGTGTGAAGGGATGCGTGGGTGTGCGTAGCCTTAACCCAACCCCTTTCCTCCCCTTCTACCCCTTCTGCTAATGTCAGACTGCGGCCTTCATCTTTCAGGCAGGATTTGTTGTGTCTTCCTCGTGTGTTGGTCCGTCAAGGCTGGTGGGACAACGACTTGCTTCTTCCTTAGTCGTACTTCTGGTGATTCAAAGTCGTAGTAGTAGTAATAGTAGTAGTAGTGGTCATAGCAATAGTAGTGGTAGTGGTGGTGGTGGTGGTGGTGGTAGAAGGGTGGGGGAAATAGTAAATGAATAGTTTTGTGTGTTGTGTTTGTGTTTGTGTTTCCTCTCACGCTAATTTCTTCTATTTATCTATTTGTTTATCTGTCTGTTATTCCTACGTTTAGTTAGTTTTACTTTATATTTAATTTGTGGTATCTTTCATTCTCCTATTGATCTATTTACATGGGTTAAAATACAAGAAATGTAAATCTTCTGTCTTAGTTTAGACAATATTATCTTTTCACACTGATTAAATTATCCATAACCCCCCCATCTCTCTCTCTCTCTCTCTCTCTCCTCTCTCTCTCTCTCTCTCTCTCTCTCTCTCTCTCTCTCTCTCTCTCTCTCTCTCTCTCTCTCTCTCTCTCTTAGCACTATCTTTTTCTTGTCATAATTTTCCTCC
>CM035194.1:13014270-13071770 GCA_020233015.1 Callinectes sapidus
TAAAACTAAATGAACAAAAGAACAAAAGCTAAAATTAAATATGATAAATAAATAAACGAAGAACTTTTTCACTGCAATACGAGACAATTAACATCAATACCAATGCATGAGATATTTATTAGCATCTGCGAGAAAGGAATTCATGAAAAAAAGAGTATATTTTGTAATTTGTACCCGGTTTAACTATTTAAGGTAACCATGGAACAAGTAAAGATATCATAGAATGGTCAGCTATTAAGGAAAGATGGAGCAACAGGCAGCGGAAGGGTTAAAACATTGATGCTGCTGCGTGTTGTATTAGTAAAGAATGGTGGTGGTGATGCGCTTGGTGATGCTTTATAAGTCCTCCATGCCCTGACTCCTGAGAACCACCAGTCCATCATTCGCGTTGCGTGGCTCATCTAGAACCTTCCAGGAAAAATGATACTTCACAGCTAATCCTTCTCCGTTTTTCTTGAGTGAGAGGTTGGCGCCACACACGAGTCTTCTGCAGTTGTATTTGTTCCTCGTCTCTTCCTCTTTTTATTTAACTCTCGTCCTTTAATAAAACAAGGATGATGTGAGTCTGTTTGTTCGTTTGCTGGTTTTTCCTTAGTAATCTCGGCAGTAAATGGACTTTCCCTCTCTCTCTCCTCCTCTTCCTCCTCTTTTATCCTTGAAAGTTTTTTTTGTCTACCAGGAGTTGCTTATGAATTAGTGTCTCGGTTTTTCCCTAACAGTCGCAGTAGTAGTAACTTGACTTTTAATTCATCATCAGTTATATTTTTCCTCATTCTTTACTTGACTTTTCTATTTTAATTTCTGTACTTTCAATTCATTTTCCATTTCCTCATTCTCTTTACTTCATATCTCTCGTCCTCTACTCTTTACTTCAAACTTTGATCCGCCGTGAGTCCTGTGAATAATCAAACAAACCGTGGTGCACGCCTGCGGTCAGTCCATCTGTGCGGGCAGGCAGGCAGCGGGTGGCAGACAGGACACAGGGCAGGTTAGGCAGGCCGGTGACAGGTGGGGGGGGGGGGGAGGCAGCAGCAACAGCAGCAGCAGGCCGCCTCAACCCTTTGCGGAAGAGTTCATTCATTGGCTCGATTGGCTTGTTCTTGTCGGCATCCGGGTTGGTCTGTGCCCCTAAAACCTCACACACGGAAAGCCAACATTTAAATCCCTCAAAAGGAGAAATAATCAAGAATCGTGACTCCTATACTTTTATCATTACTTTGCATTACGATTATCATTCTGAAATTTTCGTATCTTTTAGTCGCTGCAGCCTTCTGTG
This sequence comes from Callinectes sapidus, assembly GCA_020233015.1. Classification (NCBI taxonomy): domain Eukaryota; kingdom Metazoa; phylum Arthropoda; class Malacostraca; order Decapoda; family Portunidae; genus Callinectes; species Callinectes sapidus. The sequence continues at coordinate 13,015,547 of CM035194.1, forward strand.
TAGCTGGCGTCCTATGTGATAATTCGTATAGCTCAGTTAGTAGTACCGTGAGGAGTAACAGAATCATTACATGCAGCTTATATCAGGACGTTGCGTTATGTAATGAGCTGTTAAGTTACTCATTAGATTGGGGAGGGAATCAGGAGGCTCAGTATCGCCCCACGAGTCTGTCAAGTGTTTTGAGTAGACGAGATGAGACTGTTGAAGGCACGCGAAGTTTGTTTTGTTTGGATGTTGGTGAGTGGATCCTTCGTGCGTACCCCGAGGCACAGGGCGGCAAGATCTAGGCCATAGGAGGGCATGACTGCTTCCTTGTACTACTGCTGTGGCCCCGAGACGGCAGGGCGCAAGGGTGAGGGTCGTGGGGTAGGGGCATGGACGGGCACGAGGGTAGGAGCGTTGTTGGGGGGGGGGGGGCGGTGGCTGGCCGTGGAGGAGGAGCAGGGGCTCTTGGGGGGTAGAGGTAGGGACAGGAGTAGAAGACGATGGTGAGCGAAGGGGGCTGTTTGCGTAGGGGCGTGGGTAGGGAGGAGACAGTGGGTATGTGCTACGTAGGGAAGCCGAAGGTTTTGTTATTGTAGGGGCCACGAGGGATCAGGGTAGCAGTAGTGGTGGTTGGAGGGGGATGGAGGTGGGGGTGGCTGGAGTGGGGTAGCACAAGGCGTGGTGTGTGTGCCTCGCTTGTTCCCCTCCCCCCCTCTCGCCCCTCTCCTTGCCACCATTCCTCAGTCGCGTCCTCGCCGCCCCTGTGTCGGGACGCCCTAGTAATGGCGGGTGTGGCCGCTGTGATGAAGTCCTCGTGTCACGGTCGTGGAACTTTAGCTGCTCACCGCTACTCCCTCCTGCTGCTGCCGCTGCTAGTGTTGCTGCAAGGTAGGGTGGTGGTGGTGGTGGTGGTGCTGCTGCTGCTGCCTTTTTCCCTTCCAGCCTCGTATTAATGCATTAATGCACAAATGTCTTTTTTTCCTTCCTCCTGCTTCTCCTCCTCCTCTTCTATAGTTCATTTAATTTTTCATAGCAGAGACAGACGAGCAGAAGAATAGCAGGAGGAAATAAATATATTCATCTCCTTAAAAGGAAAAACGACAATGCTTGCTCTTTTCTATGAGTAGGTTAGGTAGAGACAAGCGAGGAAAGGAACAGTGGGGAAAATGATACTCACTTATCTCTTGGAAAGGAAAGCTGATACTACATATTAGAGTGGTGTGTGGATTGTGGGGCAAACTCCCTTGTTTATTTTTTCCAGTATTCCCTTAAGTGAGAGGAAGGCAACGAGCTAGACATATGATAAGGCTCGTTCTCTGAAACGATTTGCTCTCTAATCACTATTTTCAAAGGCCACAGAAAGTCTCAGCCAAGATTTGCGAGAATTTCTCCTTTTGTTAATGTAGAAATCTTCCTAATCTATACCTGGAGTAGAAAAACACTCCTAAGAATCCTTGTAACTTCAATCAGAACCGTAGTAGATACTTGAGGTGATGCGTAAATGCTCCAGAATTAGTCCTAAATGCGAGGCTGATAAAAGAGAGGAAACGGGAAGAGGTGAATTGTTTCTTTTAACGCTAACCACGGTGTGATGGAGGAATGGATGGCACAATGAAACCAAATGGGGTTTCCCTTTGGGGGTCGAGGGGTTTTCAAGCGCATAGGTTCGAATCCTGGCTACAGGTCTAGGGTAGGAAGGGCTTCCACTCGAGGTAACGGCTCCCAAACGGATGGGGTTTCAGAGAGAAGGTATCCAATATACCTCCTTTAGCCCGTAAATTCCCGAGAAACTAAAACATTGTTCAAATGACAAAAAAAAAAAAAAAACTCCCATTCGTACTCCAGTGCTTTCAAATAGCTTAGCTTGAAGTGACACGGATTTTTAAGATTGTTTTTACAGATTTAATGATAGATTTATAAGATTCATATGATATTATCAAAAGGAACATTCGTGAGAAACCGATTAGTCACTTCTTTTGCCATTGAAAATAGTTGTGGTGCGAGAGCGAAGCGTTTTAGAATAAAGGCCTTTGACGGTGATGGTACAATTGAGTGACAAATCATGGAAGGTATGTTGTGAGGTAAAGGTACATGGTGACGAGTCGAGGCTTCGGAATGTAAGAACGAGCCACAATTCACAATGAACAGACGAATGACTTACCTTCCACAATTGCAAGACAAGAGTTGATAATAGTAAGGAATTATAGCCTTTGTACTCTCTAATACAACTACAATCCCTTCATGAATTCAAATAGTTGTCTTGGCCTATTGTTCCGTAGGGTTAAGATTGTTGTCTTAACTGTGGTTTTGTATTATAGTTTCTTCCATCACCCACCTCTTGCGATGCTTTATTCATTATTTCTCGTGAAAATCTACAAAATTAGACTATTCATACAGAAACGCTTTGCTCTCTTAACACGACTGTTTTCAATAGTCGTGGTGAAGTGACGCTGGTATTACAAGGGTGTTCTTTTCTTAAAGTTCTAGCAACAGATCAACAACATTTCTTCATTATTATCAGGGAAAAAATAAAACTGCTTAAGAACCCGGCTATCAATGTCTGTGGCATTGAAAACAATCATGATGTGAAAGCAAAGCCTCTCTGAATAAATACATACACGCCCGTTTCTTTCATACATATATCATTTTTTGTATTGGTCGATGGAGGTACTATCCTTTCAATCATCGCTACAGTCAACCACGAAGGAGGGGGAGGGGGAGGGGGAGGGGGGGAGGAGGGGGAGGGTAGGAGTGCAGACACGTCGACTTAGTGGTTGTTACGATGATGAGCCAAGACACGCCCTGATGGTTACCCACGTAATAGCCCAGCCAGGGACTGCACCCCTCTGATTCTCACCCCAGGAAGGTTGCATTGACCTCATAAAACCCTCCTACCATAAATCTGAATCGCAATATTCTCTAACGGCTGTGAAAATGATACTTACTAGTTTAGATCCGCGTTCCAGTGTTAAAGAAGCGGAGGGCGACATCCCGCGGGAATGAGTGAGTGAGTGAGTGAGTGAGGCAGAGGATGAGAAATGATGACTCGATTAACCTTTGACTCAACCCTATTTAGCGTTACTGAGTGCAGATAACCGCCCACAGGTCAATTGCGAAATCAGATGCGGGATAGGAAGGGAGGGAGGGTAAGGTTTATAAGACTAATACTCGATCTATTATCCATGCGGGGGTTTGGGGGGAGAAAAGCTCTTCGACTTCCCATGATCTCTTCCCTCTCCCTCGCATCCTCCTCCTCACTCGTATCATTTTGAACTATATTCTAAAACATTTTTACATCACACCACCTCTATCAAAATCCTCTAGTTGAAACTACATGTGTTTTTAAGAGTGTTTATACGGCTTAAGTGGCACATTAACAATATTTCTGCTTTATTACATGAGAAACATTTTTGAGAACCAAGTTAATCATCTTTGCAACCTTGGAAAATAGTCGTGGTGAAGAATCAGAGCGTTCATATGCAACTCACTCGTGCAATCATCAGTTTGACCGAAACCTTTCAACTGATTCTTCTCAGCACGTGTCAAGAAAATGTTCGCCCGATTATTTCTAAGAAACTTAGATATTATAACTTTGATTCATTATATGATTATGATGAAACTATTTTTAGATATGGTCAGATTTATAGAGAAGCTATGATTTTGTTGCTTTGCTTTGCTTTTCCTTTTCTAAATTTTATTTAGAGCTTTCTTATTAATATCACTACCGTGCTTAAATATTGTTTGTTTGTTTTTCCTCGTGTTTGCATGTTATGTTGCAAGACCTCCCCTGCTTTATATTGTCCTACCATAAGTGTAGCACAACGGCACCTATTTGAAGTACATGCATAATGCCATCGTGTTTTTATAATGAACCGAGCTATATGATAAGGTTGGTGAAGGGAGAGGACGCGAGGGACTGATGTAACTGGTAACAAGAAGACCCAACGAAAATATTGGAATACAAGTAATGGCGCCACAACACTAAGTTACATGACGCCACCTTGAATGATACTCGAGGCTATAGCGTTGCAACACACGTGAATCAACAACACAATAATATGAAACAAACACAAGTGGCTGCGCGTAATTGTCTTAGCGACGAGACACGCGACCGATCGTCCTGACTCATGACATAGGGATGCACTGCAGGGTACGAGTGGTCACCGGGGGTTTGGGTACTATTAGGTGTAAGAGGGAGGCCATAACGGATATGAGAGAGTGTGGTAAATATAGCCTGACTCACATGGCTGAGGTTCGGTGAGGCATACGAGAGAGGGGAGGCGTGGCGTGGGAAACAAAAGTAACGAGGGGTCGGCTGAGATGAAAGGTGAGCGGGCAGTAGGAAGATGTCAGTCAGGGGTGAATGATGCCACAGTGTTATGACAGCAGGACGGCGGGGGTATGGCCAGCTGCTGGGTGCCCTCCTCCTCCCCTACTGTTCCTTCTTCCCGCCCCCTTTCTCCTTTACTTAGGAAGGGTCTTCGCATGTGGCAGGGGATGAGGAAGGACAGAAAGTTAAGGTCTTGCGGTCAATGTCAAGTGTGAAATTGGAACCAACTCGGAAGTCTGGCGATGGAGATAAGACAGAGCATGTCCTCACACGTGTCTGGTGCAGGTTAGGTTTCTGACAGGCTCTATGGAGGGTAGTTTGGTTTCTAATGATGTCTCCTCGATTCTAGTAGTAGTTTTTTTAGTTTTTACAATTCTAGTAGTAGCTTATTAAGAATTCTGTATGATCAGTAAAAAGTTTTAATGAAAATATCTCTAGTCATCTCTACAGCTTTCAAAAGAGTCCGCTTGGGAATTTAATCATTAAAAATACGTGGGCATGAATTTCGAGGCTGCCCGTGACGTATACTGTGTGGAGTTCCTTCATGATAAATGGCTCATGTTGCCAGAGATATTCCTCTCAATGACAGACTATTCTAGTTGCCACGTCCTACAAATGGTACCACTTGTGACGCGCGAACATGTTTAACATTTAAATCGCGATGTTTTGCTACTGCCAAGATTAACTCCATATTTCCGGCTTGCTTCCTAGGCAGCGTGAAATTGATACTGCACCCTTAATAAAACATAAATCCCAGTTGATTGTTGTGATTTCATAATTTGTATCTTAGTAATCCGACATTCTACACTTGTGGTTCAGATTTAACGGTTCCCTATTTACCCATAAAACTTCAGGTTATCCAAGCCGAGTGATTGGACTTCAGGAGAGATTGAATATGATTTGATGCATTGATGAAGTCATATAACTTACAAACATCACCGGCGGCATTAGCAGAGCAGTCTTTATTGATTTTGTGTCTGAGGAAAGCGAGGTGATGACAGTACCAGGAAACACTAGCGGAGCTGATGACACTCAGCCCATATTGCCAATCTTTCAGGCCTCTCTGATGGATTAGCCAGGTTCTCTTGGGGGTCATTCTTTTGTCCTCATTGATGATGTTGAGTCGTTACAAGACTAATACAACTGAAGATTACAACAACTATACCTATCCCAAGAACATATTCAAAGTATTCGAGACGAACCACCGAACTTTAGATTTATATATATAATGTTAAACTAGCCACGCTTATTGTTCTTTGTGAACCATTGATATTATTATTCGTAATGGAGCTAGAAGGTAGAAAATAATTGATAGGGATAAAAAAAAGTCACTCAACAAATAACGTTCATTCAAACTAATCTTCCAAATGACTTCTCTTGATTTGTCGCAGCCCTTCTTCCTCGTGTGTGTCTAACCACTCAATGTCTTGTTGCAGCGCATGTGGGCCAGAGTAGCCGAGATGACGTCACGCGCCAGCAGGTGTTCGTGGGGGAGAGCATCACGCTCAAGTGTTACGCCAAGCCAGACCATCTCGGTTCCGTGAGTCACTCAAGCTACTGCAATAATTATTACCCTTTAGAAATGGCCTTGCCTTCCTTCTGATCTACAGTGTATCCGACCATTTATAAGGCTGTTTACAAATTGCTGTTACTTTTATAATAAATAAGATGGATTTATTCTTTGTACGTAGTTACTTTGTACATTATGCTACTCTTATATTAAAGAAATCTGCATAATTCTTATAGAATGGCACTGTGCTTCAATATTCCGTTGTATTAAATTGTTACTTCAAAGGTATGCTAGTCTAACTCTCTATAGTTAATCCATTAAATTCTTGACCAGAGGATTATGCTCTCAAAACCTGCCAACCAGTACTAACCTTTAGAAAGGCTGGAATATTTCTGTAAACATTTAGCCATGAAGGGAATCAAGGCGGAATGAATCGTTTGACTAGACAGTTCATGCGCGCTCCCCAATACCATCATGTGTATCATTGGCAGTGGCTAATGATTTGACTCGTTTGACACAGCCAGTCAGTCCGAGTCGAATAATTTAAGAGGTGATGGAAGGAATAATGAGTTTGGTTTCGGATACGGGTCGAAGCAGACAGTTCACAACTATAGCAGACGATCCATGCACGGTCAACCCAGCGTGAAAGTGGACGAAACGGTACACGACACTCTACCTCTCAGGGTGTAAGGGATACTTGTTCTGCTGGGTAGATACAGATAAGCCGTCACCAGTGTAGTGTTTCGTGTGTTGCAGTACCGATGGGTGTACATCAGATCGGGCACAAAGCGGCCTCAGGTGCTGTCCTCAGGGCACACTCTCATCATTCAGGAGCCAAGGTTTTCCCTCAATACGCGGGTAAGTAGTTGTACTATTATGATATCATATTGCAGACATGTGAGTAGTGTGCTTATCGTTAACTTCTACACTACGATGCAAAACCACCAAAGTAATGCATGAAATCTCTGAATAAGCATTTGCAATAAAGTATGACATGGAAAATGGTAAATTTCGCAGTTTTATTCAATTGTTTACGAGTTTAAAGATTGGAGTTGGCAGTAGAACTAATAAAAAATGTTGGCTTTGGAAGTGATGCCACAATATTTTACGTGATACTGTAACAATATGATCACCTGTTTGCACAGGTATGTAGTGCATTCAGTCATGTAGGAGTTGTTCTGGTAATTCCTTAACATAAAATTGCTCTTGTATCTTTTCAATTTTTCCATAATATTTCTAAATCAGTATTAAAGAGATATTTTTATCCCTTTTCAGATATCCAGCATACCTTTATATATATAGCTACCTGCAGTTCTATTTTCTTAATTCACCGATGTTTTTCATTTATTAGTTCATGTTTTTAAGCAAACTGGATATAAGATTTGGACTTGTTCAGTCAGTGGCTCCAATGGCAAATGGAAGGAGGCAAAGAATTGAATATAAGATTTGGACTCATTTTATGACAATCTTAATCACACAATTGTTTCTGTACCAGATGGAAGAAGGCAAAGTGAACCTGGAATTGAAGCTGACGGATGTTCGCTCCCATGAGTCTGGAGTGTTCATGTGCTGGCGGGAAGGACAGAAGCCAGACCCCCAGGTGATGGTGACAATCCTAGGTGAGTCTGTTTATTGTTAGCAGCAGCTGAGACATTCGCAAACTTGCATTAGTGGTGGTAACATGGTATTTGTTGCTACTTACGGCAAGGTACAGATACATGTTTCCCTAATGTATTTTTAAGTGCTTTTATGCTTTTATGCATTTCATAACTTTATGGTCTTATTATTTTCAGATTTCTTTAATCATTCATTTAGACATTATTATTTTGCACCCATAAGTGGTTAAGATGACAAACTTTAGTTAAGCCTCGATTTGTATAGTGTATAGCATTGAATTACTTTGAATCTATCATGGCAGTGTAGTATTTGGAAGGTGTATTAAAAATCTTCCACAGTAAAAATTTTAACTTGATGCATTAGTTATTTACTTAAATTTCATGTACTGGAAATCAATTTTGTAACCTAATTTTCTTGTGCACATGACCAAATTTTGTATTTTTCTGCAGAGCATGGCAGTCATTCTGAGCGGCAGACAATTGTACACAGTGAGAGCCCTGCGGTGGTGCAGTATGGGGAGGCAGCCACCTTCTCCTGCTACATACAGCCTGCCTGGTCTGTCAGGGTGAGGAGCCTTGGGTGGGGAAGAGCAACTTTCTGTAAAAGTTTTAATACCCCAATAATATGAAATTTATTTTACAGACAGGTTTAACAATTAATTAAAGAATTAATTAGTCCTCTGATATGATTGTACTTAGTCATTGCAATAAACAATATATGGAGAGAAGAATTGGGCAGGATTGGCAATCATTTATTAGAATATCATAGAGAGCAATAACATTAATTCTTTGATACCAGCCTTTTATCTGTTGAGAAATATTGATATTTTTGTTTTGTTCATGTACACTCTCAGGTGACATGGTTGAAGGATGGCAGAATGATATCGTGGAGGGATCGCCTGTACACCCAGACCAAGAAACGCCTGCTGGGGAACACTCAGGGGCAGGAGCAGGGTACACAGGATGACCAGCTGGTGGCCTCCCTCTTTGTGGCCTCTGTCAGACAGAATGCCACCTTTACCTGCCGCATTGAAACAAATCCCCCTGAGGAACACAGCATGCAGGTCACTGTGAGGGGTGAGGAAAATGGTCTCATTGGAAAATATAAATGGTTAATGAATAGCAGCCTCTTCCAAGACTAATTCAGATTAAGTTGGCAAAATGATCAAGTGTTTACTAAAGCAATGTGTCATTGTTTCTTCTCATTTTCTTGTTTTATGACACCTGAATGATAATACAAATAGGTTGTTTTACTTGTCCTTATGCATTTCTTTATATGCTTTGTGATGTTAGCCCTTCCTGGGAATAAGTAAATTAATTGGGTAAAGGATTACTTTCTATTTACTATATATAAGATTCTTTAAGGTGAATTGACTGACAAATGTAGCCACAGGATATAGTTAGGGATATTTTTCCAGTTCCCCGTGTTGAGTCCTTGACTGCTGAGCCTGATGAGGACTTGGTGGAATACGGCCAACCACTCACCCTCACCTGCACCATCTCCGGCTCAAACTCAGAGGTGAGATGCTTCCCTAGCACAGCATTGCCATCTGACAGTGTTGTGAATGTGAACCATGGTAAAGAGGCCAGGACCCACAGGATCTTTTCAAATGGACTAAGTAGTTTTTGACACAATCATGTTAGTACTGTGATATATGTTTACTAAAATGCCACACTCATTAGTAATTCATTTTGTTTTTTATTTTAATAATCTCTAATCTGCTGGTAATCTCACAAAGCTTGAATTGACAGATCAGCAACAGATCCAGTAACTCAGGACAGAGGAAAAATCTGCCAGTGAATGTAGCAAATGAATAGACAGTTTGTTGTGAGTGTACTTTGACATGGCACCGTCTATGAGCAAACTTTTCTTCCTCACTGGATGCAGGTGTTGTGGCTGAAAGACGGCTCGGAGCTTGTGTTTGGTCCTGCATTCCCCAAGAGACGCAGGCAGTCCACCAAGCACCCGCCTAACAAGCTGGTGTCCACTGTCCACTTTGAGTCCATATCCTTTGCTGACAATGGCCAGTATGTGTGTTATATTCCTGGAGCCTCCAAAGACATCCTTATTAACATTGAAGGTTTGTTCCATATATGACAACTTAGTTTTTTTTAATGTTGTTAAAGGTCTTCTTGAATGAGGATCATAAATGAAAGTACTTGATCCTTTTCTTACAGAAGATCTCCAAGAAATTATACAAGAATATTTCTACATTTTCCTTATGTAATACATAAGAGTTCATGTTTGGTGTTACACAAATTTCCAATTTTATATTTGGTTTTGTAATTGAAATCTTGGTAGACTTCCTCCTCGTTATTATTCACAGTTTTGTTCTTCAGTTCATTCACACTAATTTCTCTGTTTTACATATGGTTTTCTATTTGTAATCTTTAGTCAGTTTCATTCTTCAGTTCACTAACTCTAGTTCTCTGTTTTGAATATGATATTTGAAGTCTCTAGACTTTCTCTTTATTATCTGTAGTTTTGTTCTTCAGTTCTCTATAGACTGGCATGTACTGAGAAGTTTGTGTATCATATTTGTCTATTGGTTGAAATGACAGTGTTTATTTCCCTTTCTAAAGGTCGTCCTCCTCGCCTTCTTGGAGTAACAGGGAACAATTTCTACGAGGATGAGGAACTGTCGTTGAGATGCACCACACAGTATGCCAGGAATGCCGGCACTCAGGTGCAGTGTCCCATTCTAAGTATTTTTTTGTTTCATAAATTTAGTTAACTTCTAATACTAAATGAAGATGTACTTTTGAGGCATCCGATAGACTTCTATGTACTTGTTCTTAGTTATTAGTGCAGTTTTAATTCAGTGGCTGCTACTCACTTAGATGTGTTGTGTATCTATTTGTCATTTTTATTTGCAAATTTATGTCTGGTTAATATATACTCACCATCAGTTTTAGCAGTCACTTCTGATAAACACTCATTTATTTTCATTGTGCTGTGTTAACTATGCAGCATGTTCAAGTAATTGGTAGAATGAGTTATAGCACTTGATAAGCTGTTATGCAGAAGAACATTTCAAAATAATTCTGTAGGTATCTGAAAACTGTTGTGAAATTATTTTATAAGTATACTCAGTGAAGAAATTCTTCCGTAAGTATACTCAGTAAAGTACCATTCTTATCAGTATCCTCAATATTTTGTGAATGTACCATTAAAGTGTCATTCTTATGGAGACCCTCAAACAAATGCCTTACCAAGCAGGTCACAGTCACCTGGACCTTTGAGGGAGCCGTGATCAACCCCAATGCTTATGAGTCACTGACATACCCTGGTGAACACAACATGACCATTCACCAGCTGGTTCTTACACGTGCCTCAGCCAGGAACATTGGAACCTACCAGTGCATCACACCTTTTGGTGCAGCACAGATATATGTGGAGATGTATGGTGAGTATTTGGTATTATTCTCTTTGGAAGTCCTCACCCACAACTTTCCATGTGTTGTATTGATATTGAAACTAGGTTATGTTGAGAAAGCCTGGTTTATTGCAGGACTATTTTCAGAGGCCACAGATGATTTGTTATGATGATTTTTCACATTAATGTAGTAAAATTTGCTTGTCCATCACTTGGAGTATAAAGATACCCTTGAAAACTCAATAAGTTCTAGTTGACTCTTATAAAAGTAATGATACAGAAACACTTAAGAACATGTTTTTGTAATTTTTTTGTGTTGGTGCTTTCCCCAGCTCCCCCATCTCTGAGTGAACCACTTCCCGCGGAGGTGCACTTCCAGGAGAACGAGTTCTTTCAGCTGCCTTGCCTCACTATAGGTCACCCACTGCCTTCTGTTCATTGGGAGAAGAAAATAGGTAATGAAAATATAAAAACATGAGAAAAGGAAAACTGATGTCTGATCTTCTTTTAAACCTCCCTAATGACTTAGCACTAACATCTTGGTTAATGAGTCCATTCTATTTGAGAACCAATTCCTTCCTATCTCTTTCTTTAATCAGAGTTTTTCATCTGTACCTAACACCTTAAGGCTGAAGCTCTGTGTAGTGTACACTTGGTCCTTGATTTAACAGACCCCAATGTAATGGATTTTGGATTTAATGGACTGCAAAATTTCAGCAATGGACATTGTGGACATTCTGTCCATTGTTGGGTAGATTTATCTGGTGACACTAGCCTTAAAAACATCAAAACCCTAAGATAACAATAAACATATGAAATCCTTTTGAAATTAATTAGAAAAATAGAATTATGTATATATAGAATCTTTGAAGATAAAGGTTGCTCTGAGCTTTAAATGAGACATGTGTTAACATGTCACAATCTCCATGTTTACAGTGACTCTGCCACCAATGCTTCAGGCTGTCCTTGTCTCTCAAGGAATGTATGTAGTACATACATGAACTGTCTGTTACAGCTTTGACTTTGGTGTTTGTTTTGTGGCAAGATGCTCCCTAAACAAGAAAACATAATTGTGTGAATTTAACCATGATTTCAGTTATTATATTATGTATAGTACATATGTGCAGTATTTTGTTAGATTACAAAAGTATTTATTTTGTATGCCAGTATTTATCATAGAAAGTATTTTCAAGCAATGAACTACCCTTCTCTGCCTCCTTTAATCCATTAAATAGAGGGCTGAGTCTATGAGGCAAACTGAACATGTTTGTATTTTTTTTTTTTAATTAATGCTTATTATTCTCTTTTCTTTTGTTACATTAGAGCTTTCCACATTATAGAACTTCAGATAAAGAATTTACCTTTTTCTCCACAGGTGATAGGTGGGAGGTGGTGCAGGGCAGTGAGGGTAGTGGCAGCAGTTCAGAGCTCATCTTCCCTCGGGCCTCAGCAAGTAATGCTGGCAGCTACCGGTGTGTGGCAAGGAGTGAGGCAGGCTCTTTCCTGGCCGACGTGTTTGCCGTCATGGAACGTGAGTCGTCTTGAGGATTGTAGTGCAACTTGAAATTGTCTTGAAATGTTCTTTATATCATGTTCAGCTGCCTAAAATACTTGTATAGTCTGAAACTGTTCATATTTGTATAACTTTAAAATCTGCCTTACTAAAAGGAAGAAACAAAACATTATATTACATGCAATCTTCATACTTGAAACTTATTTAGGCATACAAAAACTGAGAAAAATTGTGCAAAATACCCAGTGCATTATTATTAATACTCTCCTTGGTCTTACTTGGAATACATATTGAGCTGGAGAGTGACCCCAAAATGCTTTGATATCTCTGCTAGTAGGTACGAGTAGATGTGTTGCATAGAAAGTGCTCTTAATAAAAGTAGCAATTCATTGTGAATCTAAAGTGCTTTCAACTGGTTTGTCATCTCAGTGGTCTTTTTTTCTTATAAATACTTTCTCAGCCAGTGCCCCTCCTACAATAATAAAAAAAATTATGATATCTCTCCTCTCCTTCAGGCCCAGATCCAGAAGTCCTTGAGATTGTTGCTCCAGAGTCTGTGACTGTTGGAGAAAATTTCACTATTCAGTGCACCATTAGGAATTGGGAGGCAGAGGTGAGACTAATCAGATATATATATATATATATATATATATATATATATATATATATATATATATATATATATATATATATATATATATATATATATATATATGCATTGACTTGGCTGTTAACCTTTTCACTGTTATTTGGTACATTTCACTAGTTAATAACCTTCTGTTACATCTATTCTAGTTTTTCAGCCAAAAATTGTATCTAGAAATCATAAAATACAGTGACCTCTTGAGTTTCATGGTACATAATTCACATACAAACTGTTATAAAGAAATTATTGACATTATTTCTCTGTAGGTAGAATTCACTCTGAATGGTGAATCACTCATGTCATCCCTGGCGGAGCGGTTCAATGTACTGCGTTATCCCTTGGAGGAGAACCTGATAGAGGCCTTCCTCATTGTGCGGGACTCTGAGCTGGAGGACAGTGGCCAGTACAGGTGCTCAGCTGGTACTGCTGTGTCCCTGCCTGCTCCAGTGCTGATCAAGTGTGAGTGGTGGTGGTGGTGGAGATGACTGATAAGCAAAAATGATCTCAATGTTTTGGGCATTACTCAGTGCTTCCAGTAATAACTCAAGATTTTTCAAAAGCATGAATTGTCATAAGGACATCAAAACCTATTACTGTGAAATATTAGTGGAAAACTGATAAATTTAAGTGTAGACACCTTTGTTATTCTTCAATCTAGTGGTATATATATTTTCTAAAACTACCATTTGTCTTTACTGTCTTTGAGCAGTGCCTGAGGCGAGGGTGGTGGGGCTGTCAGCCTCGGCTCCAGTGGTGGGGCGGGACCTGAACATCACATGTGTTGTCAACAACTGGGATAGACTGGTGAGTGTGAGAGTGGTGGTGTTTTGGTGAAGCAGGTCATTGTGTCGTATCTTGTTGTCAGCATTTGTAGGACAGGACTCAGTTGGATATGAAGAACTTTGTAGCTCAAAAAATCTCAACTCCATTATTGATTTCAAGAAAATGTTGCAAGTCATTTTGTATTTAGTTGTTATTGTACAAATTTTTATCTTCAGTCTTTATCATAAGAACTTTATAATAGTTGGGAATATTGATATCATTATATGTACTGAGTAAGGTTTTTTAATTTTTTTCATCAGCCAGCTGGTGTTCAGAACAGGAATAAATGGTAATTCTGTGGATTAAGTATGAATCATTCTAAGGCGAAGTCCTAATCTCTAAGTACTCTCATAGATTCAGCCTAATACCCTCAGAGTCTCCTTCTCCATGTCATTAACCTGATATATGTATGCCATGAGACTTTGCATTTCCTAACCTTGATACATATTACTAGAAAATAGTCTTCTATACTTGTGTGTTCTTTCTTTATCTTGATGAAATTTGTGTAGCTCTAGTTTCTCATTAGTATGCCAGCATTGATTGATTGATCAATTGATAACTTGATGCAATAATGCTCACCTATGCTTACTTGTAATATGGTAGGGAGTGTGAACTTCCAATAAATTGCTTAATGTCATTTGAAGACATATGAGAGTGAAATATTGGTTGCCAAGTTTGAAAATATCCTTCACATCATATGATGTGTTAGCTACACACTCTTTGTCATATGATGCATTATGTCATATTTTACAGGTTGAGCAAGAGATAGTATATGAAAGGGGAATATTTTCAGATAAAACTTAACTGTAAGAATCCATTTATATAGGAGTTCTCTTTTCCTTCAGGTTACTTTTGTGTTCAATAATGAGGCTGTGAAGCCGCTGCAAAATGGGTGGAAGTATGCAATATTCCCAGGGGTGGAGGGTGACACTGTGACCACCCACATCCTCACCGTCCCCGCTGCCACACATCACCACAGTGGCCGCTATGAGTGCTTCACCACACCCTCTTCCTCCAGGGCACTCAACATCAATATCTGGGGTGTGTACTGACCAGCCTGCCTGTGCCTGTGCCTCTGTGTGCTGCATCAAGCTTGTCCATCTTGTGTGTTGAGTTCAAAATGATTACAGTACATACTTGGTGGGGGATTGAGTATGGAATGTATGATGCTGAGAACTTGTAGCAGAAGTCATTTAAATGCATAAGAAGAGTAGAAATAAAAGTTTACATATATTACAAGGAAGGAAAGGAAAAGTAAATAGTACTGGAAGTTCAAAGAATTTTTCAGGAACATACATTGTAGTTAGGACTCCTAAATGAACTAGAATTCTTCAATTTTTTATAGCTCTTTCCATTTCACTTTATGAGATTAATTACTGGTTACAATTTTATATTAAACAGCAAAGCTTAAGGTGTACTTGCCATATCCCACTGTGTATGTCAGTGAGGAGGCAAAGTGTGTTATCAGTGATGCCATTCTGTCTTCAGGAAAATTAGAAGGGGCTCTGTATCCTTCCTGGAGATGGAATGTCACGGTTGCCTTTGCCACACACACATTGGTAACAACACTTCTGTGTCTCACAAAATGACAGTAGGCAGCTCTAATATATTTTCCATTGACAAAATAACACCAACAAATACCGTCTTCAGATGAACACACAAGGCAGACAGTATAGACTGGCCCAAGTAAAGCATAATATTGACGTTTCCTGCCCCACCACCAGACATTCCTGAGGTGACCCTGGAGCTGCAGAATAAAGAAGAACGGAACTGGCGGGATGCACCGACCCCTATTGCCTGTAAGATCAAGGGGATCAGCCCTGACATGGTGGTGAGGCCTTCAAGTAACACGTGTTGGTAATATGTATGGTTTTGTACACCAGAACAACCATGTGTAGACTTCCTTTATGTTGTCATACACATCACAAGTGTTATTACAGCAGTGCTTGTCTAGTGGGTGTCTGGTTTTCTGCTTCACAAGGGAGTAAGTTTATGGTTGTTACTCTATATTGATTTGCACAATTGAATGAGAGAAAAAGCCAAAGTGCAAATTCACTGTTTTGTTGTCTGGATCAAGGGAAAATAAATTTTCTTATTGATTTACACATTAATTAAATGAGAGAGATATACCAGAATGCAGATTCAGTATGCATTTTTTTTACTCTAATATTAATTTTTTTTTACTCTAATTAAGTTTTTTAAAAATAAATTCACAATACAACAATTTGCACTCCACCTCCCAGACGGTGCTGTTCTCACATGAAGACACACCTCAAGTGTCCATCCAGAACCGCACGAAGATGTCCACCTCAAGCCAGCTGGTGAATGTGGCTGTGAGTGAGGGAGAGGAAGGGGACGAGCCTCTTACCATCTTCACCCTCGGCTTCTACTCACTCAGCAAGGACTTTGAAGGACTCTGGTCTTGTGAGGTCTTCCTCCCAAGTGGCGATTATCTCAACAAAGACACCCTTTACATGGAAATCTATGGTACTTACTGCTGTGTTTTAGTGTCTTGGTGGCGTGTGAAGGTGGCTGGCTTTGTGTTTATTTGGAAGCCACTGTGAGATGAGGAGTCAAGATTATATTGTCAGGCTTTGAGGTGTGTCCAGGAGTTACCTATATGGCATATGATACATTCTGTGTCTTTGATATTTCAGTATCTTGTTTGTTGTTGTCAACTTATGATATCCAGTGAACTTTATGAAATTTGGGTGAGGAAGAACTGATATAAATGGGAAACTTTTAAATTCACAAATTTTTTGGCCTTGCAGCCTTTATTTTTTACTAATCACCTTGAAAAAAATACCATAGATACATTTTTTGGTATAACTATATATTTGTAACCCAAGATTTCACTGTATATGTATGTATTCTGATGAAGTTTCCCTAAGAATGTCAGAAGTTTGGTGGCAGATATTAATGCATATTCTGGTGTCCTCATACCTTTATAGATATCATGAAGTATTGAGGCTAGAATGTTTTTTCCATATTCTGATTCAGTTTCCTATAGTTATATGAATATCACTGAAGTACTGAAGCTAGAATGTTTGTCCGTGTTCTGACGAAGTGTCCATGTCATTTCAGAACCACCCGAGTTTGTTAACGCCCCACCAGAGCAGCTATTTCAGGAAGACGGCACAGACCTTCGCCTCAACTGCTCAGTGTCTGGTCCGCTAGAGACCATGGTGGCTTGGTACCGACAAGGAATCCAAGAACCTATAGTGGTGAGTGCTATCTATATCTGTTGGTGACCTCCTCCTTATGGCTGGCTGCTGCTGGTTTGCTATAGATGTGGACTTTTTTTTCCCATCATTTACTGCGTCAGAGATTTATTGTTTTTATCTTTGTTTCTCTCTCTTTCTCTGTCTCTCTGTCTGTCTTTGTTTCTGTTTCTGTTTGTTTTTCCTCTTTCTCTGTCTCTCCCTGTCTCTGTGTCCATTTCTCTCTCTCTCTCTCTCTCTCTCTCTCTCTCTCTCTCTCTCTCTCTCTCTCTCTCTCTCTCTCTCTCTCTCTCTCTCTCTCTCTCTCTCTCTCTCTCTCTCTCTCTCTTCCCTCCAGTTTGACCAAATGAGTGCCCAGCTGTTCATCCCACGCTTCACCACCACGGACGAGGGTTATTATGTGTGTCGTGCCTCATCACATGGCCGGGAGATACAAACAAACACTTACCTTTCACTGGGAAGTAAGTGAAATATTTTGAAAATGTTAGATGTGAAGGGGAGGACAGGAGAGGATAGCAAGTGTTACAGTAATGGAGGGAGTGTGAATTATGGGTGTACTTTATGCAGATAGGGAAAAAATAATGGAAGGTATATTACTTGTTTATGATTAAAGAACAAGGTATTGGGTCATGGAAAACTGAAGGAAGAACATGGCATTTTGAAACTCAGGAGTAATGAATAGGTAAATATTAAAGTTCACATGGAAATGATCATGAATAGCAACTATTCTGTTGACTTGCTGGTAACAGCTCTCTTATTTATGTACCGATTTCTTCAATGATGTCATTTACTTTTATATTTTTACAACATGATGCAGATAGTGTTAATGAGTAGCATCAATAAAGTCAGTTTTGTACACACATGTTCTAATAATTAATGATTCCCTCTTCAAAAGATGACAATTATTGCATAAGAAATTTTCCTTTTCCTTGAGCCCCTCAGCCTCGTGTGGAGTCAGTCCGTGTGTTTCCAGCTGTGGTGGGTCAGGAGCTCTCAGTCACCTGCACCGTCTCCAATTGGGACAGAGAGGTACAGTACTTCCTTCTGCTGGTTTGGTTCTCCATCCTTGCACAATACAGTGGTACCTCATGATTCGAACACCCTTTGACTCTAACACTTCCCAATCCGAACACATTTGGTGAAGAAATTTTCACCTCTAATCCGAACGTGGCCTCTCAATTTGAACACAAACACACATACCGGTCAATGCTGCCTTCCTGCCAGTCGGCCGACTTCTCTGCCATGAACACCTCTCTCTATTGCGACTCGTGAATGGCTTTCAAGTCACTCCGGCCCCTAGTTGCCTCGCTTACTCCAGCCCCCAACCCTGGTCAATTCCTACCTACCACCCCAGTCAGTGTGTTCTTCTACTCTGGTCACAGGCAAACTTATTTACTAATGAAGATGTATTTAACACTTTAAACAACTAATGAAGAATGAATTGCTAAATATCATTGTCATTTGCAAAAACTACGATAATACAATAATTTGCAGTTCTGTACAATAATTTATACTTTTCTTGAAATAATTAGTTGGAAATGATGCTGTGAGAATATATTATACTTGCTAAAAGAGAGACAGAGACAGAGAGAGAGAGAGAGAGAGAGAGAGAGAGAGAGAGAGAGAGAGAGAGAGAGAGAGAGAGAGAGAGAGAGAGAGAGAGAA
The DNA here is from genome assembly GCA_020233015.1 of Callinectes sapidus. Taxonomy (NCBI): domain Eukaryota; kingdom Metazoa; phylum Arthropoda; class Malacostraca; order Decapoda; family Portunidae; genus Callinectes; species Callinectes sapidus. Next base: position 13,034,232 of record CM035194.1, read on the forward strand.
TTAAGTTCGAATCAAGAGGTACCACTATTTTAGGGGGGTATTTTTTAAGGTTGTCTTTAGGAGTTTCAAAGGTGTTTTTAGGGTGTTTAAGGTTGGTTCTTAAGGTTTTCATTTTTTTTTGCTTGCTCTGAATACTGCCAAGTCGTAACACTGGGAGACCTGTAAAGGGACATTAGGTTTTATTAGGTTAGGGGTGGTTTTTAAGGGGTATTTTTTAAGGTTGTTTTAGGGGTTTTAAAGGTGTTTTTAGGGTGTTCAACATTCTTTCTTAAAGTTTTCTTGTTTTTTGTTTGCTGTGAATACCATCAGTTTGGACCACAGGGACACTTGTAATGGGACGTTAGATTTCGTTAGGTTAGGTTAGGTTAGGGGTATTTTTTTGGCAGTTTTAAAGGTTTTTGAAGGTGGTTTTAGGGTTTTTAAGAATGTTTGTTGCATGTCCCACCTGCAAAGAATGGTTAACAATAGGTTAGGCTATATTAGTTTAGGGGTGATTTTGGAGGCTTTAAGGTTTTTATTATTATTTCACTTCTTTTTATAGATGCCTGTTGTAAGGGAAGACAACACACTAATCACACATGTGTATCAGGTTTTCATTCTTTCAGTTTTTGACAACTTAATCAATGTTGCAGGTGTTGTTCCTCCACAACAAGGAGTCACTGGACTTCCGGCCAGGCTCTCGGTATTCCAAGGAGCAGCAGCGTGTGTCACAGGGTGAGGTGGAGCAGCATCACTTGGTGGAACACACACTGAGAGTTGCTGATGCTGTTCTTACGGACTCCGGAGTGGTGGAGTGTTTCCTTACCACGGAGATCTTTGGGTCAATCAATGTTACAGTTAGAGGCGAGTGGGAAGATTGCAATTATCTACTTTTGTTATATTTATCTTGCATATCATTTGTAATGGAACAGACTAGACTTTAATTCTTTAATAAACTGAAATTTTGAATGAAATGTCTGACTTGTTTATGCATAAAGATATTAAAACTAAATGTTTTAACATGGTGCATTTGTAGATGTGCCGACAACAGACATGACATCACCCGGGTTAGAGCCGACCCTACCACCAGGCCAGATTGTCCAGCTTATTGGGCCACAGACGGTGTCTGCTGGAAGTGAACTGCTTCTCACCTGTCTTGTCAGTCCTCAGGTGTCTGAGGTATGTGAGTGATGGGCCATCCATTGAAAATAACAGGGGAGAGAAAATGATCTTTTCAAATTATTATATTTACTTGATGTTTTCACTTTTCTTAAACAATGGTAGTAGTATGAGGTATTTGAATTATAAAGGTTAAATAAGACTACTATTGAAGAAGTTAACCTTGGTTAGGATTTACTGATATAGTCATATTCTTTGGAGGCTCATGGTGTACCTTGTCTTTTTGTCAAAGAGCCTTAGTGCATGTATGTATGTATGTGTGTTCTATATTTCAACAGGACATCGACATAGTGTTGGCCCATGACACTCAGTATCTCTATATTGGGGGCATTGTACTGGCGGAAGATCCTCGGGTGGACATTTTAGTTGACAAAAACAATGATGGCTCAAGGGTTCTGCACCTGAAGATTATTGATGTTAGTAAAATATATTGAGTTTTCTTTGATTCTATAAATAGGTGCGATCATGCCTCATTGGAAGTGTTAAAGTTCTGTAGTAAGATGTAGTTTCAGTGGAATAGAGAAACTGATCAGTGATCTTTCACTTGATCAGCAGATTAATGAACTGAATAATACAAGCAGTTGGCTGTAAAGTGGAGCTGGGCACAAACCACTGTGAAATAGTAAAAATTTTATTCTATTCTTTAATTTTCCCTACATCTTAGAAATAACGTTAATGTTATCATTATATCTTAATTGTACTTGCAGCTAATATTCATTAACTGCAGTGGCATAATGTTGTTTTTAAGATGTAGGGAAAATTATAGAATACAGTACATTTTAAACTCCTTATCATATAGACTGGTGCTTGGCCTCTTGTTGCATCCATCTACTCCCATAACACCTCACCTTCCTCTCTCCTGGCTGGTGTCTCTAGGTGAAGGCTACAGATAAGGGGATCTACCAGTGTGCTTCCTCCACCAACCCTCCTGCCTACTCCATCCTTGATGTGTCTGTGGAACCACCTGAAAAACCCACTGGTAACATTACAATAATTTTTTCCTTCATATACACTTTTCCCTTTCCTCTAGATATTTTCTTTGCATTCTTCACCACTGTCATTTCTTTTTCCTTTTTTTCTTTATTTTTGTTATATGTGTAACCTTATCACTCATCTCTTCTTAGCCTCTTTCTCTTCTCCCAATATCTAGTGTGAGGGAAGAACCAAGAATGAGGGGAAGGGAGGAACGGGGAGCAGCATTTAAAGTAGATCAATAAAAGGAAAATGTGTCATTCTCTTTTTCAGTATACATAGTTTTTTTTCTCTAAACTTTTACATTATCAGCTCCAATAGATGAAGATGTTATTTATTGCTGAAGAATTTCTGTGCTACTGACCTGAGTTTTCATTATAAGAACATGAATATTGACGTTTTGATTGTGTAAGTAAGATTGAAAAGAAAGGTTATGGACAATATGCATCATGTGCTCACTGTATGTAATACCTACTTTACATTATTGTTTCAAATGTTCTAATTTCACAGAATTACCTGAAGTTTTTACCAGCCTGCCATCAGTCCCAGGTGTGCCAGACTCGGCAGGTGAGGCTAACATCAGTTCCTAAGCACTATGATGAATAAATGGAATAATATGAAAAAAAATACAGTGAAGACTCAATACTTAAATGTCTTGGAAGTCATGCTTTTCAATACTTGAATGCAAAAATTTGAATTGGTACTCAAAAAATGTGCACATATGGTCGTAAAACAATGTTCCCTCCCCACTGCTGCCACCCACCACCAGTTGTCCCACTGCTGTCAGGAGTACAACAACATTCTCCTGTGTTCTGTCTGTGGTTTTTCATTTGAAAAATTATATTGGCACCAAAAAGACTTATTAATGGTGAAAATAAGCCTAAAAGGAATAGTAAAAGAAGATATAAGTACATATTGATAAATATGAGAAAGGAGCAAGAATCACCAATCTTGCAGCTGAGTAATGTATAGTAAAATCTACAGTAGCTACTATACTGAAGAACAAGGATGTCATTAAGGAAGCTGATGTGGCGATGGGTGTGCAAAAGCAACCTGAGCAATCTATGGCAGTAGAAGAAATGGAAAAATTGCTTATATTATAATAAATTCTATTGAACTTTTTGTATACTTGGGGTTTTGCGAAGATTAGAACTAAGTACCTGATTTTATCAGTAGACAACTCTTTTATACTGAAACAGCCATTTTGAAGGAAATAAGTTCAAATATTGAGTCTCCCTTGTACATATCTGTATACTACTTGCTTCCCCCAAAGGATTTAACTATGACAGGATTCTTTAATGTTCCACACTCTTGTTATGTTAATTTTAGATTGGTTAGTTCATTAGTGATCTATAATACTGTAAATCTGAATCAAAAAGTAAATATGTTGGTTTCTCATGATTGAAAGTTACTGTAATTTGTCACCACTACACAAAGAACTTTAGGTGAAGGCCTCTTGCTGACAACAGTGTTTGCTTCTATGCAGTCACTCCAATGCTGCTGCCTGGAGTGATGGATGTTCTGGGACGTGAGGGAGAGGATGTCATCTTACCTTGCAGAATATCACCCATAATAGACTTTGTGAGTTGTGATGATTGTTTAACCCTTTCACTGCAATACAAAACAATCTCCACCATCATAAGTAATACATAAGATTTCCATAAGCATGTACAAGGAAGGAAGGGATTAAAACATTGAATTTTGCAATCTCTACTGTGCTTAAAACTTGGAGGTAACTGCAGAACAAGTAAAGGTCTCTTAAGGTAACTTGTAATCAAGGAATAGTGCACCAAATAATAATAGAAAGTTAAGAGAATTTTATTGTTGGAAAACTGGTGATTAGTGAGAGCTTACTGTGGGGTTACAGCATGGGAAAGTTAGAAAATAAACTAACCATATTTGTATGTTTTTCAGAGTATAAGTGAAGATAGCCGGAACTATGTAAGTATTGCACATTACTGACATTGGTAAATTCTATGAATTTTCTACAGTTAATATTGCAGCATATGAAATCAACGTTTATAGATGTAGCTTCTTCTTGGCATAAGTCTTAAATATGAGTTATTATCATTCCCTATAACTTGTCTTTCTTTTTTATACTGTATATGTATGCTGTAATAAAAAACAAAATAAACATATAAAAGTAACTTCTTCACACTCCATCAGTTTGTGAAGTGGACACGAGGGGTTGGCAGTGTGACTCAAGTCCTCTCTCAAGATAACATAATCCTGCACTATGATGGGCACCGCATGAACCTCAACACAGGAGTGGACACCAGGACTTCTGGAGTCATGCACTATGACATGACGCTGAGGCAGGTGGTGCCAGAGGATTCGGGGTTGTATGCCTGCACATTGTTTGACAAGAGCCTGAATGAGATTGGCTACCGGGAGATCTCCTTGGATGTGGAAATGCCGCCAGAAGAGTGTGAGTGTGTGTATTTTGAACTTGTTTGGGCCAGCATGAAGTGTAGTGAGCTGGGAGTGTTCAAGAGGAACTTTGATGTTTGCAAATTTTTTGTGGATATGTATAATCTTTTTTTATTCAAACTTGCAGGATTCAGATCTTGAGATTAGAATGAAAAATATCTGGTAGAATTTTTAGAATTTTTAGAAAGCCTCAGAAGATGTATTTAATCATATTGCTTCTATGATTGTCCAACTTTAACCTTCCTAGCACTATGAAGATAGTTTGAAGGGAGACACAAGAAAAGAGAAGGAAAACATAACATTTTTCTAGGCTGTAGAAATGTTCCTTAGAGCTCAGCAATAGAATAGCATAGTGATAATCTTAAAAGCTTTTGGTATTAAAGAAGAAAGTTTTCTAGCAGTGAAAGGGTTAAGGGAAATAAAAAATCCACAGCTTTTCTCAGTTTGCAAATTTTCAGTTTACCAATGTGTTTTTAGGAATTGAAGTTATGGTGAGATACATCTGCATTATCACCATCACCTCTCTCCTTCATTATTGTCACCTTGATACTTCCTCCAAATACTGTTCCTCTCCATTGCAGGGAAGTGTGAATTTCCCCCAGAGTGGCGTGGGGAGTGGTATGACACACGGTACAGACAAGTGTCAGAGATTTTGCCTCAGGAGTTCAAGAAATCATCTTGCGTGTCAACATCAGGAGAGAACTTTGTCATACAGCACAAGTAAGGATTTTGCTGTTTGAATTTGAAAATGTCTGAACAAGTTAGTAGTTTGTAGGAGTACATCTAGGATTGGTGTTGAACCCTTACTATCATATTAACATTACAGGAGTCATTATCAATGAACATATAGATGGGTCTCCTTATAAGCATGTTTGTTATAGGCATTTTACTTTATAGCCAAAAGTTGCGAAAAATTTTTGAGGGGGAAAATCACTTTATAGGCAGAACGAATCCATAGTGGACATAATGTGGCCTTTTTGTACTATTTTTGCTTTATAGTTGGACAAAATTTGTTAAAGGCACTTATGTTAACTGATAAAAACCTGATAAAAAACATCTCAAAATTCCCTAAAATGGTATAGTATATTCTAAAAATCATTTAAAAGATGGTCACTATTTTATGCAGTGCCAGACAATTGTTCTTAAATTTTGATAATCCTTTTTACAAGCTTTTGGGACTTAGCTGTTTAGTGGGTCATTTTTCCCAATTTTCTGTTACTTGACCAGATTTCCTTAAAAGAAAGGTAAATAAATTTGTCAATGAAAGTCTTGGATAAAAATGTCAGCTGGTGGGAACCTGTTTGTGTTTCAGGAAGCGTAAGTGCTTCATCTGTGTTCACTTCATACAGAAGCACCAAAACTTACTGCAGTACAAGATCAGTAAGTATTGTATCTGTTGTTCTCACACACTCCTGACTTATAAATCCATTCAGTACCACGATACATTTTCGTATTCTTCTTACTATTTGGTCATATTATAGAGCTTCGGAAACTTGAATGAAAATTAAGATAGTAAAGATTCTGGTGATTAATTTTCTAGCCTTCATAGACTCTTCCTACTGTCAATAAAATCATTTGATCACAACAAAAACTCATGATAAAAATACATCCTAGTACTGAAGGGGTTAATAATAAGCTCAGACAGTAGTAGCTCAGACAATAACACATCTGACTGCTATGGAAAATGTGCCAGTCTGAAATCCTGGTTACAGCCAAATGTTCATGCTATAATGATGATTTTATTATTGAGAAATAATGTTGTTAGTAACAAACATGTGTGCCTTGGCTATGACTTCAGCACAGTGCTGGAGTACACAGGTGGGGCTTTGTTCCTCCCTGGATGAGAGCAGCGAGTTGATGAACCTGGTGCGGCTGAACACTGAGGCCGTCCACTGTCCCTTTACTGGGCCCCGCCGATACTTGTTGGAACTTCCCCGCCTGCCATGTGAGGACAATGTCTCCCGTATCAGCTCCTCCACAGAATCTCACCTGCAGTTCCAGTACCCACCATGTTGGGTGCAAGCCAACCCCTCCCGGCCTGAGGGTGAGTTTCTATTGAAAGACTTGCAATTTGTTTTAGTTCATAGGAATGTAAGTTTACTTTGTTTATCTTTGTTTTTTAACATTTTTTCACTACTATTATTTTTTTATTTTGAAGTAGACATTCATGTCCCTCAGTGTAACTCGTGACTTTGTAGGTTTGAGACTGTGACTTATTTTTCTTGGTGCAACTTCACTAAATTACACAAAAATGTTTCTATAAGGTAGAAAAACATTTATGATTTAATTTTATTTTCTTAGTTAACACAGAGCCTAAACTAATATCTACAGGTTATCCTTTTCCCCCTCCATGCTCTCCTGGCTCATCTCCATCCATGGCAATTTCTTTAAAAAGTTGTCTTTGTTCTTGTTTAAGGTTGTGAAAAAGTTGCAGAAAATGGTGATGTAACTTTGATTAGTACTTGCCTTTTCAAGATGCTTATGACTTTCAAATTTGCAACTTTTAACTTCATGGTGTGGCAAAATTTGCAAGTCAGTGCTGCAATGTCCAGCTCTCTCTCTCTCTCTCTCTCTCTCTCTCTCTCTCTCTCTCTCTCTCTCTCTCTCTCTCTCTCTCTCTCTCTCTCTCTCTCTCTCTCTCCTTTCTATATATATATATATATATATATATATATATATATATATATATATATATATATATAATTGTATAATAAAATAGGTGGTAAATTTAGTTTTTTTCTAGTTCATATGTTGATGTTGATGTTTAACTTGATATAGCAAATAATTTCCATGCACAACAGCTGAAGAATTTGAGTGTGTGGCTGACTGGGCAGAAGGCTCCACTCACTACCTCATCGCTAGATTGAGGAGTGACTCATCGCTGTACCTGGATCAGCTGTACCGGTGCTTCACCTACACCCAGGGAGAGGAAGAAAGACACGCCTATGTAATGGGCCACAATAACTCCCCGGTGTGTGGCGACAGGAGGTACTTGATGACCTACAAGATATCTGAACTCATAGGAGGTAAGGAGAGTGCACAGGGAGAATGTTGACTCCACATACATCTGTGTTGGCAACACTGAACACAATTGAGAAATGTAATTGCATCCTTTAAGAGAAGAGTAAACAAAAGACAGAGCAGGATGGAAAAGACTGGTGAGGAACAGCAACCCCATATAAAAAATGGGAAGAAGCTGAAGAAGCTGGAGAAGAAGAAGAATTACAACCTTTATCTTTAATAATGAACATTTTAATAATTTCTTTTACATTCAATTATGAACATGTTTTGTGAAGGAGTAATTAATTTTGATGATCTTGTTCTTGTATTATTGTTTTGTATTGTATGATGTACATTGATCAGCTGAGCTTAGATTTTACACCAGACTATGATGTGTAGCTTTCAAAATATTCTCACTTATGGTTTATCAGATTCTCATATTTATTAGAACAGGTCACTATGTGACATTTTCAGCTTACATTTTCCCAAGATAAGTGGATAATTTGGTATGATAACCATTTCAGAGGCACCGCTGTCAGTGACAGGACTTGGAGAATGGGACATCAGTGTGGAGTCCTCTGAGGGGGCCGTGCTGCCCTGCAGAGCCTCGGTGCTGCTTGGCTCTGTGAGTGTGACGTGGAATGTACTGCATTGTGGAAAGGAGAGCCAAGACTTATTCATTTGGCTTGCACCAGTTCTGGGTGCACTCACAGTAATCTGAGCTTGAGTTAAAACTTATTTGTTGCTGACTCTTTTTATAGATATATCTTAAGCATTATTAGATTTATTTGCTTACATTAACTGTTGATTAATTTTGCAGGATGAGGCCTCCACCAGATATGTAAGTTCTCAAACATTTGTTTATTCCTATACTATGAATTAATTCTTGCTATTTTGGCTTTACTTGAGAGTTTCCAGTTTGTTGTGTTTGTTTTGGACTACAAATAGCTATGCCTCAAGAAATCAATATGCAATTCATTTATTGCAGTACAAACTCAATTAGAATGAAGAAATGTATAATAATGATTCTTTGTTTTTCTAGGTAATAAGTTGGGTGCGAGAGATTGAGGGCAAGAGCGATGTAATTACCCTTGATAGTTACATTCTGACAAGAAGCAGCAGGTACTCACTGGACATTGGCCCACTGAGGCCAGGCAACACCTCTAAGTATGATCTGATCATTGCCGATGTGCAGCCAGTTGATGCTGGGACGTACAGGTGTTTGCTGAAGAACCGCAAGGGAGGCGGCCAGGGAGTCTCCCACTCCATGTCCTTGACTGTGACAGAGACTCCTAAATATGGTGAGTAGCTTCTTGCATTGCCAGAGTAATAGTACACAGGATTTTCAGCCTCATTACACACTTGTACTGTTTTTATTGATTACTTTTTTTTGCTGTCTTTAATATGAACAAACACCACTTTCTGTCCTACCAGAGCAGTGCACTCTGCCGGCACACTGGAGTGGTGAGTGGTGGAGCAAAGAGGAGGGCGACATCCCCATTGGTTATGGCATCTTTGGGGGAAGTGTGTGTGACATTGCACTGGGGGACAAGTTTCTCATGAAAGGGTGAGACTATTGCTGCATGGTCTTCTTGCCTGTCATTTCTTTTATATATAATATATATGTATATATATTTTTTATCTTGTGTTTATTCAGTAACTCGTGATATATAATGATTATTTTATCAAATGAAAAGATATAAAAGTTGAAGAGGTGTTACTGTACATGTAATGTGTTAAAATTTTTCTGTATATTGTCTTGGTGTTTTGTCTTACAATATAACGCACTAATTACTTTTTCATAACTTGTTTACTTTTCTCCTTTGCAGTCCCACTTGCAACACATGCTACACTGTGCAAGAAATGCATTTCAACCTTCTTTATTATAAGAAATGTAAGTTTGGATTTTTCTTTAATAGCATTTATTTTACATAGCTCACAAAATAATGACATTAGAATCATATCAAGAGGATTTAGTGTAGTGTCTATGTAGAGAATTCTGAATGTTAAATACTTTTTTCCTCTCCAATGAATGCAGCATAACTTTTCCAACTTCAACCCTCCCACATGCGACTGCATGATTGATTCTTGTTGATCACTTACACAAGAAAATTATATTGCTTATATTGATTGTATTTGACCTACACTTTCAGCTCCTTGTGAGAGAAGTGAGGACCTGAACACACTATGCAACATGATTGAAAAGGGTGAGCCACGCCAGTCACTCATCAGGAAGGAGGCCGGGATTACCTGCCCATTCCTTGGCTCTCGCTCCTATGTGTATCAAACACCTGAAGAGACCTGTCCAGAGACTCACTCTAAGCTAATCTCCAATAACACACAGCTTCATTTCCTGCACCAGCCTTGCCATCCCTCGAGCGATACAGTGCCAGACCTAACACGTGAGTATGAAGAGATATATATCTTGTTTTGAAATGGTTTAACAAGTTTTTTTATAAAAATAATTTTTTAGGGTGATCCATATCTTTGCACACAAGGATCTTGTGATTTCCTGCCATTTATTTGCCATGTAGTTTACCTATACATTTTTCTACAGAGATTTATTATTTTGAATATTCTTGCAATAAGATGTTTTACTGAACAAAATTGTTTATCACTGAATTTCAAGAGTAACAGATTGAACTCCTTGTGATGATATTCATATTCACCTTTTGATTTGTGACACAGCTAATCTTGTTCAGTGTGTGGCAATATGGAGTGAAGGTTCCACCCACTACCTCATGGGAAAAGTTGATGAGGAGGAGAATTACCGCTGCTTCACCTTTGAGGAGGCCATGAACCAGCCTCATTTGTTTGTCATGGGCCAGGCACAGACTGAGGTGTGTGTGGACTTGGCAGATGCTGAAACCAGACCACTCTATCGAATATTTGGAAAGTCTAAAGGTACTGCAATCCGCTTAACGACTGATCTCATTTGTGTTTCTCACTTCAGCTCTTATTTGGACCAAGTCATTAGAAAGGAAAGTTTGAATTGCTAGACTTCTGACATTGAAAGTTTTATTTACAATATATGCACCATTAGTGGCTCAGTGCTGGCATTATGAAAGTGAATCTAAATAAAATTCAGACATGTAGGAAACTGTCATCCACTACCTTTCTTTTTAGTCAGTGTATTGCCAATTGCAGTCAATTGCTTCTTTTCATTTTGAAAGTGTACCAATTCTCTTGTCCCTGATTTTCTTTGACAATTTATTGAAGTATTTTTCAGAAGCACTCAGATTGAATAATAATGATGTTGGCTTTCATTATACTTTTTTGTAGGTTTGAAGAAATCATTGCCCTTAATATCTTTGTTGTTATTTCAGTCCCTGAGCCACCTATTGTTGAGGGTGATGAGACAAGTAGAGAGGTGCTGCTTGGTGATGCCATTACAATGATCTGCTCCTCAAGAGGGGGAGTTCCCCCTCCTACACTGAAGTGGTTTAGAGTAGTGAATGGGTCGCGGGAGGAGCTGCCCTCTCACGTGGAGGATCATGGAGGCATCGTGAAGGCTGCTTTAGATATTGTGGTTGATGCCTCAGACAAATATGCTGAATACCACTGTGAAGCTTCCAACTTCGCCACAACAGCTCCCTTACGCACCAACACCAGTCTCACCTTCACCAAGGGTGAGTAACTATTTGTATTATTTACAATGTACACTGTATCAGGTGTTCTGCAAATCACAACACTCATACATTGTATGTGCCATGAGTTAACCTCACACTCTTCTGCAGATTATGCCAGCATCATGGTGCCACAGGTGGTGGTGGTGGAATACCAGCCTGCCTTCCTGCCCTGTGCCCGAACTCTGGAGGATGATGTGCAGGCATGTTCACCCTCAGAGTCACACTTCATGAACCTTATTTCAATAACATGATTTGATAAACATTGTGAAGTGGCAAATGGCATCAAATAGTGGTCTCATATAATTTCCTGATCTTCATTATTATCTCTCTTTTTGTAGATGGAGTGGTTTGATGCAGACCTTGAGCTTAAATTGACCTCAGGCAGCACAACAGTTAACCAGGACCCCAAGGATCCCAAAATTGTTCCGTACATGCGGGAGGGTGTGATGGGCCTCATGATATTGTCCAGTTTCTTGGATACCACGTTTGGCTGCTTTGTTGACGGTGTTGAGTTGGGCAACACATCACTTGTCATTTATCCTAAATATTTGGTTTTAGAAGAGTCTCAAGGTGGGTCTTGCAGGAAAAATCAAAATGTTATTTCTTCATTTAATAGTGTAAATCAAATTGAAATGTCATTTAAAGTGAATCATAAAAATTTGTTACCCTCTATCTCTTGCTAAGTGACTTATTTGCCACCCTGTATCACTTGCTAAGTGACTATTTCTCTAAATACCACGAATTTGGTGCTTTATCTAAACATTTTGTGACCATCTTTATCTCTGGTGGAATTGTTTTCATATCTGGAATTTGGAAGGTTATGTTTTTTGTAGAATGGCAGCTTGAGTTAATTTGTGATGTAGTTTCAGATCCCTTGAAGTACTTTATGCCCACTACTTCCAAGATGCAGCCTCCATTGGGGGACACCACCACCCTGGATTGCTCTCTGGCTGATGGCATAAATTCTTCCCTTGTAAGTCTGCAATGTCCTACTGCAAGACAGCAAAGAAGGAAAAAAGGATACAAGAATCGGCCTAATTTGTGAATTGTTCACTTTTTTGCTCTGTAGAAGAGTATAATTTTGTTAAATCAAATCAAAATTACCCTGTGAAAAACTACTTAAGTGTTTATTGGTTTTGTAATTAAAGTAAACAGAAATTTAATATTGTTGGATATGACATCTTAAGTGAATGAAATATAAAAATAGGGGTAGTTCTAATAATAGGAAAATCCAAAGGTTATTTTGATTTCAAATGTAGAAATGACAAGATTTTGGAAAGATTTATCTCTTGAATTTGCAAATATGTACTTGTAGCATTTTTGATAAGTTATTTTCACAGCAGTTTCCTTAAGAAATATTGTTTTCAATTACTTGAATGTTATTCATCAGCCTAGCCACTCAACTACTCAATCTCTCCAGGTGAGCTGGTGGCGGTACCCCGGCACCACACTCCTGACTCAGGGCACCATTAACTTTGCCAGGGAGGACGGCTACACTCTCAGTGTAACCGAGAACTCATACCAGCTCACCGTCTCCAATGCCACCCTGAAGCACTCTGGCTTGTATATATGCCAGGTTGCTCTGAACGAAGTCGAGTTATACAGAAGAAATTTCTCAATCAATGTTGAAGGTGTGTAATTGAGTGTGACATTGCTTAGTAACTGCAATAATTTTACTTGAATTCTGTCATTGAGTGTTTGTACATCCCAAGTATTACTACAGACTTAGTGATATTTGTTCCCCAGGACTGATTACAACCCAGCTTGGTGGAACGATTAGCATCGGTTGCTACTCACCACTGGGAGATGTGAGTAGCGCTGTATTGCTAAGGTGCTGGTGTGACTGCAATGTTTGAAGCTTATACTAACATTTTCATGTGTAGTTTCTTGTCAATATTTTTTTTGAGCAGTATAGTGATAGCATTACAATTTTCTATTTCTCCCAGAGGAAGCAAGATAAAACAAAGTATTTAAACTATATCTTAATTAATCTGTTGTTCATTTTTAACTTTTTCTATTTTTCCACTCCCTTCTAAAGTGCAACATAATTGCTAGAACTGGTTCAAAACCCCACAATTTGTGAATGATGATTAACAAGTTTCTTTCAAGGCCTTCACTGAATAGCTAAGAAATGAAATACTTACAGGTGACCTTCATATACAATGGAGAGGCTATAGTGGGGCCTCATAAAAACCTAACTGATAAGTATACATTAGTGAGAGATGAGGCAAGTGGAGATGGAGCAGTGTACACCCTTTCTGTCATGGATGTCACTGAGGAGGACCTTGGAGTGTACACCTGCATCAAAGCTGGGCATCCTGACCATGTCTTACAGGAAACTTTGGTGTCTGGCTTTGGAGGTTTGTCTTCGTATTATGTTGGTGGGAATATCTGTCCTGTCATACAACTACTAATTACCTGGTCATTTGCTTATGGTAGATAATATTTTTCACCTTGAGTTAAAGCTAAGTATCAGTACAATATGATGTGAATAACAATGTCATGTTTTCAGAAATAACAACAATAATGACAACAGAAGCCATCACACTGCCAACCACGGAGATGACCACATCAGAAACCACCACCACAACCACCACTGCAGCTACTACTACCACACCCAGCTCAGACTACTATTATGACTACGAGGACAGTTATCTGGACATAGACTTAACAACTACTACCATATCTACTACTGCAACCATGACTGTTCCTTCTACAACTGAAGTAACAACCTCTACAACATCAGAACCAATTACTACATCACCACCACCCACCACCACACCCTTCATAACAACAACACAACCAGCCACCACAACCACACCCTATATCATAACCTTACCCACCACTACCACAGTACCTTATACTACAACAGAAGAAATTACAATGCCCACATCAACAATAATTGATACTACCACAGAACAAATAACGACTACTACTATTCCCACAACTACCACCACCACCACCACCACCACCACCGCTGCTACTACCTCAACCGCCATCACCACCACTACAACACAAGCTCCAAGTTATAAAGAAGAGGTCCTCAGTTGTATGGGGCATAATCCAGAGTTTGTAAGTGCAAATAAAGATGATTGTCTTCTTCTTCTCTGTCCAGTATAAATTCAAGACTAAGGATTCATTTCACTGTAGCAAGTCCTTAAAACTGCAAGACTAAGTGATCTTGTATTTTTGAACACCAATAAATTTAGTGCAGTGTTAAATCTCATCATATCATTCATGTAAAGGTATATTCTGTTGCTAAATGCATCAGTGCTTTGTGCTTTGGCTTAATTTGATTTAATTGTATTGATTTAGTTTATTCAACTTACCTTACTTAACAATTAACATCTTTTGCAGATAAGCTGGAAATATAATGGAAATTTGATATTTTTGGGAACCATTGATATGGCAGGCATTCCGGGCACTAAAGTGACTAATGAAGGAAACCTTGTGCTTACGGCTGGGCCCTTCACGAGCCTGCGGGATGATGACACCTACACGTGCTACCTTGAGCTGGAGGCCAATGTGGAGACTCCTGTTGTTATCTACAATGTCACTTTGGATGGTGATGGTAAGTCCAAAAATTTTGTGTTACTTAGATGGCCAGATTTTATTTCCCATTAATCTTCAGTGATTTTAATGTGTATTTTCCAAGTTTCCTTAGAGTTATCATATAGATTTATACACTTACTACACACACACACCTTTCAAGTAAGATCCAAAATTATGCCAACTCCAAAACCAGCCTTACAGTCCTATTTTGGGGAGGGAACCATAAATGTCCCAGGTTGGATTGCTATTCCAGTATTGATCCTGATGTCTTGACACCACCCTCAACTTTTTCAGCAACTTCTGCAACATTTGCAGTCTTTGATCTAATTTTCAATCTGTAGAACACCACCTCTCCTCCAGTAAACCTCATCATCTATTACTTAGCAAAACACAGGTGTATGAGGCAGCAGACACTAAACCCTTTTCTTTCCCCTCCTACTTTATCCTCATTTTTATTCCTAAGCCATGTACATAATGATTTGACTTGTTCTTGTGTTCACACTCTTGAATCATTTGAGTTTTCTACCATTTGGCTTCAACTCCAGTCACTCTAAATTTATCTGTGCTGTCTCTACCTCTCTCTAACTCCTTTGATCATGAAGAAAATTCTTTAATACTTAATTTCAAAAGTGGAGTACATTCTCTCTTTCTATCCTTTTATTGAGCTCTCCATCCTTGAAGATTATTCATGTTCATCACCAGCCTTTACTGTCCTCTCCCTTCACTGACCATCCTGGTGAACTAGCCTTCAACTTTCCTATCCTCCATGACTTACAGTAACTTTTATTGGTGTTCAAAGCAGTATAGTACAGTACCTGTAAACCAAATCTCTTATGTACCTCCTTTTTTTTAGACACTGTGGTTGAAGAGACTCTGGTGGGCACCACCAATGGCATCCCACCACCACAGCCTGAGCCTGAGCCTGAGCCTGAGCCGGAGGTTGAGCCTGAGCCACTCCCAGACCTGCAGTTCTCAGGCCTGAAAGAGGAAGAGATAGCAATCTTGGCAAACTCCAGGAGGATTGGCTACAAGATGAAGGAGGTCCTTGGGGATGGTGGATTGAATGTTCGGTGAGCTTTATGCTTTGACCAGCAGACACGAAGCTCTCTCCTCCCTTTTCCATAGCAATGCCAATCTTTGACATTCTCTTGTAATACTATTAGTGTCATACTGTCTTGTTTATATATATATATATATATATATATATATATATTCACAATGGATATTTAACACCACAAAAGGATGAGTTGGAGTGAAGTGTACTGTCATGTCTCGATGTATCTTGTTAGCAGACTGGTGATATGTATGTAGTTCAAATGCAGTAATAAGTATACAAAAAAGCAGGGACTGTGCAGAAACAAGTATGTGACTTGACATAAGTGGCAAAAATAACCTTAGATAGTGAAACAAATGCAGGAAGTTGTTCTTTCTCAAGCAGAGTTGTAAATTAGAGAGCTTTAAAAAAAATTATTTGCATGAGTGATAGGTGGAAATAAGTGGGCATTTTTCATACAGATACTCCCATGTACAGGCCTGGTGGCATCTTGCAGGTTCCTTATATTATAAATATGTTCATACTATGGCATGTTGACATTGCAGGCTGCTGGAGGACGTGCTGTGTGAGTATCCCAACAACACCCGGGGCTGGGCAAGAGCCAAGGCAGTGCTGGAGGTAAGGAGTCCAAACTTTGATTACTTATGAAACGTATGGGCGAAGTTTTAGTTTTCTCCAAGTACTCAGGTTTCACATTAATTCTCTACAAGTGGAAACAATAATGCTGTTGTAAATTAATTAGATATTCCCCCTTCACTACTTAAAGAAACAATAATTTACAGAATAATACTTGGTTTTATTAAATAAACCATGATGATCATATTATTCCAACAGGACTGTGAGGCTGAGGCACGCTTCACCGGGGACCTGGGGCCCACCCAAAGTGTTTTCATTGGCATTGACTTCTTCGTGGAGACTATCCCTAACAGGTTAGCCTTTCAAATGTTTGATTTTTTTCATGATAGGATCATGGTGTAACTGATGGACAACTTGAAGAGTACAGAATAATGTACAATTACTTGCCTTTGAGCTTATAAAATGATCATAATTTTCTAAAATATTGGCTAACATTGAACTTTATTTTTCCAGCTGGTTTGCAGTAACACAGCTGTATCTCAACAATGTCAAGCATAATGTATCAGTAAATGTATTCACCCAACTGGTCCCTGTCCCTGACACTAACATCATTCCAAGCCCCCACAGAGCTCTACCAGACTCAATACAAGTAAGTATAATACCTGCTTACCCCCCCCCTCTCTCTCTCTCAGCCCACAGCCCCACAGCATGTTTATAAACCACAGTCACTTGCCACAGCCTCTGATGTACAAAGTAACATCCCCCTCCTCTCCCATGAAATACCTTGAAAATCTAAAAGATGAGTTTTCGATGATTACTGTCTTGCTTGTACTTCCACAGGTGTCTGAGGAGTGGTGGAACAATGTGCAGGGTGTGGATAAACCATTTGGCAGTGGTCTGCTATCCTCCATCTTCTCCCTCCAGAAGTCCTATCTCAGCTTATTAGAGGAAACAGATTCCTCTTACAAGAACTAGAAAAGACTTAAGTTATAGTTTTCACTTGTAAAAGGTGCAAGTATCCATCAGTATTACAAGATAATGTATTTCAATTGGGAGAGAAATTTGATACATGATGTATGATGTATTCAACAAAGAAAACCATGATTTTTTTTACAATACACATAAGAATTAAATGAATTTTCACTGATCCTGGTGGTGATACATATGCTGCAGTGTTAAAGAATAGAAACCTTATACATTGCTGAAGTTTTATATACAAATATTCTAATAAAATTATCAGGTACTGTTATGACTTAAATAACTGTCCTAACAACTAAAATACAGGTTGAGAATCCTTTACCTGCAATACTTGGAATCAATATTGTGTTCCAAAAAGGAAATGGCTATAAACCTCTGCTTAAAATGAGACTGATACTTTAGTGGAAATACTGTAACTTGTATAAGATGCATCAACAAACATAGCTTTGAAAAACTGATGTGAGGCTTAGAACACAGATCACTTGAAAATGTGTCCATCTCATAATTCAGGACAGGTTTTGCAGCCTGTGTGTAAGTGTAAGATACAACAATCTTAATTCTATCTTATAAAAATAAATGATCACAATACTATATAATACACGCCACAAACTACGGATCCAAAATTTAAAAATACATACCTCAATTTTTCTTCCTTGGTCCACCATCATCCTTATCTTTGTCTTTCTGGATATTAACATAGAGCTTGGTGACATTTCCCTCTGCTCGTAACCGGCCCTGAAACTCAAGGCAGCGCCGAGACTGTTCTGAAGACACCTTGTTCTCCCACAGTGTGAGCAAGCTGACCCCACTACTGCGTCCCATGGGGGTGAGTGGTGGTGGGGCACTGCGCCGTCGCTTACTCTCTGGCAGGGGAAGGTCTGACGGGACATGTTTCATTCCCCCCACGTTGAAATCTTGCTTCTCTCTTTCTGTCATGAAATTGTAGTCATCCAGTTCCTTCAAGGCTTGGTCTATGTCCACCTTCTCATCCCCTTTGTACTCTGGTGTCGATGCCTTGTTGTGACAGTCCATGAAACACTTCAACACTTTTTCATGAGCTGCTGAGTGCAAGTGTACCTGCAAGTACTGCTCCAACTCAGCCCACACGGCCCTGTACTGGTCCTCTCGCTTCATGCCCTTGCCACCCCGGCCAGCCATAGGGGAGGGTAGAGGGTCGCCACGAGCTTCCATGCTCATCAGGCATAGAATCACTTGCTTGCATTCAACAACTTCATCATCTGTAAGTGTGCTCTTTACCATCAATGTAGTGAGTGGCTCAACCTGCTGACCCAATGTAAAGAGTGAAGTGGTAGAGAGGGTGATGGGCCAATACTTGGTGTGTCTGCTCAGCTGTTCTCTACTCTTCACCAGGGGGGTGGACACAGCACTGTCATCACCACTCAAGGCAGAAGCTGGGTATGGTGCCAGTTTGTTTGCCTTTAAAAATTCTCCGAAGTCAGGAATCCTGTAGTCGGTAACCCTGCCTCCACAGCCTTCACTAATGGAAGGAGGGTCTTCCAAGATGCTGCGAGATGTATACATTGTGTGGATGTAAATGTCCCCTCCATGACAAGCCAGCATATGGGATATAACTTTACTCCCAGACTTGCGTGGCATTTCCAACATAACCCAGCGGCCATTAAGCAGAAAGTTAGTCAGACAGGACGAGGGACGGCTGTTCACATCAACTGAAGTGATGCGGTAGGCTGAGGAACAGTGCTGGAGCTCTATGTTGGCATTGCTGCGAGGGGTGCACCACTTCAGGGTGACAGTCTCGTAGTCTGCACCCTCACGATAAGTTTTGAGGTGGGCGGTCTCTGCTGGAATGCCCTTGAGGATTGCAGCGTGAGCAGCAGCCGGATGAAATAATTCAACGTCATAGTTTGCTGAAGAGCTGGCGTTCTGTTCCTCCTTCATGGGTATTCCAGTGACTGTGGTGGAGGCAAGATCATAATGCTTCAACACCAGGTTGCAGAGTTTTGGTGCAAGAGACACACCACCTTGCAGGTTGGTGAATTCACAGGACATGATGGTGGACACGTCAGGCCACGATCGCCAACGCATTGGGCAGACGGGACCGTCGGGCCACAGGTTGAGGAGGACCAGATCACAGTGGTTAATGGCCATCAAATTGTCTGTTGCTGCAGCCACCTTGTTCAAGTATAAAAGTGTGTCATGAAACTTGTCTTTTAATGTTTTAACCTCTTCTTCTGTGTCAATTTTTGTCACAAGAATAATTCTCCCTTTGTTGAGAACTTTTGTGGCACTTTCAGTGAGGGAGGTTCGTTTCTCATGCTGGACAGCTGAAGGCTCCATCATGATCTCTATGGCTGTCCTGAGGCCCTTGAAGAGATCCAGCTTGCCAGGACCAATGGCCCGAGCTGGCCCAAGCATCATGAAAGCATTCATGAGACTGGTTAGATTCTGATCTTCAGGGGTCCAAGATGACAGTTTGTGGGCAGTCTTGTCGACAGCAACAAAGCGTATTAATCTGGACCCAGGAAATATATCCCACACAATCCTAAAACAAAGAAAACAATTTGTTAGAGCATGAGTTTTCCACATGTGGGGGCAGCATCAGTGAAAAGTAAAAATCATGAACCCTATTAAAAAATCAATTGAAATAGCTAATACTCTTCCTTGAACTATCATGACTACCATGATTATTGTTCTTCAAACTTTGATAACAACATACCTGCTCCACTACCATGGCTTAAATCTCACTGCCATTCTGTTCACTTTAAGAGTTTTAGTCTGTATCTTCATTCTTTCTTTTGCTTTACTGATGTCCCACACACTTACAAACACACATTGATAGTAGTGAAATCTTAAATTATTGATTATTGCCAATAATGATAACTATGATTGGTAATGATAAATTACCATTACTACTACTGGTTATTGTGATATATCTCATACTGTCACAATCGATTTTTTTTATTATTGTGCTTAGCCAGGGTATAAACAATAGTGGGATTACTATGTCTCTCACACACACACACATACACCACGTAGTGTAGTGGTCCGTGTGCTTGGCTCACAACCAATGGGCCGGGGTTCGAGTCCCTGGCTCGGCGAGGCAAATGGGCAAGGAGCCTCTTAATGTGTATCTAGCCCCTGTTCACCCACACAGCAGCAGCAGCAGCAAGTAGGTACGGGATGTAACTTGACAGGTTGTGGCCTCACTGTCCCGGTGAGTAGTGTGTGATGTGGTTTCAGCTCTTCCCAAAGATTGGTCTGTGAGCTCTGAGTTCGCTCTGCATGGAAAAGACTGGCTGGGTGACCAGCAGGTGACCACGACAGTGAATTACACACAGATATCCTACTCTTTTTGAAAATATTATGCCTCCCATATCTGAAGTTCCACTGTTGCCTTTTGCTGGGTCAGGTAGAGTGGTAGGGGCCTCCCTGGGTGGTCAGGAGGGCAATAGTGGCCATTATCCCAAAATAATACACATCTGACCTTGAATACCACTTTCACTGCTACTCGCATGTGCTGAACTAGTCTACTGAATTGAGAGGGTGGCAGAGGAGGGGGGTAGCAAAAGTGTGTTAGCCTATCACAGCCAAATACATCACTCAAACTCAGCCAATGAATGAGTGAGTCTGGCTAAGTAGTATGACACAGCCATCTGGATAGACTAGTTCATGGAATAGGCTTGTTCATGAGTCACGACAGCTCCAGTTGAGATATGTGTTAGCCGTTTACATGTGTCTTTTTGTGTTCCTGTGGTAGCGAAACCCATGATAGCTGTGAGATAAGTGTGTTTAAGTTTGTGGACAATGTCATATGAATTCCTCAGCCCTGGAGTAATGCTGCCTTATGATTGGCTGTCTTTCCTTGTGACAACAAAGTAGTAATGTATCAGTCCCAGTAGCCAATGAACACACTTAGGTGGGCTAGCATCCTTCCCTCGCCAACTGCTTCAAATCTTTGTGGATACGAGTTAGCACTAACTACTATGAGAGTGAGTTGTTCTAAGGGATGCTTGTAGCACTAGTGACAACATTTTGTTTCTTGGATCTAGCCCCTGGCTGTCAGTAGAGCAGCAATCCTTACCTAAACACTGGGAGGGAAGGACAGAATTTTAAGGAAGACCAATCATGACTTATAACCAAAGGGTGATGCAGGGATCTCTTCAGAACCTACTAAAGGCTGTTGCCCATTGCTGGAGATAGAAAGGCAATTAAGAGACATCTTCACTGACAGATGAAACTCAACATGACTGCTAACACTGCCACTGCCCACATTACCGCCACCACCACCACCACCACGCTCGTCTACCCCAGCATTTTAAAAAGAGGACTAATGCATTATCCTACTCCAGAAAGAAAAGAAGATATAAACACTACTGTGTAAAGATTTCATGACAATCAATCAAATAGAAGCAGCAGGACAGTGGTGAAGAGAGAAATCTTTAGAAGCCAATATCTTGATAAATTGTATTTTACACTTCAAAAATCTTCACAAAATTTGTTAAGAATCTGATCATCTATTGCAAGGCATTATTGAAAAGCATAACTAAAGAGCTGTTTTTCCTAGAACAAAGATTTCCAAAAGGATGAAAATAAAACAGTAAATTAAAGTGGAGGAAATTGAAGGTGAAAAAATATCCTGAATGTTTTTGGAAATGTTTTTCCTAGGAAATGTAGATATAACAAGAAGATATTTATGGTATTTTTCCAAGATGACTAATCAAGAATTAAAGGCTGCAAGGGAAAAAAAATTGTGAGTTTCAAACAGTTCCCCCTTTATATCATTACTTCATCCAAATTTTGTGAAATTTGGTGCATATCATAAGTTGACAGCAACAAACATACTAAAATGTCAAAGCCATAGGAAGTACCATATGCCATATAGGTATCCTCCAGACACTCCCCTTAACATAGCTTATGACTTGTCCTCACCTGCAATACTCTGTGATGGCCTCCACGGCGCAGGTCCAGAGTGACTTGGTGACGGGGCGTAGTGGGATGAGGTTCATGGGCTGGAGGTGCACTGGGCCAGCCCCTCCATTGCTGCTGCTACCACTGCGACACTTACTGAAGCTGTCCATCTCAAGCTTCACCCCTGAGGAGGCTGTCAGGGTGTGGTCCATTACAAACACTGTCTTGTGGCTCGTGGGGAAGGACATTTTGGCAGTAATAGGGTGATTATGGTACTCTTGATGGTGTTTATCTAAATGCTCTTATGCTGTGACTTCCTCTTCCTCTTCCTGTTTGCTAAGTAACCTGTATTAGTCAATCTGGTATCTTCACTTCTCTTGTTTACTGTTTTCTGGCTAGTTAGAAGTTTTATACCAGTTTCATTTCATCTGTGACTTTGTGGGAGATAATTCCTCTTCAATTCCTCAAAAGAGTTCCGTCCAGTCATAGAATATGTGAGTATTTTAGGGGCAATATGCCTGCCTGTTTTAGCCTGGTGCTCCTCCAATGCCTGGAAAAACAACACATTAAAAGTTCATTAGTGTTTTGCTACCACACTCATACCTAAATCCTTCCAACAATTAAAAAACTTAAACAACACCCAGTTTTACCTGCACATTCCCCTCTAAATTCATCCAATACTCTCCAACATAAGTATGGTCTCCACATTATTTCTTGCATCCTATCAAGTACGAGTATACACCTAAATTTCAGAGATGGAAAAGATGTCACTCCAAAATCCTGAATACAGTGGTACTCCAGGCTATATCCTTAATTAATCCATTCCATGACCCATATACTTCCCTAGAGAGTGTTGAGATTTTTGGAAATGACGGATTTTCTGGTGATGGATGAAAACATTGATTTACAAGTGAAATAAGGGATTTAATTGATCAATCAATTTTGGTCTGGTCACACATGAAATGGTGGTCTTACTGATTATTGTAGCTTATAAATGTGCATAAACATCCCTGGACACAACCCCTTCTCCTTAAAAAATCCCCCAGACCTGATTCCAAAGAGGTAATGAAAAATATTAGCCTTAAACAATTGGCAACATTAACATCTTTGAAATCAAAACAGTGCAGTAAGGTTAGGTTGAGTTAGTATCCCAGAAAAGGATCCAAGTTAGATTACTATCCTTTATGAGGAGGGTATAGGGAGGCTGTTAGGTAAGTGTTGTTCCTTAGGGTAGAGGCGTTATCAAGGTTATGTATGCCCCTTTGTTAGAATTTTTGGTAAGGTATATATATGAAATTTGCAGATAAGTTTTGTTAAATAAATCAGAGAACTGTTAATTCTATCTTGTTATTGGATTAAATAAGTGTGTATGGTGCTGGCATGATGGAGTTGTATTTCAACTTGAAGAAACTAAATTTGACGACTATGCCGATACCAGTGCCGAAGAAATCAACTTAGATAACAGGCTGTCAATGAAGCAATAAAAGATGCTGATTCTCCCACTCTCACAGCAAGCAGTGAGAGTGATAGTAGTGATGGTGAGATGGGTTGGTCAGCTGATGTGTTGTTGAGCTTTTATCTACATATCTTTAAACCGCCCACTTATTCTATCGTGGAGTATAAATGAGGCGTCTAGAGCCAGAGTGACGGAAGCGACACTCCGGCCAAAATTAATATCTTTATACCATTGTCTTCCCCCACCTTCCTACTGTGGCAGGAAGCAGATTAGAAGTCATAATGTACACCGCAATAGGGTCGAAAATCCACCCAAATGAAGTTATCTGTAGACCCTTTGTGTCGCTCTCGAAGCAAGAGGATGAGCGGCTGGTGCCAGAGTGTCGTAACTCCCGCTGAGCAGCCAGCGAGCCAATGAACGTACGCCATGCGCGTCACGTGACATGACTGACAGACGCGCGCTTCCCTCACACCTCCTACCCACAGACACTCGGCCACCCTCCGCCAGCTCGCCACAACTGCATGACACTCTGCCTTTCTTGTACACTAATACCCATGATTTTGCCATTATGGCAGACAACAACATGCCCCCTGAGGAGCCAGAACCCTCTAGGGGAAGGAAAAGGATGCGTAATCCTGCAGAGTGGAAGAAAAACTTAGGTAAAAGACGAAGGAATATGGGAGAGGCATACATGAGCAGGTCTACAGGCCGTCAAGTAGTACAGGCGCGGTACTATCCTGCCGGATAATTTTCTTATTCTTTCCTGTTCTGTTATCCTAATGGACTATTTTCAGTTTGTTAGATGTTTGTTTCCATTTTCTAGCATTAAAAGGATTGCTATTTTTCTACCGTTGATCATTCTCTCCTTATTAGGTGTTTAGATTAAGAAGTACGTGCAAGAGTGTCGCTTACGTTTTTGCTTAATAGAATTAATACATCACTCAAAAAAGGCTTCAGTGGTGGTGAATCCCAATAACCTACATAATGTTGAAACAACTACACATAAGAACAAGAACAAACAATGCATGCATGCTTGATTCTCAAAATATTTGAAGTGTTTTTTTATTTTTCCCACAAATAAACCGGATAAAAAGCAATCATCCTTTCAGAATGCTTTTATATCACTGAATGCCCAGATACAGGCTGTAAAGTACATTAAATAACGAACATTTCGAAGCCAAGCCTTACTTCCTATCTCTATTAATTGAGGAGATATTGCATTCCAAATGTTGCAAAACTTTGATAGCTTTTTTCTCCGTTTTCTAGTTTCGGCGCTTACGTTACTCTGGCTCTAGGCGCCTCATATGTGAGTTAATAATATTATAAAGCCGTACGTATCTCCATTACCCTGAGAATTTTTTCACCTCATCAGTAAGACAGTGGAGTGATTTTTTAGGCATTTTGTTAGGGCAGGTTAAATTCATGTTCGGGTTTGGTTAGTGTCGTAGTGTGGTTGAGTCCAGGGCGTGACACAGCCCCTCCAGCTGGATACATTAGGTCAGGTTTATGATAAGGTTAGGTTAGTGTCATTGAGGACAGGAGGGTACAGTCTCCTGGCTAGATATGTTAGGTCAAGTTCATGTTGGTGTTGTAGTGGGGGGTGGGGTGGGGTGGTCTAAAGGATGCATTCCCTTGGTTAAAAAAGAAAAAAAAAATTGCATAATGCGAAAATACTCCATATTTAGCTTATTTCCGGTCCCCCCACTGATAACCCACCATTCACATACCCAAACTTGTTTTAGAAGTGCATGGGGATAAATATTTACAACTACACCAGTCTCCCAATTTCAGGCAAAACAATTTTTTCCAGGCAGATTTCATTCTATTTAGAAAGAATCTGTCTGTTGTTTTTCATGCAAATTATAATTTATTTTGGTATTATTGTAGTTTCAGACAATACATACCACGGCACAGTAAACTGCCTAACCATCTAAGTCACACTGTCAGGAGCATTTTGAACCCATATTACCTGTCGCAAATTCATAATAACGCTAGGGAAATTTCCCTGGATTTCTAACTCCATATATCACTCATATGTTTCCCCCCCCCACCCAAAACCTCTGATTCCCCACATGCCCTCAAGCTACATTTAGGGAATTTCATTAGGTTAGATCAGGTTAGGATAATTAGAGTGGGGGTCCAGGGGGGCGCAGTCCCTCGGCTAGAAGGGAGGGTCCATGGGGGGTACAGCCCCCCACCTAGTATGAGTGTCTGCCTCTGGCTACATTTAGGGAATTTCACTAGGTTAGGTCAGGTTAAGATGATTAGAGGGAGGTCCAGCTGCCACACTAGGTTTGTACTAGTGGAGAAGGGTTTGAATAGGTGCATATTTGTTTGTTTGTTTCATTAGGGGAATTTTCTTGATTTCTAAGAAAATTTCCCTAGAATTTTTACTTCATATATCACTCATATATGTCTCCCCCCGCCCAAAACCCCCGATTCCCCACATGTCCCCAAGCTTGTTTTAGGGATGGGGGGGTATGGGTAGAGATATGGAGTATTGGCTGAAACTGCAAATTTACCTTTATTCTTTTTAATGTCCCTTCGCACCATCAGAAATTAATGATTTGCAACAAAAACAAGCTTCAAACAGACCTAAATCTAATAGGGAAAAATAATTTCGTCTTCACAAATGAGAATGGCTTCTAATTAAACCTAACCTAACCTAACCATTATATATTTTTTGCAGTGCTATATACGGTGTCTAAAATACTCAGTATAGAAATCTCTAATAGGTAAGGATAAAAAAAAGAAGCCATCTCAAGACTGGTGTAGTTGTCAAAATAAACCAGGATGGGGGAGTGACACAGAAAGGAGAGGCAGATACATTATAAAGATTTACCAATATTAACTTCATTTGGGGAGTGCTTGTGCTTACGAGGGCTAGAGCGGCACTTGTGTTGATCTGTGGTCCCCAACTGCTTCAGCTGAGTTCACGTTATCTTAGTTAGTACCATACTCTTGCCCTCCCCACCCACCACAACCCGCAGTAACACCAAGTGACCATTCACACAGGAAACACAAACAAGCTTATGGAAACAAGTAAGTGGGGGAGGGAGGGGGGGGGAAGAAGTAAACACTACACCGCTAAGATCAGACACTCACTCAATCTCTATTTAATTACATACTTGTATATCTATCTTCCTATCTTAGTCACACTCCTTTCAGACTCTACTATAGTAACTTAAAGCTTCAAACTAGTCTAGAACATATCACCAAGTATACTGTACCTAAACATTCCTCTTCATCAGAGTAGTCTGATCTTGATCTTAATGCTACGGCCTACGGGACCCGATAACTGAGAGAGAGAGAGAGAGAGAGAGAGAGAGAGAGAGAGAGAGAGAGATTAGTAGCCAGGGCAGGACACACAGCAATGGGTACAAGTTAGATAAGCCTAGATTCAGGACAGAGAGAGGTAGACATTGGTTCACTAACAGAGTGGTCAATGACTGGAATAGGCTGGACAAATACGTAGTGAGCGCAGAGTCAATAGGTAGCTTTAAAAAAAACGGTTAGATGAGAGTATGGATAGAGATGATAGGTGGGTTGGATAAATACTATTGGTTAAAGGGGCTGCGTCGTAAAGGTCATACTGGCCTTCTGCAGTCTCCACCCTCTTATGTTCTTATGTACGTCTACCCTCCGTGGTGACAAAGACTGAACAAAAGATTACAGAAATAGGTGTGGGTGGGCAATCGATGAACTGCCAAGCATCACCAGGTAAAAAATGGGTACCAGAAATGTTGAACTTCATTCAAAATAACTAATGCTAACAATTTTCTTTAATGTATTTTAATCTTATATAATTTCCCCCCTATCCTTCCCTCAATTCCCTTCATTTATAATCATTTATATACTTTTGGTCTTACTTTCTATTAATTTTTCTGCACTTTTTGGCCCATTATATTATATTCCTTAAATATTCTCTCTCTCTCTCTCTCTCTCTCTCTCTCTCTCTCTCTCTCTCTCTCTCTCTCTCTCTCTCTCTCTCTCATTTTCCTCCACAAAACTTATACCACACCACATCGCAGCATCCTTACTACTAAGCTAACCTAACCCGCCCCTGCCCCACCCCACCAACACCCGCCCCGCACCGCCCACCCCGGCCTCCTCGACCCACCAGTAAGGTAGCAATTCTCACACACACAATTAGTGTAACCTATCGAGCATTCTAAGTGTTTATGGGTGTTTTCAGGACTCCAGGAGCAGGAGGAAGTGAAGGAAGAGGAATTGTAGGGAAGAGGAGGGGTATGAAAGGGAAGAAGAGGAGGAGGACTGACTCAGTAAACGTGTGAAAAAAAAAAAAAAAAAAAAAAAACATTTCACGCCTTGAACAGGATTTCTTTCTGTTTTGTTCATGGATTTGGCATTGTTTTGGTATTTGATTTGTTGATGCCAAGGCGTGACATGTTTGAGGAGCCGAGAAAATCGAGTCTAGCTGTGTTGTTGTTTACCGAAAGAATACCATTAAAAGTCATGGTATGAATATTAACTGTTTTTAATTACCACACCTAGGATTGGTTGGTTCGGTCATTTTAAGCCACATCTCTCAATCACTACAGTCTCATCTTACCACAGTCTGCTGCAATGGTACTAATCTTTCATATGAGCCATTTAGACATACCTCAGGCGTGTAAATGAAGGCCGCATAAGAAAGAAAAAAAGGAGAAACAAAGGAAACGGAGGAAGAAAAAAGAAAATATATGGAAGAGGAAGAGGAAACAGGCCATGATATTTAAGTGAGTATCCCCTGTAATTTTGTCGTTCTTTATAAAGCATTTTGTGTGTGTGTGTGTGTGTGTGTGTGTGTGTGTGTGTGTGTGTGTGTGTGTGTGTGTGTGTGTGTGTGGTAGTTTCTGAGTGTGTTTTGAGTGTTTCTTAGAGGTTTTAAGTGTGTTTCCGATGCATCATCAGTGTTTGTTAAATATTTTTCTCGTATCTTGATTGTGTTTCGAGTGTGTATTTGAGTATTTGAGTGTTTGGGGCGGCATATTGAGGTGTTCTATGGTGTATTAAGTGCGTTTCTTATTAGTTTCGACTATTTCAAGTGGTTTGGGTATGAATATGGGAGGTATTGGTGTATACTGGGTGTTTCTAGTGAGTTTTGAGTTTGTCTGGGGATATGTTGGGTTGTTGCACGGTGTTTTTAAATGTATTTTAGTTTAAAATCGAGTGTTTTATGTGGTTTGGGTGTGTGTGGGGTGATGTGGGTTTAAAATGGATATTTTCTATATGATAAAAATTCCAAGAAAGATAGATATATTTTTTCTCAAACATATCATATAGTTTAGGGATATGAAGTAATACTTCACTATATTAATGCGAAATGGTGGCACATCTTTTTTCATAATTCCATATTTTAATTGAAAGATGCACACAATCTTTTCATTGCCGCTGTAGTATAATTGCAATAATATTCGTGATTCAGGAATTTTCCCTGCTTCTAAGTATGTTTCATTACTCAATACGTTTGTTATTATTGTTATTTCAAAAGGTACACGTCTATAGAATGGTCTAATAAAGCCAAAATAAATATGTAAAGCGCATACCAAAGTAGAATTTGACGCGTGTATATCATGTTGGCTATGTAAATTACATACTAAAAATAACACCCACAGTCACACCCACAGTCACTCATCATAGCCAAAATATGAACAAAAGTGACTAGTTTGAGAGACGTTTCTGATCCAGTACAAGTCGTTAGAGCAACGTCTGATCAGCATTATTGAAACTATTGGAAACACGTAATGCTTAGAGGTAAAACTCAGGTGGGCACGTTCCTGAGAGAGAGAGAGAGAGAGAGAGAGAGAGAGAGAGAGAGAGAGAGAGAGAGAGAGAGAGAGAGAGAGAGAGAGAGAGTCACCCATTGAGAATCGACAGAAGTTTCACGTTGTACTTATTTATATATTTCACTTACTCATTTTATTTTCACACTTGAACTTGTATTAAAACTGTAATGAGATGCCTAAACTCTTGCAAGCATGATGACGCTAGTGTGTGTGTGTGTGTGTGTGTGTGTGTGTGTGTGTGTGTGTGTGTGTTTGACCGGCATAGTGCGGTATTGCCAGTGTAAAGGTTCACTCCATCTCCATCCATACATATATTATACAGTTCTGTGTTCAGGTAATCTTTGTTCAAATCATAACGATTATTTTCAAGACCCACGAAAATGATTTGCTGGATTCTCAACGGTGTTCCTCTCGTTCATAAGCTTTGAACAGAGATCAAAGATATCCAAACCACCCTGCACTCACTTTTGAATCTGGGTAGATTGTTACAGTATGTATGTATGTATGTATGTACGTATGTATGTATGTATGTATGTATTGTATGTATCTACCTATTTATCTATCTATCTACTTATTTACCCATCTATCTACCTATATCTGTCACTATAACCACAGAAAAATCACCTTTAAATCCAGTGAAGTTTCAGCTACTCAGAAAGAGCTAGCCAGGTGGTACAAGACTGAGGTGCAGTGTTGGCAGTGGTGGAGGTGGTGTGAGATTGTGGCCTGTGTTCTTAAATCGTTTGCCCTCTTACCAGTCACCACAGATATTTCTGAAAGCCACATTGATTAGCCAGTTTCTCGAGTGTTTCTCATAATAAAGATATATAGATCTTGTTAATCGATTACTAGAACCATAAAAAACACCGTCAAAACCTGTGTAACTTAAATTCGCCGGGTTTTTCTGCTATTTCTCTTGTTAATGATATAGAAATCTTGTTATTCTATCACTAGAACCATAAAAGAACATCGTTAAAACCTGTGTAAATTCAATTAGCCGGATCCTCAAGTTTCTCTCTCTCTCTCTCTCTCTCTCTCTCTCTCTCTCTCTCTCTCTCTCTCTCTCTCTCTTTCTCTCTCTCTCTCTCTCTCTCTCTCTCTCTCTCTCTCTCTCTCTCTGTCACTGAACATCCTCGCTCTGTCCTTCCTATACTACTGTACTTCTCTCCGCATTGAACTCTTGTCACATTTAATCTCTTGTTCCAACTCATTCTGTGCAAGATTTTTCCTAAACAGGACTCGGGGAAGAGGAGGAGAGGAGTGATGAGATGAGAAGAAGAAGAAGAATAGGAGAAGAAAGTATAAGCAGTAATGAACATGTGACTCAGACGTTCATGGTGGTCAACACATGCAAAATTCTTACCACTGAGCCATGAGGTGTGTATGTGTGTGTGTATGTGTGTGTGTTTGTGCGTGGAGGGGAGGGAAGAGTCGGGACACGGACACGACACAGCCACCTCACCGTCCTGTGTCCTGCTTATCAGTCAACAGTCACTCCCTGTCCTGTCCTGTCCTGATCTGATGATGACTTGTTTATTGTTATATCATACTGTCAAACTAAAGATGACTGATTCACAAGACAGACCTTTAGTAATCCAGCACCACTCTGGAACTCACTACTTGCTTTTGCATTTCCATCTTCCTATAACCTGAAATTGTTTGCAGCTTTACTTTTAGGGCAGGACTTAAGCAGGACTTAAGGATTCGAGTAATTTTCTGGGATGTGGTTAGTCTGCCTAAGTAATTTTTTTGACAAGTCACACTAAGACCTATGAATACCGGCCCAGGCTGATATTTATTCGCCAATGAACCACACAAGGAAAAATATTGATACAGAAAATTTTTTTTTATAAATACAATCAAAAGCAATTAGAACAACAAAACATTATGTAAATAAAACTCAATTCAGAAATGTTTACCAAAACAATACTACAATTATTAATTTGTGGTAAAGAGCAACACAGTAAAATGTAAAACAAAGAATACAATAAAACTTTTGTAAACCCGAACTAGTCGCCCAGTAAGTCCTTACAACCTCTGACAGGAGAGCTGAGGTGACTAAAATAATGAGGCAACTAAGACAATTTTACATTCACATAGGTATTTGGCATGAAAATATTGGTAGAAGGTAGCCAAGGATATTATAATCTTATTATAATCTATTAGAATCCTTGAAGGTAGCACTCCTGAGTTGTGTGTAACATTAAGATCAAGATGAAGATGTAAACATCAGTGACGTCATATGTCACCTCCGTCCACTCGTATTGGACTTTTTCGTTGATGGACAGTTTATTTGGACGATCACGGCTAAATTATGTTATGAATGCGGAGGCGAACTGAAGTGATAACTACCCACAGCCTTTAGTACCGTAGAATCGTGTGAAGTGTCAAATCGATGGCGGTGTGCGTGGCAGTGATCGGGAAGGAGGTAATTAAGCTGGTAAATTTTTTACTTTCAATACCAGTCTCAAGTTGGCTTTTCATGCCCCTCCCATCTGTTAGAGCTTTCCATACTGAGTAAATTTATCCCCACATGTAACTGGCGCAAATCAATTATAATGGCACTAGCGATTTTTGAAGATTTACCGAGTTTGTGGGACGCGGGACTCGACTCATATCACTCAACAAATCAGTTGATTTCTACTCCTTTTGGGGGGAATAACATCAATAAATATTTTCAACTGTGTATTTAGTTTTGTGGCAGAGTCTATATATAGATGTCTGTCTGGAATGCCCAATGGCAGGGAAACTATATATAGACTCATTGCAGAATGTCGGCAGCATCTATATATAGATGAATTTTCATTTGGTAAAACATGAATGTGCCCTGTCGCCGGGAAGGATTTAATAACATGGATAAGTAAGTGGATGGTTTATTGCACTTGTGTATACATCATTACTGTTGCTTTACCTTGACAGAATAGCCCACTGTATGTGTGGGTGGGCAGTGGGCGAGAGGAGCTGCACCTGCACTACTTGGCTCATACAGGACTAGATGTAATACAAGAGAAGGTGGCAGCTGTTAGCAAGACTCCGGGAGATACACGAGAGTTGTACTTGGGTCTCTTGTATGCTTCAGAAGAGTACAAAGTGTATCCTTTTTGTTAAAGACCAATGTCTGTTAATACCAGGTGACATTGTGTGGAAACAATGTATGCAAACAGTTTGGGAACATTTGAGAAACATCCATCCTTCCACATATTCATGTATCCATCCATCTATCCATCTATCTATCAGTCTACTTATCCATCCACCCATTCTTGAAAACTTTCTTAATTCCTTCAGTACTGGGCTGCATTTTCATATTTATTCTGCTTGTCATTTGTTGATTTTATACAGCTTCAGAAATTCATTTGGAGATTAGAGTAATAGAGACTCAGGCCATTAATCTTCTGACATCCTTAGAACCTTCCTAATGTCAATAAAATTGTTTAATCACACACTAGATTTGTGGTAAAAATGTGTCCTGCTACTGAAGGAGTTAAATGTTTACAAACAGTTTGCAAACATTTGGGAAAATTTGAGAAAATTTCAAGAAACTTTCAAGAAACAAATATAAAATTAGTCATTCTCTAACTTTTCCCATTATCTTCCTTAACTACCTTACAGCTTTGGCTACACCACTAATACTAGAGTCAAATTTGTAATCATTACAGATGCGGCAAACACTACTCTGCGAGATAATGAAATCAGAATGGTAAGTGTCAAAAGCAGCTGAAAACTCACCTATAACCTGCATTCATGCTTTATACATATGATTGCAACTGAACCTATTCTTTGTCATTTCAAGTTATGAATTCCAAACCAAAAACTGTCTTTATCATCACCATATTCCCTTTTTTTTTTCTTTTTTCTTTTTTTTTTTTTAACTTTGGGCATGTATTTTTGCTTGTTGTTTAGAAGCTGAGATCTATATTATTATATTATACATCTGCCTACTACTGGTTGCTTGCATTCCAATGTTTCTTCACTGTCATCTCATTTCAATATGTACCAATCATCTCTCAGAGGATATCTAACCAATGATGAATTTCATCCCATATGCTCCAAAGCATCTCAAATTTTATAGTTTGCTTCCAAAATTTGAAGATAGCAAACTGATGTACAGTATTTTTCATCCCTCAGAAGGCAATGATAACTCAAGTAATAGGACCTGTAATGGTTGAGATTCCTTATGACATACTATGTTTATAAAAGTTCATTGTCAGGGAAGACTTTGTGCTCACCGAGTATACTCACCATCTTTTGAACTTAAAACCTAGTGGTTGACTTGATGAACATGGACATGCTTTTTGAAATTGTCATAATAAAGAAAATATTTTTCTTTCACATGCATATGTATCTAATCTGTATATGTCTTTCTGCAGATGTTCCGACGTCTTCACAACATGTACACCAATGTTGTATGCAATCCTTTCTATATCCCAGGAGAGCAGATCACTTCCAGGTATAGTATGACAATCTTCACAATGTCATACACCTTACCACATTTCATTATTTTAGAATACAATAAAGTTCAATTTTCAATTGAAATACAAAATTCTATCATTGCTAAAGCACCAATTTAATACATATGAGGTAGCACATAGTGATCACCAGCTGTTGGCTCCAATTTTTCCTCAATCAGGTACACACATTAGAAAGATTTTAGTGCACAGAGAGGTTAATGCCAACAGTAAACATTACAGCAATTGCTAGTGTTGTAGGATGCTTAACATGCCCAGCTGTGCCTGTATATATATATATATATATATATATATATATATATATATATATATATATATATATATATATTGTATGCATGTGTGTGTTTGTGTAACTGTTGTAATTTGGGTAGTGCAAAGGAACTCGAGTGAGACATATGTTGGCCACCCAAGGAAATATGTATAAGTGAAAAAATGTAAATTAAAAATTTGTTTGGTTTTTGGACCTTGTGTATTTAAAAAAAAAACACAAAATAAACATGCATCAAAAAACATTTGCAAGAAGAAGCCAGAGAGAGAGAGAGAGAGAGGGGGGGGGGGAATGGAGGCTTGTATGTAGATAAACAGAGGGTATGAGAAGTGTAGAAACAAGGAAAGACTGGAGTTGGGGAGGTGGACCTGGTGTGGAAAAAAATGAAAAAGGTGTGGCTTAATTTGCACATCACAACTTGTGGACAATGATATTCAACTTAAAATCTTTTGAGTTTACATGTCTCTTTAGTTAAAAAAAAAATAAGGGTAGGAAGACTGCTTTGTTATCTATGAAGCCAATCACACACATGGTGCATCTGAAATTTTGATGTAAAGAAAATGTTAAATTGAAATTTCAAATTTTTCTTTTGGTTACAGAGAATTCGATAGAGGTGTTGCAGCGCTGGTGGCCGGAAACTAGACAAAGTATTCAGCTTCAGATTTTATTTCATTTGGTAATAAGTTTTTATACTTATGTGATGTTCATAGTAATTAGTTGACTATTTATATTGTAGAATAGACTTCAGAAGCTTATATTCCACTATCATGTGTTCTGTAATTGTAAATGAAGTACTCTTCTCTAATGATATTATTGCATTACATTGTTGGTGTGAGTTATTTGTAGTGTCTTCAGTGCATTGATAACCAACATATTTTTGTATCGTTTTCATTGTAAAAATGAATTGGTAAATAATTGTGATAACTGAAATATAAAAAAGGTCTGTTTCATGGTTGTATTCAGTGAATTATGGTAAAATTAATGTGTCCTTCACTATTATTTTTTTATTATTTACAGGCAAATCCTGAATTTATCAAGGGTTGCATTACAATGTTCAAAGTTATGACTAAAGGTAAGATTACAGAGAAATAATTCCTTTAGTATTTCATTTTAATTTACAAGAAAAACCCCGTTTAAGGAAGGCTTGTAATATAAATGTTTAAAGTTGCAAGTAAAGCCACTTTGTCTTGTACATTTACAAGTAAAAATCTCAAAAAACAGAATTATTGCCATTATCAGGAAAGACAAAGATAACATTATGGCAAATACAAAATCTGTAGTAATCTTCACACTATACAAAAGACAAATATTTGTCTGTCTTATCTAATATAATGACGTCATTGGATTTGGATAAAAAAAGTTTTACTATGAGCATTTTTTAAATGCAACTTAGCAATTTTCTTAAACAGAGGAAAAGCAAAGAAGAATCTGCATATATTTTTTCTTTTCATTGCTAAACAGACTGGTGTAAATGTTTACTGTATATGGTTAGAAAATCACACTGAATCTGTCTCACTTGTGACTCGAGTATACTAATCATGGTCCCTAATACATGGCAGGTAAACTTTATTCAATGGAAAAAATTCTAACAAAGAGATGATGAATTATAATTATTGGTGGTCTCCTTGTTTGTTTGATTTTGCCCATAATGATGAGTGAAGTATAAACAGAATAGGTAGGATTTTTCCTTTTTGGTATAAATCAAATAGTACATCATTCTATCAGGCATCCTTATAAAATGTATTAAAGTCAGGTACATACAACACATTAGATTAACAACAATGATGTTTTTTACCCCTATAGGGCAAGTGGCATCTATAGTTGAGTAAATGTATATAGAGAGGGTAGTGTCTACAAGTTCATGTGTTTTTGGTAGGCTTAATTTCAAATTTCTGTGAGAATCTTTTTGTTTTGTGAATATTCTTTCTTCATAATGATGTCTCTCTCTGAACCATAGTATACTATGAACCATAGTAATGACTACTGTACAGGAGAGAATAAGAATTGCTCCTCTCAATCCTCAGACTTCAGGATAAGTAGCTACCGATTTACAAGCCACATAAGGGCAAATATGGTCCAAAGCAACATCTTATTAAAAATATTACAGGGAGAGAGTTAAAATTTATTCTCTCAAGTCTTGAAAGTGGCTTCACTTTCTTGCATATTGTTAGTGACAAACAGCAATACTAATTACTTTAGTGTGTCTGCAAAATGGTATATAGACTTAGGCATTTATGTGATTGGATGACAGAGAGATACTGGTGAGGGAAGTAGATAAAGGTGGCTTGAAGCCCACCAGTTAGGTGCCCTGCCAGGCCACCACATGGCATAAAGCCTTTCAAATACAGGCTGAGAAAAGACAAATTTACTTCACTTCATTATTTTACCACAGATTATCATTTAAAGCAGGTATGGACAAACTATGACGTATGGCACATGCAATCCAGCAAATATTAGTAAATTTGAAAGAGAAAGTTACCAAGCAATCCCAAATAGTATTGTAAGCATCTGCTCTTCCTGCAAGTGCACATATGTTAGAGAATGCTAATCATAAGGATAGACACTGATGGCCTTTTATTGTCTTTATTTTAAATATGAATGATTTGTGTTTAATATATGATGCAGCCCTACAAAATAATGATTTTTAATGTGACCCTTATACTGAAAAGTTTGCCTATCCCTAATCTGAGAATTTGGGTTTGTGAGAGATTGAAGAGAAAGGATTGACAAATATAGTATTATTACCTTTTTGTCAATTGGTCAAGGCAACATATTGAGAAATTGGTGATAGAAAATAACCTATTTTTCGCAGAAACATCAAACTTAGTCTAGCTAGGAAGGATATCTGCGGGAAACATTCCCATCCATTAAGGATTAAAAGTCACACTACTCCAACCTATGATTGAGTGGCACTATCAACAGGTGACTCTTCTGCAGGCTGGTTACGGCTTATCACAGACACTCTTCTTCCTCTCTCTATTGCCTTACCACAGAAAAATGACTCGTCTTCTCCCAAAATTTCATGAGTGAAGTTGTAGCGTGACTCATCCCTGTCAAAAAGAAAATCTGCTTTATTACACAATCAAACTTAACAGTAGTAGTAGTAGTAGTAGTAGTAGCAGTAGCAGCAGCAGCAGTGGCAACAGCAGCAGTAGCAATATTTGCTACAATAGAACCTAAGTTACTAACAATTTAGTGATGCCCTCCAAAATAATGAGAAAGGTGAGTAAGGGCTGAGATCCCTACTGCCCCTTAGCCTTGGGAGGGACATCATCTGATAGAATATGTAGCAAGTGAAAGGTAAATAACATTTTCTCTTTATTT
>CM035194.1:13076770-13089270 GCA_020233015.1 Callinectes sapidus
GCCTTGACCACTGGGCGATTTCCATAATGGCCTACACAACCATAATTTGGACAGGGCATTGTCACTGCACTTTGTAGCACAGATAAAGTTCTCGCCCCGTCTGTTACATTGCGGGGTCTTCTTGCAATTGCTTGTTTCGTCAGGCAGCAATATTTCAACATGTTTTATTACGAGTGATTTTCAGTGAAACAAACGAGTTGTATTATGACCACTTGGGTCCGTGTCTTGTATGCTATTCTTATACAATACGACAATGATTACACTTTGTCCTGGATGTCTCTCATTCATAACTGTCGACTGCCAGCAACCAGCAGCCAGCAGCCAGTAGCAGCCCAAGGAAGCTTCCTTGCAGCAACCAGATAGTGCAGAATCCTTGACTGCGTGTGACGGTGACCGGCCTCCGATCAGCTGTTTTGTCAGTTATGTCGTCAGTGTTACGTCATCACTCATAACACAAACAACACGTGGATATCTCTGTGCCTGTTTTCTATTGTTCACCTGATATTAAACTTCGAGAATTAGATAATTATTGTAGTATTTTTTCCACAATAAGTGTATATACGCAACTAGATTAGATGATGACGTAATGAGGCTACGGCAAGTCTGGCCCAGCAACCTGTTACTGTGTGGCTGCCTCTACTGCCGTGTCACCCTTTAGCAAAATGGTTAGGTAAGAGCCAAACTGCGGAGTGACAAGTAGATTAAGAGTGCGTATATGTATACATAACATGTTGTGTTGAACTTAGAACTATTATTAAGTATCAGATGTGATAGATTGAACCAGTGTAAGCTCGAGTTGTCATCAGTGACTCCGTAATAGTGTTCGTCAACACTTGCTCATCTCTGGTTGGCTACCATAGGTCTCAACAGTAGTCAGGCAACTACACACACACACACCTGGAACGGATTGAAAGAGGAGGTTGTAACAGCAACCAATATACATAAAATCAAAGAAATGTTGGATATATGGAGACAGGACACTATGAGCCTCGCTCGAACCCCGTTTAATACAACTAGGCATATATATATATATATATATATATATATATATATATATATATATATATATATATATATATATATTACAAAATTTATAGTTTAAGCCAATATTCCCTATTTCTACCCACCCCAACCCTTCTAACAAGCTAGGGCGCCTGTGTGGTATTGGGGATTTGGAGGAGGCATTATGAGTGATATATGGCTTTGGAAAAATCCAGGGGAGTTTTCCTAAATAAAAGGGAATTTCCCTAAATCAAGGGAAATTTCCACAGATCTAATCAACGTTTTCCTAACTGAACTGAACTTCACTAAACGTAACCTAATCTTTTTTTTTTCTTTTTTTTTTTCATCTTTCGGCTATTCCCATTTTGGCTTGGGACCGGCACTGAGTTGCACTGGCTTGTGCCCCCAGTGGCTGTGTGTGTGTGTGTGTGTGTGTGTCACACACTACACACCGGGACGGCAAGGCCACAACCCCTCGAGTTACATCCCGTACCTACTTGCTGCTAGGTGAACAGAGGCTAGATACACATTAAGAGGCTCGCCTATTTGCCTCGCCGCACCTGGGAATCGAACCCGGGCCCTCTCGGTTGTGAGCCGAGCGTGCTACCACTACACTGCACTTCAATTATAAATATCTTCATTATTTGTTTATGACCTCAGAAAACACTTGAAGGTATTATCCTATTTATCTGAGTCTTGCTGCACTTTTTTTGCATCGTGTCAAAGATTGAAAAGTTCTCGGAAGTTAATGATTTGTGGAAACTGAGACCAAATACTTACTGAGAAATTTATTTGTTGTGAACTTTGTTATGGATGTATTAGATGGAATAATGTAGCCTTTGACCATATATAGATACACTATCAATGAAGAACTTATTGACTGGTTTTGCAAACTTACCAACCATAATTTAAACACATTTTACTTTGGCAGAATGGTTAGACTTAATCAAGGTTTGATGAGATGGTGGAGCTGCAAGTCACACCATTTGAGGATGTATCACCAGTGGTCACCTCCTGTTCTCACATCCTCTCAGGAGGGGATCAAGGTATTTGTCATAGTAATTAATTTTCTTTATATCTTTTCACATTATTGAGCAACCTGGCATTAATAGTAATCATTTAATTGTTATTGAGTGAGCTGAGCTTTATATTTTGTATGTTTCAATCATATTAATAAGTGTTATTGATCTTAAAGTATGTATATCTGTTTATTGCAGCACCATGTTGTAGATTTGCGATCTGATACAGTAACTAAGCCCACTGATGGGATGAAGAAGGCCATGATGGAAGCTCTTCTGGGAGATGATGTTTATCGAGAGGATCCTACAGTCTCAGGTATAGACCATTTTGATTATTATATGGGAAACCATCCATAAATATTTTTAGTGCTATGTATATTAATCTCTAATCATTGATATCTCAGATATAAGTTTCTCTCATCTTATTCAGTGTTTTAAGTAGGATATGAATGCAGTGAACAAGCCTCTTTGTCTCCTTATATAAAACCTCTCATTACTTAATAAAGTCCTTTCGTTCTATTATCACCTCTCTTTCTTATCTAATCTTAAACTATCTCCCCCATATTCCAAGCAGCCTTTTCCAACTAGGATTATATTTCACAAACAAATGCTTGTTTCACTTCTCTTCACTCCTCATCCTTTGAATATAATCATGCATTTCAATGTAGTTCTTTTCATCCATTCCACCACTATACACCACCATCTGCATGTTTTATGTCCCATACATTTTACGTTAAGTGTTGATCATTATTGATATCTGTATATGAGGTCCATTGGAGTGTATGTAGTTGCAACAGAAAACTACCTTAAATGAAGATATTTGACAATATAAGTTGGGCAATTACCTGGGCTACAGTTTATACGTTGAACTTTGGAAACCAACAAACTCTTTATTTAATGATATTCATATGTAGTACAGTGAGTCCTCCTTATACGGTATTTCTTTATCTGGAAAGTTCACAGTTACGGTATTTGGTTATTACTACCCTCGATGCTATTTACGGTAAGAAAAATTCACAGATACAGTATTCACTCGTGTTTTGTTTACACCGTACTGTAGCACCACCACACTGTGTGGCCACCACAACAATTAGTCTCATCCCATGTTTCCCATTGAACACAAGTTAAATCCTTATGGTGTGTTTATTGTGGATATCATTATCATGACACCCTCATCTTTGTCTGCCCACTCAGTTGAAGATGAGTAAGGGCTGAGATTCCTACTGCCCCTTAGCCTAGGGAGGGACATCAACTGATAGAATACATGGCAAGTGAAAGGTAAATAAAAACATTTTCTCTATTTCTTTTGTGTAATCCTTTAAATTTTTTTATGTGACTATTTTCATGTGTTTTCATGTCTGTAGAAATTACTTTCAACGTGCTAGACCACATATCCTATTATTATATGTTATAATGGATTCTGTATACGGTAATTTCGATTTGCGGTAAAGTTTTCAGGAATGTATTTGTACTGTATAACGAGGACTTACTGTAATCCGTGTCATAACTAAGAATATCATGTTTGACAATTCACAAGATGAACAGTAAGTAATACTGTATCAACTGTGAAATGTGGTCTGAACAACCTTTTAATTCACACATCACAATTTCTTCCCTATTAAGATCATGAGTTTTCAAATGCCTTTACCTATAAATAATTGTAGGAAGGCTGTTTCATCAAGTAGAGAGCTGTCTGCACATGTACATGAAAAATGTAAAAGTAGGCAAGCCTGACCCAGAAATTAAAAAAAAAGATAAAATCCCCCTAAACAGTAAAACCCCGAATGACAATGTGTTGGCTTTAAAAAAGTCTTTTTCCAACCCTGATTGTTAATAATCAGGTCTTCATGCATTGATAGAATTCCTTGGCTACACTTTAGTTATGATGCTTTCACTTGAGTATACCTTTAAAATGTAGGAATAAAGATATAGATGAAGAATTTTCCAATCTCCTTCCTCTGTCCCCTTTGCAACTCACTGGAATTGATGTCAATTTTGTATCCTACATTAGGGAGGAAATGGTTACAAGCATGCATGTGTATATACACAGGACACAAAATTTGCAGTACCATGGAAGCTTGAAGTTTTATGCTCTTATGTCCTGTTCTCTGCTCATCATCTTAAGATGCTGCCAGTATCATCTTATTTTCTCAATATTGTAGCAAACAAAGCTGTTATAAACAATGATTTGCACTCTACAGAGAATGCAGACCTTGGTTAAATTTTGATTTTCCATTGAAGACACAAAATAGACATATAATCAGCTGATTGAATATAAATATTTACATATATCATCCAGAGCAGCATGAAAGACTATCATGAAAAGATTGTTAACATTTCATATTTAGTAGAAGATATGTTGTATTAAAACCTGATAGGCATATCTTCTTGGCACTTAAATAAAGAATTGATTATATTTTGTGTTCATGTTATCCTTACTAGATTTAAGGGTTTTCATGTTATGGATTTCAATTATCGTGGAGACTCAGTACTTGAATATCTCAGTAGTCAAACTTTTCAATACTCAAATGCAAAAGTTCAATTTAATAAAAAAAATCTAGTACTTGAACAGCCACACATGTGGTTGTAAAGAAAGGCTTCCTCCCCACCACCACCACTACCCACTCTTGGTGTCCACAAAGATTTGTGGTGGTTGGTGAGTGAAGGATGCTAGCTCACCTAAGAGTGTTCATTGGCATCACTACGTGATGTCATGAGGAAAGGCAGGCAGTTGTATGGCGGCATTACTCCAGAGCTGAGGAAATCATATGGCATTGTTCACAAACTTTGATACAGCGTCACATGCCCACAGCTACTACTCACCACAGTCATCACTCCTCACAGTGCTTTCATCATGGCTAGTGAACCCTGTGATATAACAAGGAGATAATGATTCCACTATCCCGAGACTTTAACCCTGGTGGAAGTGGTGTAGTGTCACGGTGATGATTTTAGGCAGAGTATCACTATCATTGAGTGCCACAAAGTTAAGGTGATCCTCATGACAATATTGTATATGAATACAAAGATGATATCTGTTATAGAAGGCAGTAGAGGAGCAGAAACATAAATATTGTGGTGAAAGCAAAACAAAAAGAATCATAGAGGCAGTGAAATGATTTTTGGTGAAGGAGATAAGTCAGAAAGAATAATGAAATGAATAGAAATTACACTGCAGGAACACACGTGATCCATAAGCAATAAGAAACTAAAGAAAGTATGGCTTTATAATACAAAGATGAGGTCATTAAGGTTGCTGATGTGGCAATTTTTGTAAACTAAAGGTTTTGCTAAGGTTAGAACAAATTACTTGATTTATATGTGTCAACAGTCAAACTTTTTAATACTTGAACTGCCATTTGGAATTAAATAAATTCAAGTATTGAGTCTCCACTGTATTTAATTTAATAATCATTTACAGGGAATTAATTATCTACATGTTTGAGAAATGGAATGTACATTATAATCTCAAATGCTTTTACTGATATATGGTGAATGCATTACAAAGAACAGCATTATGTAGTATTGTGACAAGCAAACACGTGTTGAGGAAAGTCATCCAACTTCAGAGTTTGAGGTTGAAAGAAATTATCACCAAACCCAAAGAAGAGACTTCATTTCTACTTCAGTAAAAAATGAAAGTGGAAATTTCAAAGCATTCAAGAGTAATGAAAATGAAGGTTCTAGTTAACCCTTGCATTAAGAAGTGGATATTAAGGATGAAAATAAGTAGAAAGTCCTGTAATGAAGGGCACAATTAACAGCTTCAGAAGTTACCATGAAAATAAATGAAAACCCAAGAAATGCAACACTGCAGCAGAATAAGAGGTTGAAGATTGATTATTAAGGGTAGGGGAATTGATAAAATAAGGAATGTTCAACTCCACCTTGTCTAAAGCAGCTGTAGAGATGCAGACTCCTGTATGTAAAGGATGTCTTCTACACAAGAATGAGTGAATTAATTCAGCATTTGGAAGAAATGAAAAATTTGATGTAAGATACAGAACATCAAATTCTTATGAAATTGATTTAGCTGATGAAATACAAGAATTGAGGTTGAAATGTTATAGAAATTGTATCTCTAGATTATTTAGTGTGGAGGACAGGGTAGTAGAATATTACAGTGAATGAAAATACAAAGATTTCCAAAATTTGCAACAATGATCTATTCTGATCTTGATACATAACACATTGTGATTGAAATGGACAGAGGTATAGTTTTAGAAAAAAAACAAAAAAAACAATTGTGAGTGCATGTGATCCAAGAAGGTTGATGAATATGTGAAGAGTTTTGAAGATAGTTGATGTTTTACTGATGAGGAATAAAAATGCTTGGTTTGGAAATAACTTGTGGTTGTGATGTTGCTAGACAAAGTGTATCTGGAAATTTCTTCTCCCTGTTTCAGAAATAATATTAGCATTTATGAATGAATATGTGTACTTTTCAGAACAAAGCTGCCACTATCT
Organism: Callinectes sapidus; assembly: GCA_020233015.1. NCBI lineage: Eukaryota > Metazoa > Arthropoda > Malacostraca > Decapoda > Portunidae > Callinectes > Callinectes sapidus. The sequence continues at coordinate 13,083,259 of CM035194.1, forward strand.
TTTTAAATGAATTGTCAGTAGTATATTGATATCTATTTGCATTTTGGTTCTATCTTTAATAAACATTTCTCATACTGCTTAAAGCATGTTGTGTAGTGTTTTGAGGTATATAATGTGGCCTCCTCAGAGCTGGAGAACAGGATGATTCAGCTCACCGGCAAAGAAGCAGCCCTTTTCGTCCCCTCAGGAACTATGGGCAACCTCATCTCATGTAAGAGATTTGTTACAAAACAATTTAACTATCTGTTTCTCAAATAATATTATTACATAGTTTTCAAGTGAGATATTTGTAAAATCATGTTATTGATATTTTTATTTGTTGTTAGGTAAAGATGGTTGTTTATGAACATATCACACTGTGAGATTACTGAGTAGGTCACCATGTGTATTACAGTACTGGCACACTGTGAACACCGAGGATCAGAGGTTCTACTTGGTGACTTGGCACATATATTCCTGTATGAGCAGGCTGGCATGGCTCAGGTCAGCACTGCCATCTTTTATTGTCACATCTCTTACTCTAATTGTTGCAGTTGCAATAATGTTATTTTTTACCACTGATCTTTTCATAATTTGCTGTTATTCCTCCTTATTTTGAATCTAGCTTTTACTCAGAGAATGTGATAGATTTGAAAATAAAAGTATTGCTGTGTGTGATCAGAAACTTAGATAAAGTTCTACAAGTCCTTGAAGCATTTTTACAGGTTTCTTTCTCGGTTTTATAGATCTTGATCCAGATATCCTCATTTTACCTTTGCATTATCTAGTGTTTACTAGCAAAGAATGTCAATGCATTTCATTTTAAATTGACATTTTATACATCTAGTTAATGTATCACTAAATCTATTCATAATGGTTTATAACATTATACTATAAGGTACATCATGTGATTGATGTCTATTTCATAAATGGTAATAATGCTTTGTAATTTTTTTGTATTCTTGCATCATCTCTTCCCCTTTGTACTCTTTCAGCTTGGAGGTATACAACCTCACATTATTCCTACTTCTCATGATGGCACCTATGATACTAAAGAGCTTGTGCATCGCTTGAGGGATGAAGATGTTCACTGCCCTAGAACAACTCTTATCTGTCTGGAAAACACCCATAACAAATGTGGTGGTAAAGTTCTGCCACTTTCATGGATTGATGAGGTAAGTAACTTGATTATGTATTACACTCATACCTCAGTACTATGGACTGATAGGGGGGAACTTCAGTCCAATGAAGCCAATTGTCCACAGATACTGACATTAATTAATGTTTGGTTATGTTTGAAGTGGCTTATATCAGCAATTATATTATAAAGGGCAGAGGAATGAATGCAGTTTATAGTAGAGTTTCCCAAAGTATGTAGGCAGTACTGTCCTGTTAGCATTGGGAGGATTCATGTGGATGGTATGGCAAAAGGGGATGGAAGGGGAGCACCAGTGCATCATGATAATAATATCCCCAATGAACACACTGTAAGGATTTTACTTGTGTTCATTGTGAAACGTAGGAAGAGATGATTGTTGTGGTGGCCACACAGTGTGGTGGCGCTACAATACGGTGTAAACAAAATTCGAGCGAATACCGTATCTGCAGATTTTCTTACCGTAAATCAAATCGAGAGGTAGTAATTACCAAATACTGTGGGGTGTGAATTTACCAGATAAAGAATTACCGTAATAGGAGGACTCACTCTATTGAGTAATTAAGTATGGTGTCATAATATTGAGTTAGTGAGTACGGTGTTGTAATGTATGATTTTGTCATATGAATAAATGAAAATCTTCAATGAGTCAATTACAATTGTGAATATTTGTGAATGAAAATGGTAGCAGTCTTTATATGGTGAGTGATAATGGAAATTGTAGTTCACATCATTATGAAGGGAAATATGTTGGTAAGTGATTGTTTTAGCTTTGTTTATGTATAAGTATTATTTTATTAAGAAAACAAAGAAAATGTGCTTGAGTATTCATAACCAGTAGCCTAAGAAGTGTGCAACATTGTCCAACAACTTGGATCTTGAAACATGTGACACAAAGTACAATAAATAAACAAGTTACAATACCATTTATCTGACTCTTCTTCAGTTCTATTATTTTGCACTTTGTTACTAGGCTCACAATGTTCTTTTTTGTTTGGTTAGGAGGCATGGTGAATGGTTGTAAGGCTGTAAATCCTCCAAAAAAATCGCAAAGCACCACATTAAGGTACATTATGTCTGCCTACGAGTATATTGAGCTCATTCCAGCCATAAATGGATTTTCCCAAAAATATTTTTGTGTGACCTCCGCCTATAATGCAAAATGCCTATAACAAACCTGACTATACATATGATCATAATTAGTATAATGTTTCTTTAGACTATCTCCTGCCTCAGATATATTGAGGGTTAGAAATACTGACTGCATCATCCAAATGCTATAACATTCATGTGTAATAAATATTCAGTTTTTCATATTCTGGACAGGTAGGTGAGGTGGCAAAACTACTAGGACTGCCAGTACACATGGATGGTGCACGGCTCATGAATGCATCAGTTGCCAGTGGAGAAAGTGCCAGTCGTATCCTTGAAGCTTGTGATACTGCCTCTATCTGTTTCAGTAAGGGCCTCGGAACTCCAGTAGGCTCTGTCATTGTAGGACCAGAGCCCTTCATGTACAAGTAAGTCAGGTGTTCAGATTTGAACTTGAGCAGGACATCCTTTACTTTTGATATTTATGAAATTATGTTCACCTTGGAACCCAAAGTAATCCAATGTGGCTAATGTATTCTGCTTCCAGGTGCAATATCATTATCTACTACTTTCTATCTTGTTAACCAGTGTGTTTAGTGTGTGTGTGTGTGTGTGTGTTTACCTAGTTGTATTATACAGGATTTGAGCTTGGCTCATAGTATCCTGTCCCCATATCTCCATGTCAAGATTTCCTTGAATTTATGTATATTGGTTGCTTTAACAACCTCTTCTTTTAAACAATTCCAAGTTTCCACACTTCTATGTGGAAAACTGTACTTTTTGTGCCTTTTAGACACCGACTGTTTTTTATCATCCTTGAGTGTCCTCTCATCTGTCTGACTTCTTCCTCCATCATGACCAGGTTTTGCTTGTTCAGCTTTTCAATGTGTGTGTGTGTGTGTGTGTGTGTGTGTGTTATTCGCTTCCAGGCTGATCACCCAGCCAGCCTTTTCCTACAGAGCAAGCTCAAAGCTCATAGGTCGATCTTTGGGTAGAACTGAAACCACATCTCACACTACACATCGAGATAGTGAGGCCACAACCCCTCGAGTTACATCCTGTACCTACTTAATGCTAGGTGAACAGGGAATACTCATTTACCACACCATGCTCAGGACACAAACCAGGGACCTCTTGGTTGTGAGCTGAGCATGCTAAACACTATTCTATGCGGTGTGTGTGTGTGTATGTGTATTTGTATTTGAATGTACATATTTACTCAACAAAAGTATATAGGGCCTTGGTTCAATCATATAGTCTTTCCCCATGTTGTTTTGATTTATTTGACCAGTCACATGAAGTTAAAGCTTAATGCGCTATATACATTGCAAAAACTGGGTTTAAGATTGAAAGAGATAAGTAAATTTATGAATGAAATAAAAATCCTAGTCTGTAGCATTTTATTCTTTCACCAGATTTGGAAAGGAAACATAATATAAACATGATTAGATAGGATTCAATAAGAGTAGTGTATGTTAAGCTCCAATCAATTATATAGTGTGTGATTTTATTTTCCCTACATAATAGAGCTCTTCGTTTACGAAAAGTGCTGGGAGGAGGCATGAGACAAGCAGGCATGCTAGCTGCAGCTGCACTCTACTCCCTGGATAACATGGTGGATCGGCTGGCTGAAGACCATTCACATGCACAGATGTTAGCACAAGGTATGGATTTTACTGTTACCTTTTGAAGCATCTACATATATGTAAGAAAAATATATAATATAGTGTCTCAAAAAGACAGAATTATCCATCTGTTAACAAGCTCATGTCAATATATATGTATACATACATATGTACAGTATCCAACAAAATAGTACATCCATGGGGTCAGGTGGATGCACTAATATGTCTAAATAAAACCTTGTTAGATTTGGATAACCCCTGGAAGGATGTAACAATGCAACTACAGCTACAACACTTGGTGGCTGGAGCTTAGTATGAAAGGACCAATAACAGCTCAGTCTGCCTCTGGCTTTGGTGAGAGACAGATTAAATACCTTGCCACTCCAATCAGGAGCACAACTTTTTGCATGATTTTATAGTATTTCTGAGGTAAATGTAGGTAAGAGCACTCATTTTGTATTTGAAACTGTTGCACCTATAGTGGCACTACATGCAGTTGGCCACCAAACTAAGGAAATGATGGATTCAATGGGTGAGATGCAGTCATGTTGTGGTGCCTTTGTCCTGTGCTCCTTCCACCTCTACTGTTTCTCTCTAAGATAATAGCTTTCCTAGCTTCTGGGGGCCTTATCACTTAATTGAACTTCTACCACACTTGCCAAGCATTTTGCACTTTTGTAATTACTAATAAGTTTGAAAAATTAGAATAACTGTGACAGTCACTATGTGGTACATGTTAAATCAAGTGTTCTGACAAAAAGAGTATTTTGTTTGTAACTTTAAATTTTCCATTCGTAAATGGGTAATTAGGACCTAATTATTTTATGTAATTTTAGTGCCAAAAATTTGTAAGCAGACCATTCATAAATCAAGGGATTATTAGAATTTAAGTATGTGATATTTTTTGGTTTCTGGACAAATTTGGAAAAAATAAGGAGGAAATTTAACAAAAAGCAGAGTTTGGGGAAGCGAGCATTACCAATTAGAATTATTTGTATTTAAAGTTTGTCTTCTATAACACAGTTTTGACTTAGCATGGTTTTTGCGCAGAACCAATTAACCCTGCTATAGGCAGGCAGCCCACTGTATTTATATATATGTGTATGGTTCTATTTAATTTTCTTTTTTCCAGCAATACTCCAAAATGGAAATAATATTGCTAGTTGCCATCCATCTCAAGTTCACACCAACATTGTTGTTGTGGAAGTGAATCCTGATATCCTGAGTCCAGAAGAGTTTTGCAACCGGTTGTCAGTGGTATGTTCTTTCCTAATGGTTTTATTTTTTACTCTCTCTCTCTCTCTCTCTCTCTCTCTCTCTCTCTCTCTCTCTCTCTCTCTCTCTCTCTCTCTCTCTCTCTCTCTCTCTCTCTCCATAATAAATTTATTCATGACCTGAGGTTCCACTGTATATGGAATTATGAAATCTATCAGTATTTTATAATATTTTATATTAGCACAACCTGTCTGACATGAGACTGTTCGACTCACCAGGTGGAAGAAAAAGAGGAATCTGCAGTAGGAGGCAGTATAATAGTGAAGGTGTTGCCGTGGACCAACACTGCAGTGCGCTTTGTCACCCATCATGACATTTCCACTGGTGATATTGAAGCTGCAGCTGCTAAGCTGAAATATGTCATCCAGGAGATAGATAGTAAGAGTACCTGAAGAAGGATGGGATTTTCATTGATTATGGTATGTTGTATTTAGAAGAATCATGTTTACTGCAGTTTTCTACTGCTGAATATATACGGTTATAGTTTTAATAGTTTTGACATTTTATATCCAATTAAATTCTCTTACTTATAATGAAATACAATCAAAATATACTTTCAGTTCTGCTCAACTGCTTAGAATTGGTACTTAAACTTGATAAAAAAAAGGACATACCATATTGTACATGTGTATATGAATTTTACTTGATTGTCTGCCATGTGTAAGTAGATTTAATTTTACGTTAAAACTTAACTGTTTCAATAACTTTATTCATGTGAAATTAGCTGACTTGAAAATTGATTTAAACTATTTATATTTCATTCTGATGCCTTCTAAAGTACCAAAGATTGGTTAGCTTCTTGTCTTAAAGACAAAGGCAAATCAGAAGCATCTGGGGTTGCCTCATATCTGATGGCCCTGAGAGCTCTGAGGAAATCCTTTCAGT
>CM035194.1:13112573-13139967 GCA_020233015.1 Callinectes sapidus
ATATATATACACACACACACACACACACAAACATATAATTTCATACAACAGCTCCTAAGGCTATTAATGTATATAATGTTTTAATACACACAAAAAATAGTGAATCAATCATTGATCCATTGTGTTAACATGGTAAGGAAAACCTTGGGCTGGGTCAGGGATACTCTTTATTCCAATGTTTCGACAGAATGTTAGAATAAAGAGTATCTCTGACCCAGCCCTAAGTTTTCCTTATTATCTTTACACTCATTTGTCTTACTACTACTCAACATTGTGTTAGCAGCCCTTACTTACTGAAGGCACAGCAGATGCAATAGGAATCATGGCCACAGAAATTACACGGAATACATTTGTAGCAATTTTCTGTATCCTGGATCCTTCTTGAATTCTACTCAGAGCATTAATCTGAAAAAAAGCAGAAGTTTGATATGTATTGCAAATCTTACAAAAAATTATTTGATTTTTTTATTCTAGTTATCAAAAAACTTGCTAAATCAATACATGTTGATCTTGGAAGGCTGTTTCTTGTTCAAAAAAGCTATTTGGATTTCCAACTTACCTACTATTAACTAATCTTTAAAAAATATAGTACAAGGCAAAAAGCAGTCAGTTTTCCATTTGGCAAACCATTCTGATAGAATGAATCCCTGTTTTTTAACACACACTCAGTGTGTGTCAGACCTCTATAGGGTGGCTGGCAGTCTGGACTCATGAGGCCTCCTCACCCTATACAAGGGAGAAATCCATCCCTGCACGGAGTATGGTGCCTTGGTATGTATGTCCAGTGCCACCACCCACACTGATAGTGTTGGTCTGTACATCTGTAAGAATATAAAAAGCAAAGGAGTACAAAGGAACTTACCTCTATAATAAGAAGATTGGTGAGTCCCATAAGTACTGGCAAAATGAAGGAGTGGTCTACATCAGTGAGATTTGGTATCCAACCAAATCCTCCAGTGCTTAGCTGCATGAATAACACCTGGGCAGCTGCAAAATCACAGATACAAAATTAGACACTGAATAAAACTATGACTTGAGGTGTAACAATGCTACTCTGAAGGGCAAAATAAGACAGCAAATGTGAATGCTGATAGAAGACTGAGACCAATAGTGAAGGAATGATATAAGGTACACAGTGCAAGTTAGGCCTTTTGTTCTACTCCTCCTGCTTCTATTTCCATCTACCTATGACTTGATCTGATTTAAGAGAGAGGTTTCAGAATATGTATCACATTCTTTTTGCTAATTCTTTCAACCCTGTGCAAATCATAATTTTTGTTACTCTTGGCTGGTTTAAACGTTCATAAACACTATTATATTTGTCTATGTACATGTATTTTTAAAAAGATGAGCAAGAAAGACAGCCCTTTTTTTCTTTTTAAACAATCTGGGCTTTTTATGAATTTATGGGCTAAAGGAGACCACCTAATGGAGAACTTCTATCTAAAAGTCTACCCACTTGGGAACCATTACCCTGAGTGGATGCCCAATTTCCACTCAGACCGTAGCCACGATTTTAACCCATGTGCTTGGAGATTTCCAAGGCCTCTAGAGCGCAAGCGGTTCCACTGTACCCCTATCAGGTATAGAAGCTGTAAGGGCATTGCTATGAAGTAAAAAGAATAAAAATGAAAAAAAATACATTTAACCTATAAAAGAGAAAAAGAAAATATGAAATGCATTTATGTGTATACAATAAAAGGTACATACATAAGTATATCTATATATCTATATATATATATATATATATATATATATATATATATATATATATATATATATATATATATATATATATATATATATATATATATACATATAACTTTCATTTAGTTGTTTTGTGTAAAGAAATAGCTAAGATACTCATAGCAGTCATGAGATGCATTAGATAGTATATGGATCAGTCAGAATACATTCATCTTGAAACAATAAGATGGCAACAGAATCATTGATAAGGGCACACTGAGTAAAACTAATTGAGAACGTCTTCATTCTTTAGGCTGTCTTCTCACATGATCACATTCATCACAATCTTACAATAAAATCCACATACTCCTGGGAACAATAAACACTCACCTGTATCTTGGTGTGGCATCATGGAGGCCATGTTACGGAGAGACACAGACATGGAAATCCACAGGGGAAGCTGGATCCACAAAACAGCACTGGCCTTGAATGGGTGGCAGTTATCTCTAATTAGAAGCTCTCTCCACATCTTCTTGGCCTGATGAATAAAATAATGTTATTACAAGAAATCTGTTAATGCAAAGAGCAGAGGAATGATCAGGATACACCCCTGAAAACACCACCACACCATGACCTCCATATAGGTTCTGACAATTTTAAGTTTCACACATCCAACAATTTTCTCATGTTGCTTATGTTTCTCTGGTGAGACAAGCAGTGAATTAATTAAGGTTTAACATGATTTTCATTGCTAATTAATAGTCTTCTTCAAGTTATTACTCTTTTCAACTTATACCATGCACCTCTCATCCCCAATGACCTTAGGAGACCTATGAGAAAAAGAGTTTTTTGGGTGAGGGGGCATTAAATTGAGTAACATTCATTGCTAAAGATATAAATTCAACAAAATCACCTGAGAAATCTCTGAAAACACAAAAATTATACTTATGGCAGCAGTGGTGGCAGCAGCTGCCACATGCCTTGATATTGGTAAGGAATGTTGCCAATGATTCTCAAGAATTATTTGTTTCATGTAATAGGCTTTTTCATCCTCATATTTTTATGTATATTTAGGTTAAGGTTAGGTTAGGTTACATATTACTACAAGACAGTGAAACTGAAAACTGACAACCTAGCTTCTTATGCAATTGACATTATAATCACATTTACACATCCAAAACAGACATAAATTCTAACCTCTAACAAATGCTTCTTAACAAATTTCCAGCCTTTTGCACAACAAACAGACGTAAAATAACTCCTAACAAATAAACAAGCGCTTCTCTCACAAGTGATAATCACCAGCATCAATATATTACACCACTCACCATAAACAACAATATGTGACTCCTCACACGTACGCACCAAAAGTCCACAGGGTGTAACATACATTACATTTAATGTAAAAAACAACACTATCTATGGAAATCTATAGCAATTCATACTATAATCTAATGTCTACTGTTATGGATTTGGTAGGGCAGATCATTAGTAGTAACATTTATACCCATCCCTCACCATTAGGGTACATTTGGTGGCTGGTTTGAATTTCAGCAAGACCTATTTTTGGCCATATATATATATATATATATATATATATATATATTTTTTTTTTTCTTTTTTCACCCCATCTTTCAAATTTGTACTATTGGAAAATTTGGATAATCAATATTCTGATCAACAGACTTTTACTGTTTAATGCACAAAAACAACAATTTAAAAAATTTCAGATGGAACAAACAGGTACAGCCCTTAGGATACATATAATGACTGCAAGGGACATTTCTAAATTTCCTCTGAACCACCAAATAACATTTATTTTCTCCTTCTCTTATACTCTCCATCATCCATTAATGAGCTTACACTCTCCCATTTAACCTCTTCTCAATATTTACATTCTTGACTCCCATCCTATCTTATCAGTTTACCAACTGTGAACATCTTCAACTTGAGAGAGAGAGAGAGAGAGAGAGAGAGAGAGAGAGAGAGAGAGAGAGAGAGAGAGAGAGAGAGAGAGAGAGAGAGAGAGAGAGAGAGAGAGAGAGAGAGAGAGAGAGAGAGAAAACTTAACAGGTTATAACTATGTATGATGGAATTTCAAGTAAATAAGTCGATTTAAAATAAGTGCTGTACAATCAAAACAAACAATGAATGTTAAGATATTGGAGTGTGGTACCAAAATACTAGATAAGATCATTAAATTTCATCCATGAAAATAATGCATAAATCGTTACATACTCCAGCAACAAATGTCAAATTAACATATATATTTAAAGCCTTGATCTAGAAAGTACACTCACCGATCTGTTGAACATGTACCTTGCATGTTTTTCATTCCATCCATACTTCTTTACTGCATAAGCAGTTTCCTTCTTCAGTTCTTGGACCATTTCATTCATTTCAGGTCTGAGGTTCTCTAGTTTTGCCATGATGTACTTCTGCAAGACATGAACAAATATAAACATGTGACAAAGAAAATTAGTTTGGGTGATATCCTCAATCTTGAAATTCTTAAATAACCCAGAAAGGTTTACCCCCCCAAGTAAGTACATATACGTATTGCAGGATCAAACTGAATTCTTTTATCTATGGTTATGATGTGTTATTTGCCGAGTTCATTGGAAGGCAAAGTCAGGAAAACAAATACTAATTTTATTGTCAGGCAACATGAACATTGTATAATGCCTTTTTCTCATCATACTCACTAAAATCAGTCTCACTCAAGTAGATATTAATCTCTATTAAATCAACATGATATAATCTAGGAGTCCACCATCCTCTTTATTGATATGCTTTACTAAATATTTATGTAAAGTGTGGGATGAAGCTCATGAGATCTCTATATGCCAATTGATAAAAGAGCATCCTTAATTCAAAGAGGATAAAATAAGACAACAGCACAGTTATGCAACCAGTCTCCTACCTAACTATAAGTTTAGTTCTATTGTGCTGATGGTGCAACACATAGGTAGTAAAAGTAAATGGCTATTGTAAATATAAAAAATAAAAAGTCAATCAGATCCATTAGGTACTACATAAACAAGGAATAAGTAACAAAGGTGTTACCGAAATAATTAGATAACTACAGCATGCCATAACCAGACAAATAAACACAACATTACTTATAAGTTCAATAAAAAAAATAATATATATATATATATATATATACACCGGGGTCTCGCTTTATGCGAGGGTTAGGTTCTGCGAGACCCTCGCATAATGAGAATTCGCATAAAGCGAACCTATCTTACCGTTAATTATAGGGGGTTACGTTCAGAGACCCATTTTTCCCCACCCCAAATGATAAAATCCAACTTTTACGCTTAACCACAACTTCATCACTTGAAGAAGGGCCAGGACGTTTCGAAGCCATAGTATGAGCAAAAGTAAGGCAGGATATAGCACAAAACACAGCGGAATAGAAATGGAATGAGGCGACACAATCCGCATAGATCAGCTCGGTACAATGACACAAGTGTGCCTGAGTGAATCTGTGCGTGGGAGGGTGTGGGTGGCGGGAAGGAAGCGCGCACTAGTGGCGCATTAGTGTATCACTCCGCACAGCAAGGCCGACCTCACTCACACGCGCCACCACCTCGCATACACAACCACACAACATCGCATAATATGGAATTTTTCTCGCATAAAACGAATAGCTGGTACATTTAGGATGGTCGCATAAGAGCGAATTCGCATAATGCGAAGACGCATAAAGCGAGACCCCGGTGTATATATATATATATATATATATATATATATATATATATATATATATATATATATATATATATATATATATATATATATATTATTCTCATTAATGAAGTAATAACAGACCCTTACCTGATATACAGCAAAAGGAAAGGTAAGAATACTGCGCATTAAGATAGTAGAGAGGATGATAGAGCCCCACCAAGGCATGTGAGAATAATCATGGATGGCTTGTAGTCCTTCCATTAGATTTTCCACTGCTTGTGATTCTCCCAGGGCTCTGAACCAGCCTGCCTGAGTAACAGCTAAAGAGTCCAGCCATGCCAGAGACATATGGCACTGAGGGATGGCAAATAAATTCTTGTTTCTAGAGGATGCAAGTTGTTTTAGGCAGCCACCATGTGCAGGATTTCTACTATTAACAACACAGTGATAATGACAAATCTGATTAATCCCTTGTTTTTTAATCTGAAGAAGGTTTTTTTGTAGAAGAATATGTTTCCTTGAGGTATAACATTGGGAATGAGTATCTATTCTATTAAGCACTTCATAACTTTGAGTAATGTTTTTAACAGAGGTAATATATTTTTTGTGTAAGCATGTTGTATAGAAATTTCTGCTTGGGTTGATTAATACATGACGATGTATATGAACCATGATGGTAGGCATTTCTTTAAGGCCCAGGAAAGAACACATCACTGTTTTCTTGAGTAACATCATTATCTGGAAAAAAAAGAAACACAAAACAAACATTACACTTTAAAAGTTCTGTCACAAGTTTTATGAGTTCTCCACCAGTCTACAAACTATGCATAATATTTTCAAATATCATTCAAACTTCAAGACATATTACTTATTTAACAATATATACAGTACAATAAGCATACTACATTATGTCATTGTTCAATGCCAAAATAAGGAGTTATTGTAAACATTAACTAAATTTTGACTCCAGATCAAATTGATTCATGCACACTCTTTTCTTGAACGCCCCAAACAGCTACTTCATTTGAGATATGCTAATGTATAGAGCTCTTTACCAATATTGTTGCTCTGGCCTTTAAGGTAGCTTTACATTCCAAACTGGGTTTTTTGTTATCTAAATTCATTGAATAACATCACCCTTGACAGCTTAGGAAATGCCACACAAATTTGTCAAGACCAGCACCTACTTAGTCTTAGTACGTGGTCCAACCTACCTGAAGTTTTATCTGTATGAGTTCATTTTATTTTAAAGTAATTGCATTCCTGCTGGGATATAATGAGACCGAGCACTCTGTGGTCAGCGCCACAACCTCAAAGGAATATCTACATTAATAGTTAACTATGTTCTCTCTCTCTCTCTCTCTCTCTCTCTCTCTCTTTTGTGGAACCGCAAAGTTTGTAACATTTCAACGGTGCGTTTGCTTTACACCACGGATATTATAAACGGAGGTCATTCCAAGAGATTATCAGGGAACTATTACTCACGGACAATGAAATCAAAGAAACAAAAACAAATTTATACAAATTTGAGAAAATAAAGGGAAGCAAAATGGCTACATTATATAAATCTGATTAATTTGAAGGTGAAATAATGATTAAAAAATACTTTTTTCGTATAAATTATGATGCTTCAAGGCAAAAGGAGTTAATTTTAATATCAATACAAGTGTTAATAGGTTTTGAAAAGACATGATTTATACACATGATGTTTCCCGCGCTTTGTTTTCGTCAACAATGTTTCCCGCGCTTTTCAGCATCGTGCAGTAGTGGAAGGCAAGGCACAGTGCTGTAAATTGTGACGAGAGATAATACCGCGTAAAACAATGTCTGTAAGTAATTGTGGGTTATTGTTAATTACTCCGGTGTACGTTTATCTTATGTTGCATGAACGAAAGGACTTTTAACTTGTCAGGTAGTGTTATAGATATAATTTGGTACCTTCCCCAGGAGCAAGCTACTTCCCCATCCGCTGCCATAAGCTCTCCTGAGGCCATAACACCCAGCAGGTCAAGTCAGAGACGCCGGCGATCATCTCGGGGTTCTAATGTGGATCCTGTAACATCGTCCCCTGGTCGTGATCTGCCGGCCTTCGAAGATGAGAGTGATTTGGTCGGGAATGATGCACCTGTGGAAGAAGAGGAGGATGGAGAAGAACTGTTTGGAGATAATATGGAAAAGTAAGCTTGTCTAGCATGGTTAACCTTTATTACATTTTGATTAAGACTTTGCTGACGTTGAAGGTTAGGTTAGTTTTTTGCTGGTGTTAATAGCGAGATAACCAGACGATACGGTCTTGTGGTCATGTGTCCATTGAACCTATGTTTCTTTGTAACTGCTAATTCATTTGGATATCTGTGCAGAGTTTATCTTATTAGACAGAAAAATGCTAATGAGCATGTCATACGTGTGTGTGTGTATGTGTGTACTGTAAGCCATTACTTCCATCTAGTGATTTTAAGTCATGAAATTTGTTGTATTTATTTTCTCTTGGCATACTTTTCTGTAAATCAGACTCTGACTGTGATATTTTAATGTTTCATAATTTTACTTTCTGAAGATAGCAACTGAGTTGTTATTTTCTTTTTTAACTCAGTGACTATCGACACATTCCTGAGCTGGATGTGTATGATCGTGATAATCTGGATGATTCTGAGTACTCTGTACTGAGCGAAGGAGACAGGGTGGCTGCCGAGGCTCAGATGAGGAAGAGAGACCGTGAGGAGGGACATGCTACAGGTGGAATGCGTAGAGGATTTCTCTATGGTGAGTCTGTGCTGTGTGTGATGTACCATTTCACTGGTAAATTTGTGAAATACTCCATAATACGTTTTAAAAGAGTAAGGTAAAGTAATGTTGTGAAGGACTGAAACAAACTTGTACATCTTTCTAGATGAGAGTGACGATGAAGAGGATCGACCATCCCGGAAACGCCGCCTTGCTGAAAGAGCTGTGGAAGGTGAAGCTGCAGAGGATGAAGAGGTGTGTTGCAATGAGTTGGTCTTTTTATACAAAAGAAAAAGTTTAATCAGAAATATTTTAGTGTGAAATTTAGACATTAAGACATAAAGTTATTTTACATGGTTTAGTATTGTAGCTAGGTCAGTGATTCTTAATCCCTGGTGTTTAACTTGAAGTTAAATCACCAAGCCAGTGTTTGTGTGTGTGTGTGTGTGTGTGTGTATATATATATATATATATATATATATATATATATATATATATATATTGTTCAATTGACATTGTTTTCGTTGTCTGCGACCTCTTCAGAACACAACTCACATGTAAATTGGGAGGTACCTGTATATATGAATTATTACTATTACTTCTAATACATTGAATCTTAACTCTACATTATTACAACACATTAATTTATAATTGATACTTCAGATGATTGAGTCCATTGAGAACTTAGAAGACATGAAGGGGGACACAGTGCGAGAGTGGGTGTCCAAACTGGGGCCTCGAACAGAAGTATACAACCGTTTCAAGAATTTTCTTCGCACTTATGTGAGTGATAAGGGAAATAACCTTTACAAGGATAAAATTCGTCAAATGTGTGAAGAAAACAAATCCTCTTTTGATGTGGATTACAATCTACTTGCTGCAGAGGAACAAGTACTTGCTTTCTTCTTGCCTGAGGCACCAACAGAAATGTTAGAGATCATGGACTCGGCAGCCAAGGATGTCACCCTCTCCATGTTTCCCCAGTATGAGAGGATTACTAGAGAGATTCATGTCAGGATCACTGATCTTCCCCTGATTGAAGAGCTCCGTTCTTTGAGGTAATGAATAATGACAGTCTACCATTGCATTATATGATTTATTGTACTCAGTGTCACAAATATGGAAAGGTACTTTTTATGCAATGTGTGGTATTTTCTGATCACAGAGCAAGGTTTGTATTTTTAGTATTGGAGAAAGTATTATGGGCATTTTTTTCAGGCAACTGCATTTAAATCAGCTGATTCGAACATCTGGTGTTGTCACAGCCACAACAACGATACTCCCCCAGCTCTCAATTGTGAAATATGACTGTAATAAGTGTTCCTTTGTGTTGGGACCTTATGTCCAATCACAGTCAACAGAAGTCAAACCTGGGTCCTGCCCAGAATGTTTGAGCAAGGGTCCTTTCACCATCAATATGGAACAGACTGTTTACCAAAATTACCAGAGAATTACTCTTCAGGAATCTCCTGGAAAGGTTAGTTGAGTTACTTGAGATATAACTTTACCATCATTACATATTGATGTTATAAATAGGCAGTTATGTTGCTTTCTCTCTACTATCTACTACATTGCCACTCATGCAGTGGGTTTCCTCATTTTCTTTTAGTTTTTCTTCATAGCCAAACTCTTGAAGATGCTGTATTTGACTCCCCTAGTCATCCAGAATCCAGCCCATATTTCATTGCTTAACATATGCTTGACATACCAGATATGTCATACACATTGTGAATAGATGAAATGGGTTTTTTTTTATATGAATGGAAAAATAATTGTCATTCATAATCCAGGTTACAGCTGGTCGACTTCCACGCTCCAAGGACATCATTCTTCTTGGGGATTTGTGTGACATGTGTAAGCCTGGTGATGAAATAGAGGTAACAGGCGTATACACTAACAACTATGATGGCTCTTTGAACACCAACCAAGGCTTTCCTGTATTTGCAACAATTATTATGGCCAATCATATAGCCAAGAAAGACAACACTAATGCTGTGAAGGGTATGCATATGATGAGTTTCCATTATATTTAGATAAATGAAGTGTCAAACAGAACAGTGACTACTTATATGTGAATTTATAAGGTCTTTACAAAGGAAAAGTATTGTGTTTTGGCTTTATGATGTTACCATGATTAATATGTAATAAGTAAGGAGATCTGTTTTAAAAACTTATTACTATTATTTTTGCTTTATAGGTCTCACTGATGAAGATATCAAGGCCATTATTAGCCTTAGCAAGGACCAGAGAATTGCTGAAAGAATTGTTTCTTCTGTGGCTCCCTCCATTTATGGACATGAGGACATCAAAAGGGCCCTTGCACTCTCTCTCTTTGGTGGAGAAACAAAAAATCCTGGTAATTTTGTGTGTGTTTGTATATATGTATATAATATATATATATATATATATATATATATATATATATATATATATATATATATATATGAAAACAAGAAAATAAGGGAAGTTGCAAGAAGCTATCTGGCCTTATGAAGTATACCAATCAATTTCCATATCTACTGTTGCTTGTTCAGTTATTTAACCTACACATGTAAAGTGATGAGATGTTACTCATACATTCATTTTACCTTCTGTCTTCATTGCTTTGTGATGACAACTATGAATAGGTTGGATGTGCTTCTTTGCAACTGCACAGCACAATCTGCTTCTCACATATTTGAGAAGTTACTTTTGTTCCTTTGGTTGTCAAGCAATATGTACAGAAAATAGGCATTGTGGAAGCACAACAGTTTCTGGCTGAGTTTTATGTATGAGAAATTCTGTAATTGGATCTCGGCATAGAAAGGAGCTTGGAAGTACACACACATGGATTCTCATACACTTCTCACTGCCATTTATATATATTTTTATGAACCCTCTAAATTTCTCTAACAAGTATTTCAGCCTCTTAATGTAGTTACTAGTAGTGTACCATCATGTACAAATAGGAGTTAACTCTTATTCTCTCTACAATTTGCATTCACCAGAATCAACCCTTGAACATTCTCATATTCACATCTTTTACAATATCATTCATATAAACATCAGACACATCCCTTCTACAACCTATTTTAAATGTCTTTGTTAAGTTTTCTTCCTTTTATCACTACTTTCTCGCTCATGAATTTGCGTCTGTCGTTAGTCATTCCCTATCCTTTCCATCATTTGTTCATCTCCAAGCTCCTTACCCAAATTCTATTCTCATTATTATTATTGTTTGACTTTGAAATTGAAAGCAAAAAGATATAGAAATAATTTCTGAAGATAGAATAGTTGTAGATTTCTTTTAACACTTCACATGCATGGGAAACAACTTGTGTGTGATGTCTCATCTTCACATCATACCTGTATGGAAGGAAGCATTTGTATATAAAAAGTTTTTTTTCCTTTTGATATTCCATGTCTGTGGAAAAGAGGTGTTATGTAAATGATGTTTATTTCTTTGTAGGAGAAAAGCACAAGGTTCGTGGTGATATCAACGTCTTGCTGTGTGGTGACCCAGGGACGGCTAAATCACAGTTCCTCAAATATGTTGAGAAGATTGCTCCTCGTGCAGTATTTACCACAGGTAAGGTGGTGTAACACACTGTACATCTCTGTCAATAAGACAACCCAAATTTTAATCTGAATTTAATAGTCTTTGGTGATATTGGTGGTGTAAGACGACACTCAAACTATCTGTGGTGAAGTTTGTGTCGGTGAGCACAAGACTACTGAAACGATGATGTGCTGTACCTACCAGTGGAATAAATGAAATACAGGTACCTCTTTTTACCCGTCTGTTTCACTTGTTTTTGAAGTCCAAACAAATGGTTAATCTAGGTTTGTTTGTTTTTTCCTCTCACTTCTTTTCTTCCTCACTTGTACGGGATATTTAACTGAGTTGCCACCAGATGTCCCCATGTGAGTTTTTGTGCATCACCCAAAACATCATCATTCATAAACATACTTGTGTACAGTACATTACGTGATCTTCAAGAACACAACAGTCGTATAGATCAAGAGGTACTTGTATATCAAATGTATTAGTAGTAATAAGATGCCATAATATTTAAGCACAAAACTGAATCTAAAATGAAATTCCCACCAGATATTTTTGTAGGTTGTCATAACAAAGGATGGATGGATGGAGTTGGGGAAAATTAATGTGCAGGGTGATCCATTTTCCTTAACATTTAGTAACCCTTGCTTTGCACTGCTACGTGTTGGGCTTACCATTGTCTAATATTAAGAGAGTGAAAATTTAAAGATCATCAATTCACCTTTTGAAAACAATACTGATAGCTTGAAATAATCATTTATAAATTATGCACCTTTGCAGTTTTTGGTGCTTTGTTCTTGCTCTGAAATTTAATCTGAGCTTTCCATTTGTTTAGGTGTTTACCAAAATACCATTTCCAAATTTCAATTTTTGTACAAAGTTGAATAATGGCAACAGGTCAGGGTGCCAGTGCTGTGGGTCTGACAGCCTATGTGCAGCGGTCTCCTGTGACCAGGGAGTGGACCTTGGAGGCAGGAGCATTGGTCCTGGCAGACAAGGGTATTTGTCTCATTGATGAGTTTGACAAGGTCAGTTGTCTTTTTGTATTATTTTTATGTAATATCTCTTGCAGCATTAGATTCTTCCAAACTTCCTTTGTTACCTAAAGCCAGGTAGCAATAAAACTTTCTTAAGAATTCTTTGATATGCTGGTAGTAGCTTTGATTGTATACTTTAAAACTTAGTACTATGTATGTTGCCAGGAAAAAAGAGGATCTTAGTCTACATGGTCATTGTGACATGACAGATTTACATTGGTTTGAAAATGAGGGTTGATAGGTTTTCTGTTTCTTCTCCATAATCCTTTACTCCATGTGATGCCTGAGTGACTAAACTTTGTGTAAAAGGCAAAGTAAACCTCAACTTAAGCTTTGTTGACATTTGAATGATCTTGCATGCAGATGAATGATGCTGACCGTACCAGTATACATGAAGCTATGGAACAGCAGAGCATCTCCATCTCCAAGGCTGGCATTGTTACCTCACTGCAAGCCCGCTGTGCTGTGATGGCGGCAGCAAATCCTATTGGAGGCAGATATGATCCATCAATGACTTTTGCTGAAAATGTAAGGCTGAAAGCATTATACTTAATCGTTCTCCATTTTCAGCTTTGTGTAACCCTAGATCACCAAAACAGTGTACTGTGCTACCACTACTTTATCTTTTTGATGTGTATTTTTTGTACTCACTATTCATATGAATTTTGTCTTGTGGCGTTGGACTGGTAAATTGGAAGTTAGGTTGTCGTAGATTTGACCTCAGAAATCATATATTTCAGGATTTTACAATGATGAGAAAACTGGATGACCAGCAAGAGTATAGAAATGCTGTAAAAGATAGCAAATATTGATTGTTAATTTTAATGGGAGAGTGATTAGAATGTCAATTTGTACTATGGAGACAAGGTTTACAGAGACTATACAAATCAACATGAAATAGAAATTGTTGTGTGGGTGCAAAAACATCAGTAATGTTGATTTCTTGTTACTTTCTCAGGTTGATCTATCGGAGCCCATTCTTTCCCGTTTTGACATCCTGTGTGTGGTGCGGGACATTGTTGACCCACTGCAAGATGAACACTTGGCACGCTTTGTGGTTGGTTCACATGTACGTCATCACCCACTGGCTACTCCTGCTGATGTTGCTGCTTTTCCAACGGTAACTATCTCTATGGTGTTGCATTTTCTTACTACACTCCATATTGATATCTTTACTCTCTCCTGACATATCTAATCTTCCAGGCTTCTTTCATTATTTATACTATCATTCCTATACCTTCTTGTACCTTGTTTTTTTACTTCTATTTTTTTACTTGCCCATTAGAATCTGTTTGCATGTGTTATCATATCTAGTCTAGTCGTCATTAGTATGTTTACAAACTTTTATGATGTTTCTCAGTGAAAAGCTACAAATTACCTTTTCAAGCCAGAAAAAAGGGAATGACCACACTATGTTCTGTGTAACTGTCATCTTATATTTAATGATTCCTTGATGATCTCATGAAGCTTCATATTCTATATCACTAGGAGAATGCAGTGACTGCTGGAACTAATATGGCTGGTGTAGAGAAGATCCCTCAGGATCTGCTGAGGAAATACATCATATATGGTAGAGAGAAGGTTCGTCCTAAACTGCATCAGATGGACCAGGACAAGGTTGCTAAAATGTATTCAGAGCTGAGGCGAGAGTCTATGTCCACTGGTAAGTAGACTTTATATAAATACATCTGATGATTTATTTTCAAATTGAAATTGAGAAATGTATTTACTTACGTACAACATCTAAAAACTACAAAAACTATTAGATAAGTAACCTCTCACTATCCTATCCCTAATTAGAGTAAATGACAGGTTGATTTAGATTGCATGTTTTTAGTGTTTACTTTTTTTTTAGTAATTAATGCACTAAGTAAACATTTTTAATTTTACAGGAAGCATTCCCATCACTGTCCGTCATATTGAAAGCATGATCCGCATGGCTGAAGCTCATGCCCGCATGCACCTCAGAGATCATGTCCATGAAGATGACGTCAACATGGCTATCAGAGTCATGCTGGAATCCTTCATTGACACTCAGAAGTTCTCAGTCACACGTACCATGAAGAAGGTAGGATTTTTTTTACTGTAGTCCTCATTCTAGTTTGTATATTTCTCTCTCTCTCTCTCTCTCTCTCTCTCTCTCTCTCTCTCTCTCTCTCTCTCTCTCTCTCTCTCTCTCTCATTTTGTTAGTTGGCTCTCATGTTACTTGTAAAGAAGTGTTGAAGCATGACATTTTTTATATGCTTTTTCAGAAAGACACAACTGCTTATGAAAATACAGCTTTTAATCAACTAATGGTGAGATATAATGCATATTGCTGATTATAAGGTCTATTTTACAGAACTTTGCAAGATACTTGTCCTACAAACGCGACAACAATGAGTTGCTCTTCTTCCTGTTGCGGCAACTGGTGCATGAGCAGACCACTTACATGCGCTCCCGTTATGGGCCTGACCATGATGTTGTCCAAGTGTCAGAAAAGGATCTTCAGGATAGGGTAAGACTTGTGTTGCTATTTGTCATATGCTGATGAAGGTTTAATTTTGTCTTAAAAATTCAACATAGAAAATTAAAACCAAGATAAAGCTGACTGTGATGGGCTACATTTCTTATTGCTTTCTTGATTTCTTCTGAAGTTACATGCTATTTTTAGAAATCATTTTGTGGTGTCGCAGTCATGACTCGGTGTAGATTATTTCTTCCATTGTTTCTGAATAGGTATTTAGCTATCAGTACACAGTGCACATGACCACTATATTAATATTATTTTGATAATCATATTTTTTTAATTGATGATTTAATTTATTTAAGAGTTAGTTTTGCTTCACAAATTCAACTTTTTAATTCTTTGCCAAAATCCCCCTTAGGAATTTGCATGTTCGTTAACTTTTTTGGTGACGTAGATTATAGACAGGACTAGAAAATTGAGTTTCTTTAATATTGCATTGTTGTAAGGAAGAGAAAAATGCAAGTCATTTTAATTATCTTGTTATTTTCAGGCACGACAAATAAATATTGTGAATCTTCAGCCATTCTTTGAGAGTGATATCTTCAAGTGCAACAGCTTCACTTATGATCCAAAAAGGAAAACCATCGTGCAGGCATTCTAAATGATTGCTTCAAATAATAGGTACAGGAGTGACATAGTATTATTTTTTTACATTTTTATTATAATTGTGATTGTAAATTATCTTGCCAGTTTTGTAAGAGGGGGAAGCTGGTCAAGGGAAACAAAAACTGAAAATAAAAAGCCCACTAATTGCCATTTCCCTGCAATGTTAATAGAGTTAGCCGAAAGTCAGGGACAAATGCCTTGAAACCACGCTTTTAAATAGTCAAGTCATAGGAAGTTGGAAGTACAGAGGCAGGTAGGGAGTTTCAGAGTTTACCAATGAAAGGAATGAATAATTGAGAGCACTGGTTAACTCTTGCATTAGAGAGTTGGATAGAATAGGGCTGAGAGAAAGAAGAAGGTCTTGTGTGGCAAGGACACTGGAGGGGGGGAGGCATGCAGTTAGCAAGATCAATAGAGCAGTTAGCATGAAAATAGTGATAGAAGATAGCAAGAGATGCAACATTCCAGCGAAGAGAGAGAGGCTGAAGACAGGCAGTCGAGACAAAAAGCTTGTGAGTACTGGATACATGGACGGACTAGGCCCTTGTACAGAGTTAGCAGTTGAGGGGATGAGAAAAA
Organism: Callinectes sapidus; assembly: GCA_020233015.1. Classification (NCBI taxonomy): domain Eukaryota; kingdom Metazoa; phylum Arthropoda; class Malacostraca; order Decapoda; family Portunidae; genus Callinectes; species Callinectes sapidus. The sequence goes on from CM035194.1 coordinate 13,128,953, forward strand.
CTGTCAGAGGTGCCTCAGAACGCTAATTTCATAGAAGCTGTTTTAGCGAGAGATGAGATATGCAGTTTCCAGTTTATGTTATGAGTAAAGGAGAGACAGGATATTCATTGTAGTAGAGGGGAAAAGGTGGTTGTGTTGAATTGATCGATGGCTTGCAAGTACTTGTATAGATTTGATGTATTTTTTAGAGCTTTTCATAAATTTAATTTGTAACATTCTTTTTTTTATTTCCCTGATGATTAGGTTTAAAATGAGTGAAGATCATCAAACTACTGGTTACTGTGCAGAACAAAGGTCCTCTCTTAACCATTTCCATCCTGTTTTAGAACATGAACCAAATCCGCTTGTCATGAGTTAAATAGTAATGCCTTTTTTGTGTTATAATGTTTTGGTAGAACGTTAAAAATGCATGTAGGTTTTCAAAATGTTCTTATTCGGTATATATAAAAATTTATTTACACTACAACAGGTCCTAATTGTGGAAGACAGTTTTTAAATTTTTTTATTCAGCATATATAAAAGAAATATTTACACTCTACAGCAGAACTTGGAGATTAATTTCTTTATTATATACAGTTGGCCCTGAGACAAGCAAGCACAAAAAACTCACTGTAAAATAGCAACCAGTTTATATACATATCAGGCCTATTGCTGTACAACAGAGGAATTACCACTATAATGCCTAAGACAACATCGGGAAAAAGAAGGAAATACATACATAAGGGGCAAAGTTACTGGTTGTCTGTAAAGAGATATGGTTAAGGATTCTTGAGTAACATTCTTCATTCACATGATAGTAATGTATATATCTTCTTGTATCAACAATCTTTATGAAATTTCTTGCTTGGTAAGTCATATTTTTTTTGTGAACGTAATTAATCACCTATGTAAATAGAGCACATCACAGAATAGTTTCGTGTAATTTAATGTTATTTATAAAACTGCTCCTTTGAAAAGGATAATCAGTGTGTTAAATTTCACACTGCATCTGTTTGTATTCTGATCTTCACATATTTCAGGAAGTAATTATGTATTTTGAAACTAACTACACATGGCAAGAAATTACCACAAATGTACAGTTTAAATGTGAAACTATGTATGAGGAAAATGCCTTATAGATAAAAGTATAACACTAGGAAATATAGAACAGCCACTGGGTCAGGACCAATCTTTGAATCTCATAGGATATATGTGTGTGTATGTGTGTGTGTGTGTGTGTGTGTATACAGGTATATACATATACTGAATCCTTTTCATATTCACTGGTATATTTCAAGGGAAGTGAGGAAGCTTCCTCATAGCCTTAGCATTGAAAGATGCCACTGTCTTAAATCATGAGGTGATTGAGTATACAATGGTGCAAACTTGTTAATTTTGTGCAAAACTAAATGTACTTTACTTCCCTTAAAACAGTGAATTAATAGAATAATATAAAATTAATAACAAAGGACATGTACAACTACACAACATTCAGTGTTATATATATATATAAAAAAAAGTTACAATGTCTTTGGTTGAAATGACTCTTAGTTTTATGTAGCACTGTATAAGGTATGGGTTGTTGTCAGTATAATCCATTTCTCATTGGTGGGCAATGCATAATTTCTTGAAAATGAGACTCAATAATAGTATTGACATTCACTTTTCTATAAAAAAAAAGATGGAAGTTATAATTAAATATTGCAAGATGAAAATGTGAGTAGTATTTTCCTTCCATTTCTTTAATTTGGTAACTTCAAAGCAAAAATCTTTGTAGGATATTGCACAAACTTCAACTTTTCAATTTAGAGTATGTGAAAGTAGGATATTGAAAATGTTCTCTTTTTACAATGTCTCATAATTTTAGAGAACATAGTGGGTTAATGAAAAGGAATAATAATTTGGTTGATAATTTGTAGAAATACTAGATTGATGAGAAGGTTTGTCTTGAGATCAAGAGCTTTAAAGTATTATCCTAATATGCATTTAAATTAGATTCTTACAACAACCTGACTTGTGTTCAGAAAGTGAATTGACTAGTGTTTTATAAAGGTTCCCCCAGACTGAGCGTCCAGCATGAAGACATAATTCTCCATTAATGAGTCATTATCAATCCCTACTGGCACTGCATCTCTTCTTGAAGGCTCAAGTTTTGTTTTTCGACTTACTGAACAGAAATTCTCAAAGGTCCAAGAAGTTGTCTGATTTCTAACATTCTGTTGAGGAGTAAATGTTCTGAAGGAGCCTCTTTTGGCATGCAGTTCTTCCTCGCTGAGTTCCTCCTCATGCTTTGCCTTGCGACATCTGTTCAGCATCCAGATGACCATGCTGCACAGAGTAAGTAGCAGCAGGGCACCAACACCCACTCCAATACACCAAACAACCACATGGTACACTCGCTCATCTCGGGTTAAGGTTTCTGTCCCAGAAATATCTTGTGAAAAAGTTGTTATTTCTATTGAGTTATTTAAGATCTCAAGATTTTCCATGATTTCCAAATCTGTGGAAATGTGGGACCTTTCATGAGGCCCTGGAGATGATTGATCTTGTGTATGATCTTGCAAAAATCCCCACTGATCTTTATGTGAGATGGAGGAGCTAGGAGATGTATGCCACGGATAGTCTTTGGGTTTATTACCCACTCCTTGTGTTACAACATGAGTGGGTAATTTGGAAGCAGTGGTAGTGGCAGTAGTAGTAGTAGTAGTAGTAATAGATGATGTAGATGTACTACTAACAGTGGAAGGAGATGGAGGCTGCTCTTTTTGAGTATTGGTTGGGTTGAAGACAACTGGTGTTGCTGAACTCTTCAGTACAGAGTTTCCTTGAGAGTCCACAAGCTCCACCTGTTGATAAGATTAATTATATAATTTCAAGCAGCTACAATACCAAGTCTTATAATGTGAGTAAAATTGCAATCTTGTACAAGGAAGTATTTGCTGAAGGAATTATTTCTTAATCCTACCTGCAAATAATAGCCTTGACCTTGCCACAAAGAAAGCTGACTGGTCAGCTGATCAGTCAGCAAGTGGCCAGACACAAAGCCAGATTCCTCTGCCCAAGAGAGAAGGTATTCTACTCCACCAGAACCCCTTGGGGACCACCACACGCTGACCTCAGCCAATGGACCACTCTGCACCTCCACATCAGAAATCTCTACCTTCCACGAGGGATCAACCTAGAAAATAGTAAAACGGTTGAAGTATGCTATAAAGTACAATCCTAAGTTTAATAAGATAATTTTAAGAAAATATAGTTTTGTTGTTTTACCACAAGGAATATGAGCTATTAATTGATTAGGTCAAATATAGGAAAACGATAAGTTTATGATTAGTCTCGTTCTTTATTTATTTTACCCCAATCCCTAATCTTAAATAAGTTTTCTCACACATACCGAAGCAGTCGGTGGAGATGGGTTGCTGGTGGCATAGTCATAGTGGAGGTGAGGAGTGACGGACGAGCTAGTTGTGGAACTTGTAGTACTCTCTGTCTGGGGAAAAGGTTCACTGCTCGTAGCTCTTGGAGTTCCTGTTGTGGGTGGCGGCTCGGCTTGCTCTGTTGTTTCCAGCTGAAGGAAACAGAGGTTTGACATAAATGTAAAGTGGTGCCGTCATATAGCTAATACTTGTATTTTCTTTTCAGATATATCTTTGAATTGAGACAGATTCCGAAAAAAGAAGTAAAAGCTAGCTAAGTGCAGCAGACCGAAGGTATCATTCAAATATCCAGTAAGAAGAAAGAATAAAAGGACAAGTAAGTGTGAGAGTGGATTACTTTCGATAATCAGCCTTTTGAATATAGATTTTTCATAGCTTTTCAGGGGTCATCATGTAGTTTTCAGACCTGTTTTTCTTTTCCTTTTCTACAATAAACATTAACATTTCATTAAATTGTTGCCGAAGAAAATATTTTCTTTAGCATAGTACCGAGACTGAATAAGTGTAGCAATGTAGGTAAAGATAATGTGCGTACAATACAGATGAAGAAACGTAGGTAGAACTTCTGGAGATATAGCATTGTTTGAGGCAAATTTAATGACAAATGTATAGAGTATATATGTATATTTCTTCTTCAACAAAATTAAGATGCTAAGCTATTATTGTTTATTTATGGAATTGCATATGTCAGTACTCGTAATGTAATGTGTTACTTTTGAAATATACATGGCAACTCGCTTGAACTGTGACGTGTCAGTGTCCATCGCTCAACTACTCAACACTCAGTTAACATCTTAACGCCCCAGTGATAAGTTTTGTCAATCAGCTGAGTGCCAGTGTCTTGTATTTATTTATTTATTTATTTATTTTTTCCACGGTGAAGATTTCTCTCCCATTCAGTAACATTCGGTAGTTGGTCATGCTGTTCATGTGATGATGTTCATGACATTCATTCTATGATGGGAATGTAGCTCGAGACAGTAGAAAAGAATAGTATTATCTCAACCCTAAAGGAGAGCTTATAGTAGTGAAGACATTGGATCGCCATGAAGCGGGTGAGTTCTCTCGTAGTACGTGTGTTTCAAAAGTAACACCAAACAACCATTGTATTGTGTTACTCCATTTACTCACTGACACCACAAAGAGAAAATGATTTGTCATTTGACATCTGTTTCCGGTTATGGTTTGACTACGTACCATATTTTACACGGTAATGGTAATTTAATGGCATGTACTGTACCACTATTAGTCATGGAAGCTGAAATTCCGAACATTTTAGGGATTCTTAGAAATCTCCCAGGACGCAGATTTCGACACATGAATTCTGGACATTTCCGGGAAAAATCCTGACGTATGGTTACTCTACGTTAGTAGAACTAGAATTTAATCATACTCTACCTTATAGCCGTAAGGTAACTGTGAACTGCTGCCGCTGTTTTGACGGTTCTCGAGAGCTAGTAAGTCTTCGTAGTTACGAAGATGATCCTTAGGGAAGTTACTGTATCCCTTTGAGGAACCATCAAGGTGGAGAAGCGTATCAGATGCGGCCACGAGACCTTCCTGACTGACTGCCAGAAGCTTGGCTCGCACCACGTCCTCAACACTTGCAGGTATCCGCGCTCGAGAAGATGACGTCTGGAAGAAAACATACAGGATAAACCATTGAAATGATAGTGTAGTTAGTAGTTCATGACTGAATATTGTTTTAACCATAAAAACACTGCCAATGATAATGACATCGCTGATGGAGATTGATAGCTGTTTAAGTTTACAAAAATTAGGACGTGACTGCAATCTGAAGGGTACTGATGCTTCATGAGATGAACTGTGTGAATTACTTACCTGCGTCAGCTCTCGCCATCCACCGTCCCCTTGCACCATGAGGACATAGACTATCTCGTTGTGTGATGAGGGGGCGGTGTTCCCTGGCCACTCAGGGGATGACCACGTGACTTGGTTTCTGCCACTGACTCGTGGCGGCGGTTGATGGGCGGGGGGCAGTGAAGGAGACGTCCCTGTGTACGGAAGATCGCTCCCCGTGCCTTCTGGATTCTTACTCAAGTAAAATCTGCACGCCTCTTGACACCCATGGAACTGAAATTGATAATAGCATTGAATGGCAACATATACATTTGTGTGTAATGAACTACTATTGCTAAAAATCAAAATAATGAATCGATTAATTGCTATATAAATATACAAATACAAGAATCACTGCCCATGCCATGGAAATGTTAAACAAGAAAACAGCATTGCACGTACACATGCGGTGTGGTCGGTGCACATCGAAGACCACGCCGAGGAGTGGTGCCGCAGGATCCCGCACGAGTTCCAGCACTGCAAAGAAAAATGGAAGGCTGACGTGACCCTTGTTCTTACCATGCCTCTGACAACATTGGTCATCGCGAACCTATTAGATAGCTCACCCCTTTTTCTGTCCACCTGCCCGCCCCCCTAGCGTCTTTACCTACCCGTCTATCTGTACATTTATCTATTTACCTGTTTTTTTGTCTGTATGTTTAAAATTAATATATCGCAGTACTGTACATTGGTATGTGTGTGTGTGTGTGTGTGTGTGTGTGTGTGTGTGTGTGTGTGTGTGTGACTTATGATTGCAGTTTTAACGATGATGTGAAGACCTTTTTTTTACAAGTCTATGTTAAGTTTTTTGGTCATAATATTATCAATAAGTATGTTATTTTTACTTCCACAGAAGAAACACGTCCGTTGGTGGCGAAAGGATGAAAGAATCACGGTAGCCTTGTGTGGTGAGTACATGTAAACTCCTGTCACGTAGATCTCCCTCCCTTCATCATTCATTGACTACATATTTTTTTCCTCTTATTGTAGATGACGTATTGCATGTAGCCTCGTAACGTCAATAGGGGTTCTTTGTTCTTCCTTGTGTTTCTTTGTGTTCCTCTCGAAGATAAAAGGAAGAAAGGAACAGGATACTTTTCGTTACATCATGAACTTTTACCGGTAGATATAGAAGATAGAATCGGGCAGCTTAGTAAATAACATCTCAATAACCTTTACGAATATTATAAGTTTAGTAATGATAATAATACCAGTGCGCCTATTCTTTTTATCATCATCATCACCATCATCATCATCATCATCATCATCATCATCATCATCATCACTATTCCTGTTTGAGTTGAGGGTGTTATTACCGTCTCAGCAGCACAAACCTGTCAGTAAAGGCTGCACAAAGTAGTAAGCGGATCACGTGAGCACCTGATACCCTTAATCTCCGGCATATCCCGCGTGTCCTCCGCATCCTCTCCGCCTCACGAGCCCGACAGGTGGCAGTCACGACGTGTTTGTGGCGCCCGGCTTTCGTGATTCCCTGTGAACTCCCTCTCTCACGCGGCCGCCTCCTGAGTGTACTAGTGTCCCGCCCCGCCCCTTCCTTCCCGCCTTCTCGCACCCGCTTCTTTCGCCTCTTCCTTGGCCTAAAGTCACAGATTGGTGTCATGTTAGGGTTGTATCTTGCGAGTTTCCTCTGGGTGATTTTGTCCCGCGTATCTTCCATTCCGTTTTCTTTCTTTCCTCTCCCTCTCCATCCCTTTCGCACCCACTGATCGCTGACAAACACATCAATTATCGCCCATTCTGACTTGACCTTCCCTCGCTCTTCTGATACCTTGACTTTCTACTCTCTTTCCCTGTGTGTGTGTGTGTGTGTGTGTGTGTGTATTCTTTGTTTTTGTTGTATTTTTATTATTGTTATCGTTTTCGTGGCAAGAGAAATTTTCATTGTCTTAGAGAGAGAGAGAGAGAGAGAGAGAGAGAGAGAGAGAGAGAGAGAGAGAGAGAGAGAGAGAGAGAGAACAAGACAAGTAGTAATAAGAACTCGTTACAATGCCTCCAGCCGCAGTACGTGAGAGGTCAAGATCATCAAGGCAGAAGAAGAGAGAAGTTACGACGCGTCTCTCTTGTATGTACCCGTGACCCGCTCACTTGCCACACCTCGTCCATTATAATATATAGCCTTCCTTTCTGACTGCTGCCCAAACACCCTCTTTCTCCCTTACGCATTTATACTCACTTGTAGGAAAATACGTGAAAAAAAGATAGAAAAAAAGTTGATAATTTTTCAGAAGAAGAAAGAAAATAAATAGATTCATACGGTTTTGCATTTTCTTCACTCAGGCTCATATCAAGTTCAAGTTTTCCTAATAATACAATGGGGGAATCTAGACTGGTTCTGAAGGGGTGCGGGGGGGGGGGGGGGGCGCGAAGCATTACTGAAGTTACTAGTAAACTTTTAGTGTAGGACTTCGAGTGTGCGTAGACGTAAATCGTGATCAAGAAACGGAGAAGATCGATTGGTTCAGGGTGGTAATCCAATTTTGTTCTATTTATTACTTTCTCCCCCTCAGAAAGAGAGAGAGAGAGAGAGAGAGAGAGAGAGAGAGAGAGAGAGAGAGAGAGAGAGAGAGAGAGAGAGAGAGAGAGGGGTGGAGGAGGAAGGAAGCTCTCATTTGATTTATTCTCGATTCTATGCGTCGTGTCTCTATTTTTGGAGGGAAGTAGGAAGAAGAAACATTGACATAATGATACAATAAATGGAGTCGCTTGTGTGGTGGCAATGAGGCAATGAGGAGAGGCGTGGCGAGTCGACCACTGCTGGAAATTCACTTAACAGCGTAACTTTGCAGGCGATCAGAGGCAGTGGATTGTCTGTCGCCACGTCAATTACCGCGTCAACTTGAATACTAACTTTGGTAGTGAAAGTAGTGGTGGTGGTGGTGGTGGTGGCGGTGATAGTGGTGGTGATGGGTGTTGCCTCTCACTTGTGGCTGGATGGGAGAGATAGAGGATACCAATTTACGGCGAAAGTGAGGAGGAAAGGAAATGATACATGAAGCACCTGAAGAGCGTCGTATCATTGTCATCACAACCACCATCCCTGAAATCCCTCCATTTATCTTTGCCAATTCTATGTCCACTTCACGCCATTTCATCAAGTTATTCTTACCGCAAGCTGGTTTCTTTTTTAAGTTGTGTGTCTGCCTTCTGTTTCCACTCGCAGCTAGTCACTGTACTCTATATGGCTTTGCTGTCCATCTCGCGCGTGTCTATTTCTTCAGTGCTTTGATTACAGTTGGGCTAATTGAGAATTCCATCTTTGATCTTCTAAACGTGCCTTTTTCTTTCCTCTAGTCTTCCTCAGCACTATAGGGGCTGCCTCGTATAGGTGGTCATACTGGCCTTCTGCAGTCTCCACCCTCTTATGTTCTTTTCCCTATTCATTTCTTTTCTTTTCACTTCCATGTCTTTTTAGTGTTTGTCCTTCAGTTCGACCTCAGCCCTATACTTGTTTTTGTCTTCATCAATGTCGTCATCCTCCCCATGCTCCTCCTCCTCCTCTTCCCCCCCATCTTTCTAGCTTTTATTTACGTCTACTTTGTCGTTACCATCCTTTTCACTTTGATGCTTTCCCCACTGATGGAGCTGATGCACTATGGAAAAAAATGCTAATAACATTCGTTGGCCAGGTAACCTCCTTATACATGCAAGTCAAGAGAATTTATGCTTCTTAGTTCTCGCATGCCTACCTCTTCCTCCTCTTCCTTTATTAACATCTTTATTTTTTGTCATTTCTTTCTCTTCTCTCTGTTTTTTTTCCGCTTCTTTTGTACCACAAGTACTGTGTATACACGAATTTTTCTTACGTCTATATTCGTTATCTCGGATCATCTTATATGTATGTGCACACACACACACACACACACACACACACACACACACACACACCAATATTTAGTAGATGTACATAGTTTTTAGAGTGTCGGGTTAAATCAACTATCGTCCTTGCTTTGAGGTTAAAAAGTCGCAATAGGCAGAGGTATAAAAGAGACTCGAGGGAGGGGGAGGAAATGTGCAGGGCGTGTGGCAAGGGGACAGTGAGCAATGGACAGTGAGTGGAAAGTTGGATTCATTCCTGTAGAGAGGTTTATTTTAACACATTCTTTTATGTTTTTTTTCTTTACCACTAGTTCAATCAACCAACTATAAAAGTAAATCCTGTGTACTGATTGGTTACCTATGTATTTTTCTCGCCTTTTACTCTCTCTCTATCTCTCTCTCTGCACATACACACACACAAAAAGAAAAGAGAAAGAAATACTGTAGCTTCGAGGACAAATTGCTGTTCATTAAGTTGAGTGGAATGTAACGAAAAATAAAGTATCAAGGTGTAAGAAGTTCCGTTGATACTTATTTGAATCTGAGGTACTTTGATATTTTCTTATGCAGCGTGACTTTTTTTTTTTCTAATTCTCAGTAGTCGCCTGTAGGTCTTGTAACACAACTAACTATTCTTCATAGCGTTTTTCAGACAGAACTTTTATGACTTACACATCGGGACAGCGAGGTCACAAACACAGGGGCTACATTATATTGTATCTGCTTCTTGGTTAGTGGAAAGGGATTACATATTAGAGAATTGCTCTTCCTGGTCTAGAGTCCGGCGTGTCTTCTAGAACGTGAACGAGCTTATTCACTACTACATTATGCTGCACTTGCGTCTGTCCATATGTGTATGTACGCGTGTGTTTTGATGGTGCAGGGAGTCATAGTCGGCAGTGTCTTAATTGCATTTATTCTATCTTTATTTGGCCAGTAATCAACGAACACAATTTTTGTTTTGAGCCAAAGGAAAAAGTGAGGCTGAAAAATATGCATTCTCTTGAGGTAGAAAGATCACAAAGTCTCTGGCTTGAATTATTTTCCCTTTGGTGTGGGAAGGAAGAAGGGAGGCAGGAAAGGAAGGCAGGAAGGGAGAGGCTCGGACCAGAATAGAATAAAAAAATGCCCTTGCTTCACATCGTGCGCCTCGAGGCTGTTTTCTCAAGAGAATATTCTTCGTGGACTGTAATCGAAACATGAAAGTTGCTTCACTTGATTGCAGCGAAGCATCTTGCCGGTGATACTCATTCCCAATGGAGGAAAAATTCAAATTAGAAAGATCTTGTTTATATATAAAGTAAGAATTGATATCCATTTCCGTAATAGGCGCAACTTTAAATCTGGTGCGTCCATTTTGTGGAGTGGAAGCTTATGGCCTCACAAGGACGGTCGCTGTGATTGGGTTCAAGACGGCACCACAGTAAATGTACGAAGGACTCAGAAAGTTTCATATCCCCTGATTCTCCTCTTCCGCTCCAGCCTGTGTCTTTGGGAAATTTAATCCTTCAACCTGCTGAAAAATGACTATACTTTAGCAAGATATTTCCCTTGGTGTGTTCCTTCATCCCTCTGAGTATTCCTGTGGGGGTGTGCGCCTGTGTGAGGCTATTTAGCTTTGCCTCACAAGATTAAGTCAATGTTACGCTGCATCAAAGTAATTGGAGAGGAAGAGATGCTGTAATTTGGTCAACCATTTGTACCAAGCTTAATCTGAGATGCTGCAGCCATTTCAGGAGAGATCCGCTGCTACACCTGCCTTGCTTAACGGTGACCACCTCTCTTGGGCAGCAGCATTTTGTAGTCGCTGGGCTGAATGTGGGCCATGTTTTCCCGGCGTCGTCGTCCCTTGAGGGTCAGGTCCTGCTGGTCTCAGGCGGGAGACAGACTCGCAATTTTATC
>CM035194.1:13194900-13200946 GCA_020233015.1 Callinectes sapidus
GGCAGCCTTGGCTTGAGCTGAATGCGGGTGTGAGAATTACTAGCGCTGGGCTCGTGATATTGAGTTATTGCAGTCTAACCAGCCATTAAGCATCTGCTGTTGTTGATGTAACCTTGGCATAAATCCTTATCAGCTGGACTTACTGCTGTCACAATCATCCTACTATTTTCGTGGCTGTCTTTTTGTTGCGTCCACCTGCTGCCCTGTCACTGCCTACCCCGCCTCAATGCAAACTGGTTCCTGGACGACGGCGACGGTGGTGCAGGTAGCAGTGATGGTGAGGATGATGATGGTAATGATGATGATGATGTTAGAGATGAAAATAAAGTGGAGAATAGCAATGATAATAACAATAACGATAATAAGATAACATAAAACGACAATGAAGAGAATAACGAAGGTGAGGACGACGGCGGGGACAAGTATAACAATGATGATGATGGCGGTGACGATGATAATGATAAAAATGATGGAAAGAAAAGAGGAAGAGATGACAATGACAACAACAACAAAGATGATGTGGACGACAAGGATGCTATGGAGCTCAGGACGACAACTATAATGAATATCTACAAAAATAAACGAACAAACAAACATTACAGTATAATACTTAAGGAACTCACGAAAAAAGCGAAAGGAAGTTCACATAAGCACACGGAAATATAAACAGGAAGCAAATAAGGGCGTTTATTTCTTAACCTAATTACGGAGGGCTAAAAAAATCAAGCTTTAGAGTGAGGGACGGAAAGATAATGATAAAAAAGTATATTGGAGAGAGAGAGAGAGAGAGAGAGAGAGAGAGAGAGAGAGAGAGAGAGAGAGAGAGAGAGAGAGAGAGAGAGAGAGAGAGAGAGATGAGTGATAACAAAGAGTGTCACCATAGAAGAATGTTGATGTTGTTAGTGAAGAGGAATGTTGACTGTTGACGAATATTAAGCGGCTTTTGACTGAGTAAATGAGGGCGTGTGTTGAGGCAGTGGGTCTGTCTTTATTGCTAAGCGCCCTATCTGTCTGTCGCGGTCTTGCATTACGTCGTCTACCGGCGCCTGTGATAATCAGTCCGTGTGTTTGTCTGCCTGTTTGTGTGTCTCTCTCTGTTTGTTTGTTTGTCTATATATGTCTCACATTCTTATAAAACTCCATATTCATGTTACTGTCAAGATCGTTCATTTTGCATACATGTCTGCCTCGGCTTTCCGCAGTAATATATCAAATCCAGTGTAAGATGAAAAAAATAAAGATAAAATAAATATGAAAAAAGAAAAAGAAAAGAAGAAAAATAGAAGAAGCAAGCGCCATCTAGCGATAGACACTTGATAACCTATATGAAAGGATGCTGCAAGAAATTTTCATTCCTCATTACTAAAAAAGGCAGAGGTAGAGAGTTTTTTTTGTGTGTGTCTGTACGTATTTATGCCGGTATGTTTGTTGTGCTGTCATATGAACTTGTGAGGTCTACCACTTGATCAATGAAGTCGTGGGAGGGAGGGGAGACATGCTATTAACAAGATCAAAGGAGCAGTTGACATGAAATAGCGGTAAAAGATACCAAGAGATGTAACATTGCAGAGACGAGAAAGAAGATGAAGACTGTCGGTTACAGAAAATGAGTGTGAAGACGAAAGGCTTTTTATTCTATCCTGTCTAAAATAACAATATGAGAGTGACCTTCTATACATGTGGAGGATACTTCACTCTTTTAGATACTGCGAAATTAAAAGCTTTTCGTTTTATCAGCTCCTCTCCACTGGTTGTCTTCACCTTTTCTTATCGCCACAATGTTGCAGAGAAATTCGGTTTTTAAGGCATTGAAAAAATACTAAATTTGCTCAAATTTTAGAAATCAAAAGTCAGGCGTTCTGTGGCATCTCTGCGTGATTTGTTTCTTTCATGAAGAATTGGACATCTACAAAAAGACGTGGAAAATGCAGGGTGGTATCATCAGCGTAGGAGGCGACAGGACAGGACCACTGTTGATAAATCTAGGAGAAAAACAGTGACCATTTACCACAACAGTAAAAGGTTACAAACAAACTTTCAGATTAAGGCAAAAAGCATAAAAGCCATAGGAGGGTAGTTTTGAAATTGAAGCTTTGTGCCTGACTCTATCTAAACCTTTTGATATGTATAAGGGAACCACAAAATTTGTACGTAAATCCATGAAAGAGGATGAGCAAGATGGAATAAGGAAAACCAAAAGATCACCAGTAGGCCATAATGGCGATCAGAAAGAAGTTGTAAAATTGTAAATGTTTAAGAATTTTTCTGCCGAGAACACATTAAAAACTAGGCAGGAAGTTAACACAATAGAATGTTAGTTTGAAGGATTAAAACGGTCAACCTTTTTCGGAGTATTCATCTATACTACTGAGAGATAATTTTGTCTGTTTGCCTCTTTTACTTATTTATTTTTTTCACAACAGGAAAATAAAATTTGGGAGCAAACACCAACACCACTCAACTAGGAATGATCGACAACCCATAACTAAAATTCCAAATACCACGAACTCTGACTCTGTTAAAAGTTATCAGCAAAGTAGCAGCGTCCATAATAATGATGAGGGCTTGAGGATGCAGCTGTAATGGGCGACGAAGATTATACCATGCATAAGAGAGTTGCCTATGAAAGGATACTCCAGCCGCTGAAGTCGCTTACATTATGATAGGAGAAGGAGGGAAGAGGAGTATAAACAATGATAATGACGATACTTAGGGAAATAAAGGTAGTGGAACATGTGGTTGAGAAAAGACTATAGTGAGAGACGGTGGAGGAATAAATAAGAGACCATATATGTGTATACCTTGAGAGCGAGACTATTAGGTACTTAGCCGCTCCTACAGAAAAACCATCAATAGAAATAGTTCTTAAGCTTGAGCAAAAAACGTGTTTGAGTTTCAGTTGCATAAAAAAAGGATTAATGGACAAAGCGATGAGATCAAACCAGCAGCGCTTAAATCACGGCGGTGCGATAACAACAACAACAACAACAACAACAACAACACACACACACACACACACACACACACACACACACACACACACACACACACACACACACAGACGTGCAAATTATACTGACTTACATGAATTTGGATTTTCTTCTTAATAAACTTCATATTTGCACAACATTCATAAATCGTTAAGTCTGTGGGTTTGTGTGTATTTGTATATAAACTAGTGCGGATGTGCGTGTGCATGCGTGTGTGTGCCTTCATTAGTGCCATTGAAGGAAAGCTGTGGAGATTCACACCTGCCACGTCCCTATAATGTTGAGTGGATTGAAACTTGCACAGCTGCCGAACTAATAAGCGCAGATGTGGAAATTTGTGTGTGTGTGTGTGTGTGTGTGTGTGTGTGTGTGTGTGTGTGTGTGTGTGTGTGTGTGAGAGAGAGAGAGAGAGAGAGAGAGAGAGAGAGAGAGAGAGAGAGAGAGAGAGAGAGAGAGAGAGAGAGAGAGAGAGAGAAAGAGTACACAAATAAAAAAAATCCTTTCTACTCTTACCATACCTGCCCACCACCACCACCACCACCACCACCACCACCGGGACCATAGCGTCTGGATCCCTTAACTGCCACGACCACCACCACCTCGGCTGTGGTAGATTATAGGTTCATGCTGCGAGATGGTCATCAGCGTGGCCTAGCGGTGGTGTGGTGGCCGCGGTGGTGATGGTGGTGGAGGCGACCATATTCGTGACGGTGGTGGTGGTTGTGGTGATGGTAGTGGTGGTGGTGGTGGTGGAGGTGGTAATGATGGTGATGGTGGTACTAATAATGGAGGTAGTGGTGGTGACAATAGTCGTATGAATGGTGGTCGTGATGGTGATGGTGGTGATGGTAAGGTGAATGTGGTAATGGATATAATGGTAATGGTGACGATGTATAGAAATGATAGTGGCGAAGACAGTGACGCTGGTAGTGGTGGTGGTGATGGTGATGCTGGTGGAGGTGTTAATGGTATTGGTGAGGGTAATATAATGATGACAATGGTTATGATTGTGGTGGCACTGGTGATAATGTGGTACTGATGGCTCGCTGTAATAGTAGTAGTAGTAGTAGTAGTAGTAGTAGTAGTAGTAGTAGTAGTAGTAGTAGTAGTAGTAGTAGTAGTAGTAGTAGCAGTGGTGGTGATGGTGGTGGTGAAGGTGGTTGTGGCGCAGAGGGTCAACAGGGCATGGGTTGCAAGAAGAAGCATAAGTATTTTGAAGGTGAGTAGTGGAGCCTTCAATAATGCGGTGGTTGATGTTGACAAGGAGCGAGGGAAGCCGATACTTTCAAGAATGCATCGCGATAAACACTTGGGGGATGAAGGGCGCAATATATCATGCGGCAGGAAACCTAACAGTAAGTATCAGCATGTATCTTCTGGGCGGGTTCAAATGGTACTTTAATCAGCTGTGCACTAAAATTATGACACCGTGGCACCTGGTTAGTTTTTGTGGGCTGGACCTGCGTTTGTGTTGCGTTTGGTTTTTGTTTGTTTATATTTTTTTTGTACGAACCACTGTCACTACTACCACTACTATTGCCATTATTATCACTGCTATCACCTTCACTGTTGCTATAACCACACCTTCATAATACCTTCCCCAACTGTTCCCTCATTAGCATTCCCCATTCCATCTCCCACAACCCCCAAACAACAAGCATTTGAAACACCACCACACCACCAAATACTACCAACACGAAACCAACTTCTGCACCGAAACAACAACAGTAACCACTAGAAACACTACCACAACCACAACCATCACCACTCTCACCACAACCATAACTGCTATACACCACCACAACCACCCCACCACGTCCAGCTGTTTGCCTGCCTCCTCCACCCCCTCCCACATTGCCCTCCCCCCACAACACCCCTGCCGGCCGCCAGTACCAAGCGCTGGGAGGCTGGGACAATGTTTACACGAGACTCAAGATTTATGTACCATTTTATGATGTATGGAGGTGTGTAAATGAGGGGGTGTGTGTGGCAGCTACCTGGCGGGAGTACCGTGCTCTTCTCCCTCTCTCTTCTCTCTTCTCTCTCTCTCTCTCTCTCTCTCTCTCTCTCTCTCTCTCTCTCTCTCTCTCTCTCTCTCTCTCTCTCTCTCTTCTTACGACTCTTCTATGCCCGTCTCTTACTACAGTCACTGCCTCCATATCAATTTCGATATTTTACAGTAAGATTAGGTTTAGAGGCTCATCCAAGAGAGAGAGAGAGAGAGAGAGAGAGAGAGAGAGAGAGAGCCCCAGCCCCCGCCCTCCCCGCTCTCTCTCTCTCTCTCTCTCTCTCTGGGACGATGATCAATGCACACCTTGCCGCCACCCATACCTCATCACTCCCTCGGTAGCAAGGGTATATACTGCCTACCTCCCCTGCAGGTGAGCATGGCGCTGCGGCCCTCGGGAACAAAAAGACTGCCAACAAATACAGTGCTATAGGGAGCGCATGGAGGTCAGTCGTCACAGGTACCAAGACTTAAGGTGGGTTGAATTCAGTTTGGTTATTATAGTTAGGTGGGTTGGTTGAGTTAGGTGAAGTTAGGATTAAGTTGGGTTGGATTGGGTTGGATTGGGTTGAATTAGGGTTTAGTTAGGTTTGGTTTGGTTATATTAAGTTTAGTTAGCCTGGTTGCGTTAGGTTATTTCTGCTTAAGTTACCTTTAATCACATTCGGTTGGATTTGGTTAGGTTGCATTGCATTGGGTTAAATTATGTTGAATTAGGGTTTAGTTAGGTTTGGTTTGGTTTGGGTAGGTTTAGTTAGCTTGGATTGGTTTAGATTATGTTTGCTTCAATTACCTCTTGTTACATTCGGATGAGTTAAGTTAGGTTGGGTTGGTTTGGGTTGAATTAAGCTGAATTAGGGCTCGATTTAGTTTGATTAGTTAAGTTAGGTTTCCAAATTACAAAATTGGTTTCGCTGAAAACAGGAGAAACACTAAAAATCAATTGTGTGACTCATGACCACCAGTGAGAGAGAGAGAGAGAGAGAGAGAGAGAGAGAGAGAGAGAGAGAGAGAGAGAGAGAGAGAGAGAGAGAGAGAGAGAGAGAGA
>CM035194.1:13218453-13228497 GCA_020233015.1 Callinectes sapidus
GTTTTCGTTATCTTGTGTTGGTCTGGGTGTCTGCTTGGCTGATTGTTTATGGTTCTCTGTGTATGAGTGTGTTTGCCTCTGTTTTCTCTGTTTACCTTGTTGTTTATGGTGGATTCGTCTCCATCTGCTTGTATCCTTATCATTTTTCTGTCTGTCTGTCTGTCTGTCTGTCTCTCTCTCTCTCTCTCTCTCTCTCTCTCTCTCTCTCTCTCTCTCTCTCTCTCTCTCTCTCTCTCTCTCTCAGTTCTTAACAACACGTAATGTGACAAAGGAAACTAGAGATGTAACAATAAACTAAAACAAAACGTAGAGTGAAATGGAACACAACCTCTTGTGACTGGTCACCGAACAGATACTGATGAAGCTTTATATTTTCTGAGCTGATTCGGTAATGCAAAGATGTGTCCTTTATTTCGGGAATTGGACCAAATTAATTATCACCAATATTCGACCAAAAAATTCAATATCCAATAACAATTTAGTAATAATAAAGCAACATTTCATGGATTCACAAACATACGCACAAAATAAAGAAAAACATTACCAAAACGAGAGCGTGACCATATGAAGTAACACCACTCTTCTACATTAAGATTTAGTGAGAACTCGCGTGTGAGGAAGCATAATGAGAGATGGCAGGTGAATGGTGGAGGTGACGCCCTGGTGGTCGCATCCAGCCACCTTCAAGTCCTGCCAATGTCTTCCCTTTTTCGCCTATCACTGAATGCTTTAGAGTCGCCTCGGTACATGTCGCCCATTCACCCTCTCCTTGATTGTGGCCACGGTCAAGTGCACCATCGGTGGGCAACATGGAAGCTTAAATGGTACAGCTCACTATGACACGCCATCTGCCACACCGCCTCTTGTTCCGCCTTCACCACCATACCGAGGCTTGAAGAAATATGTGCTAGTGATTCTTACTTCTTACTTCCTTGTTCTCCTTTTCTTGCTTTTGATTTTACTTCTCCTTTTTTGTTTTTCTCTTGTTTTTTTTCTTCTTCATATCGAAAAGTTAATTAGTTTTCTTCTCTCTCTCTGTCCTCTTTCTCCTCATCATCGTAACCATTATCACCTCCTCCTTGTTCTCATCCAGCTCCTTATCATTATCTCCTAATTACCCTCCTCCTTGTCGTCCTTCTCTTTAATTAATTTACTTTTTGTCTCTCTTCCCCGCTCTTGTTCTTGTTCTTCTTTCTCTTCACTCCTTCCTCATCTTTCTCCTCTTCTTCCTCTATCTTTTGTTTTCTTCTACACTAATTCCTGCAGCTCCTTTTTATCCACGGTTTTCTTCCTTCTTTTATTTTCACTACTACTACTACTACTACTACTACTACTACTACTACTACTACTACTACTACTACTACTACTACTACTACTACCCCTTTCCCAACAATCGTCTACCACAACCACCACCACCCACCCTCCCACCACCACCACCACCACCACCACTGCTATCACCGTGGCCATCCAAATGCGGGGTCGAGGTGTTGACGACTCAGAGGCGGCGGGAACTGCTATACAGACTAATGGATGGCCGAGCTGCAAATATTGGATTACATTGTGCCTCGCCGGTAGAGGTGAGGGAGCTAATGGTACAGGAGGAGGAGGAGGAGGAGGAGGAGGAAGACAACAGAGCAGCGGAAAGGGTAAGGGAATGGTAGATCGGGAGGGAAAATGATTAGGGTCGTATTCTCAAACACTTCTGTGCCTCACCTTCACTATTTCAAAAGGCTCGATTTAAATTGACACGAATTTTTAAAGTTTATTTTATTATTTTTCTTTTTTACGGCTATAGAGGCAGAGTGATAAGATTTCTACGTTATTGAGAAGAGAAACACTCTTGAAAAAAAAAATGATATGGTGAGAGAGCAAAGTGTTTCTAAATACGAACCTTAGTGATGGTTATATAGATAATACTAGTAAGGTACAGCAGAAGGAAAGGCTAAGGTTGAAATAATGGAGAGAGATGGGAGGGAAAGAAGCGGTGGCAGTGATAGGTAGATGCGTGAGGTGAGGAGAGGTGGCAAGGGAAAAAAAGGAAAGATCTACAGTGAAGGTGGTTTTAAGCCTATTAGTGGGGAGAAGTGTCATAAATGAGATAGTACTCGAGTGAATAGGTGTGGGAGAGTTTTTTTTTATGTAAGAGGGGGAAGCTGGCCAAGGGCAACAAAAATAATGAAAATAAAAAGCCCACTAATTGCCAGTCCCCTGAAAGATCGATAGGGTTAGCCGAAAGTCAGGAATAAATGTCTTGAAACCTCCCTCTAAAGAAAGTGATAGAACACGGTGCACAGTGTCTGAGTGGGTGGGTGGGTGAGAACATGTTGGTCTTCTTTTCTCTTGCACTCAATTCCACTAATATATTTTTTTCTCGATATACTCTCAATCTTACAAAACCTGACGATTGACATGTTTTGGGCCTATCGGAAGATTCAAGAGTGAGGATCAAGAGACACAGACAAGATGCTACATGTACGGTTAAGGCAAACTAGATTAGGTCAGGTTTATGTGACTCAGCTAGTGGCAATACTTTCACGCAAGCTCCGGTTAATTCCTTCGACCTCAACCTTGACGCCTTCCCTCGCCTTGCTTGCCTCACGCGTCTGGCCACTCGTACAATAAAAGAAGGTCCGGGTTTGCCATTAGTGGATTCTCCTGCTGATAAGTCTACTGAAGTGAGCAAACCAATAGAAAGAAGCAGTTTTCCTTAAGCTGCAGCTGGCTTATAGTGTGGAAAGTCTCTTCTGACTCCAGCAACGAAGGATTTAATGACGATACTCCTGTTTCAGAAAGCAAGCTGGCTGTATTTTCGTACATTTTCCTTCATGACAAGATATGAAATATACTCCTGTTCTCTAGTGTTGTAAAAATATCCACATCTCCCAAACAAAACAAAGATGCGGCGAACTAAGCTGTACAGAAAACGTATAAACTTCAACTCAAATAGCAAAAACATTATATAAGCCACGCTACCTGCTTCACATAACAGTAATTTGTGTCAGTATTATTTTTCCTTTATACGCAAGTTTCACATGAACATAAGAGAAGCCACTGTGTTCTTTGAAGCCAAGCGTGACGCCACACCTAATGAAACCTTTCTTTTCCAGGTTTGCTCGACCGAATAAACGTGTTGGTGTGGAGTGTGGTGATTTTTTTTTTCTCGGCAAGGGTGGGGCGGCTTATTTCAGTCACATAATTTTCCTTCTCTTTTTCTTTCTTCACGATATGACGCCCCACCTTGTTCACAGTGTACTTTGAAACCATGTAAGTTTCATTCACAGAGCTTGACGGCAGAACTGTGGTGTTTATTGTAATGTTATCAACTGCAAAACGATTTCGTGTATCTCAGTTATCTTCTTTGGATTCTTCCACAAAAAAATGTCAAGGTAAGAAATATAAATCCTTATCAAACGGCGAGACTGACACGTTCCCTGGAGAGTAACTGGTCCACAGGTCACGAATTCTGGATTCTCTGCATCCACCACCGTATTGGCGTCCAATACCGACAAGCAAGTTATCTGGTTTGTTTCTATGTTTGCATTAGCGGGCTGGAGTGTACGATGGGAATGAGGAAGAAGAAGATGGAGGATGACGATTGATTGTTTGATAAAGGGATTATTGACTGAATAATAATCATAACATTGGCACCTCAACAGGTACAAGCATATTGTATCGGATATCAAGATTAAGTAAATTCATATCAATGTGAAATATTAATGAAATTCCTGAGTCTAATGTACAGTGTATATAGAAAACAAAAACCCCGATGAACCGCGCACACATGGTAAAACTTATATACTTATAAAGATGTTTATGAAGGCAAGCTTCCATGAAAGCGGAGAAGGTATGGAAAAGAATGAGACGGAGAGGAGTGACTGACTGAACAGCTAAAAACGTGGTCGAGAATATCACAAGCTGGAGTGAACGAAAACGAAGACTTAGAAAAGAGAAAACGTAGGACAAGTGTAGCGGGAAACTCATAAAGAGATCTAAATGACACAGGAACACCAAAAGATCCGTACTGACTCACATACAAATTTGTACTGCATAATACTGACTTCTCGGTGTCTGTGATACGTACATCAATAAAACCTTATTTAGATAAGAAAAAAGAAATGTCCGACAACAAAGCTATCAAATAAACATAAACAAAATTCCCAGGATAAAGCCAGTACTAAAACAAAAACAAATCAATATACCGCAGAGCACCGCACCTCACCCATCACGGCGCCTCGCAACCAGCGTGACGAAGCAAACACGGCGGAAGAAACACAAAACAGAACGACTAAAACAGCGAAAACGGCCACTCCCCTTGTCTTGATGGAGAGAAAGGAGGAGAAGAAAGAAGAGAGGGATGAGAGGGAAGAGGAGAAATGAGAGGGAAGGGGGAGAGAGGGGCGATAGGTAAGGGAAGGTTAGGGAAGGGGAGGGAAGGTAGGAAGGTTCATATATCGCATCACTGTCTTGAGGAGTCGTGTTCGGATCTCTTTACTGCTCTCCGATGCTTCGAACTCTGAGTAACAAGTTGGTCGCCGCCACCACGACGAATTGGAGAGAGAGAGAGAGAGAAAGAGAGAGAGAGAGAGAGAGAGAGAGAGGGGGGGGGGGCATCATGCATATGGAAAGAACGTTCCTAGAGATATGGAGAAAGGAAAAGTGATGAGATGGGATGAAGAAAAGGAGAAGTGTGTGGTGACGTCCGGGAGAATGGAAGGTTTTGTAAGGAAATAGAAGGAAAGAAGCAAATGGATGACGTGTAAAGTGTGAAGGGAGGAAGCATGGAGAACCGAAAAAGGAGACTTGGAAGGGAAATAAATGGTTTAGCTTGTGGCGTCGATAGGAAATCAGAGAAAGGTGAAGAAAAAGCTAGCTGGAAGAGGACCAGGTAGAGAAGCTAGAAAGCTTTGTTTTAGTACATTAAAATATCAATCTATCAATCAATAAAAATGAAAATGAAACAGGAAGAGGACAGGGAAGGATAAAAGAGTGGAAAAGGTTGATTATAGAAAGAAAAATTAAAAAAGGAGAATGTGTGTGTGTGTGTGTGTGTGTGATTACATATAAATAAAAAAATAATGGTGTGCATCGGCCGGGAATCGAACCCGGGCCTCCCGCGTGGCAGGCGAGAATTCTACCACTGAACCACCGATGCTTATGATTACGATCGTAAACAAAATAGTAAGTTCCTAAATAACAAAAAAATACAATTAAAAAAACTTCGAGAAGAATAAGAAAAGAAAAAATAAGAAGAATATGGAAAAAAAAAAGCCAAGGTGAAGAAGAAAAAGGTGAGGAGGAGGAGGAGGAGGAGGAGGAGGAGGAGGAAAAGAAGAAAAGAAGAAAAGGATGAGGAGGAGGAGAAAAGAAGAGAAGAAGAAAAGGAAGTGAACAAGAAAAGGAAGTGAAGAAGAAAGAGGGGGAAGGAGGAAGAGGAGGAGGAGGAGGAGGAGGAGGAGGAGGAGGAGGAGGAGGAGGAGGAGGGCTCAGGAAAGGCAATGGAAGGAGAGATATCACTACTTTTATCTGAGTCTTTATCGCTACACAACGTTCAACATTCAAGCGACTAATATCGACTCTTATGTTAATGCCTTGTTATCTATTGACGTCGCCTTCTGATGGATATATTTTCATTTTCCTAAAGCTAATGTCTGCGTGTAGGTATTCCAGTACGTGTGTGTGTGTGTGTGTGTGTGTGTGTGTGTGTGTGTTCTATTATGTTTGACTGTTTAAATGTTTGTATGTATGTTTGCTTGTCTGTACTTTCTTCTTTTTTTTTTGCCTATAACAACGACAATAAGTTTTGTTCTATTTTTGCATCTATGTGTAAGAAAGTTTTGTATGATTTTCTATTTGGTTTTAGGGTTTATTTCTATCAGTTAGTTTATAAAGAAGCATTTCTCTCTCTCTCTCTCTCTCTCTCTCTCTCTCTCTCTCTCTCTCTCTCTCTCTCTCTCTCTCTCTCTCTCTCTCTCTCTGTAGCGTGTTTTCTAGTTAGTTCACACAATCTATCCCAAGCATGCCTAAGTATACCGTTCACGTGGGACGCTCCTCTCTCTCTCTCTCTCTCTCTCTCTGTACCGGATACATCACGATGATCTACACTGGGAGGGCTTCAGTCATACAGTGCAACGCTCCCTGCACCACTCAAGCCTCGCCCTAAACTTAACCATTACTTGTCCGATGCAAGGATCCGATAAAGGGGTAAAGCGATATCCCCTTGCGTGGCCAGATTTAGGAGCAGATCACCCTGACTGGAGCAAAAATGTGTGTGTGCGATATACGTAAATCTCTCCCTCTCCCTCTCTCTCTCTCTCTCTCTCTCTCTCTCTCTCTCTCTCTCTCTCTCTCTCTCTGTGGCCGCCTCGCCGTCCCCCACCCCCCGTCACAGATGTACCGTGATAGGCCAGCCACACATCACACACACTGAGCATGATTCCTGCGATAAGAGGGGACACTGGGAGGGTCTCCGCTCACAGTACTCGCCTGTAAACACCAATTAACTACGCTGTAGGTGGCAAGGGCGGAAGAGGAGGA
Organism: Callinectes sapidus; assembly: GCA_020233015.1. Lineage (NCBI taxonomy): Eukaryota > Metazoa > Arthropoda > Malacostraca > Decapoda > Portunidae > Callinectes > Callinectes sapidus. Next base: position 13,224,988 of record CM035194.1, read on the forward strand.
CGAGAAGACTTGAAGAGAGGCGAATATGGTATGGCAGAGGAGGGAAAAAACTGGGTGAAGGAGGCGAGAGAAGGAACGAGGTGTATGAGGAAGAGAGAGAAGGAAGGTGAGGAGGTGGAAAGAGATGCGAATATGGCGTGGCACAAGAGGGAAAAAACAATAGGTGAAGGAGGCAAGAGGAGGAAAAAGGGTGGATGAGGAGGAGGATGGAGAGAGAGATGAGGAGGTGGAAAGAGAGAGAGGTAAATATGATAACTGAGAGGGAAGTAGTTTTTTTCCTTTTAGAAAGAAAGGGAGGATGAAAAAAAAAAAGGATGAAGTGGTTATGAAAATAAAAAAAAAAACGTCAAAGTTTGTGAGAAGAAAAGAGATAGAGATAGAAGATTTAGTTATGAAGTTAAAAGAATTCCCTAGCGATATAATTGGGAGAGAGAGAGAGAGAGAGAGAGAGAGAGAGAGAGAGAGAGAGAGAGAGAGAGAGAGAGAGAGAGAGAGAGAGAGAGAGAGAGAGAGAGAGAGAGAGAGAGAAACCAGGCATGCACACACACACGCGCGCGCACACACACACACACACACACACACACACACAAATAAGCATTAGGCCAGACACAGACAAACAGGCCTAAGATATAAGAAAGAAAAGAGAATGAATAGAAGAGCGAATGAATGAAAGGAGACACAGAAAGGCTCAAAGGAAAGAAAGAGGAAAGAGACAAACGAAAACAATAATCCCAAAATGAAGAGAAAAGGAATGAAAGAGAAGCATGACGAGAGAGTGACAGGAACGGAGGTATAAGAGGAGAGAGAGAGAGAGAAAGAACGAGAAAGAAAATGTAAAGATAAACTTGGAACTGCCTTGTGTGTGACTGAGGATTCCGGGTCTCGTAATGAGTGCAATAAATAAATGGTCGTATTACCTCCGCTAAATAATTGTATCGTAAAGTAATTCTCCCAGTGCCGCTATAAAACTATTCGTCTTCTTGAATTACCATGTGTTTGATTTCTTTTTTCTCTTACTGGCTTCCTTCAGTGGTGGAAGTGGCGGTGGTGGTGGTGGTGGTGGTGGTGGTGGTGGTAATATTGGCGGTGTTTGTAGTGATAATAATAGTGGTTGATAGCGGTTGGTGTTGGTCAAGTGAGGGTAATGTTAGTGGTACTTTTCTTTTTTTTCGTTTATCATAAGGAATTTCAAACAATAACAAACTTACTTGCCCTTTTCAATTTAACTCTATTACACTACATTAAGTATTATCAGGGAGAACCTAACTGTAGTATCACCAAACGAGAGAAAAAGAAAAAAACACGAGAGAGAGAGAGAGAGAGAGAGAGAGAGAGAGAGAGAGAGAGAGAGAGAGAGAGAGAGAGAGAGAGAGAGAGTCACTATTTTTCTGCAAAATTATATGAATATTTAATCTATACTAAGATAGTGTGTGTATGGTGCTTGGGGTCGAGATGGTGGTGGTGATGGTGGTGGTGGTGGTGGTGGTGGTAGTGACGACGGCGTTAGTAGTTCTAATGTCGTGGTAGTAAAGGAGGAGGAGGAGGAGGCGGTGGTAGTGGTGGTGGTGGTGGTTGTGGTGTCGGTGTCAGTAACAGACAGTGTAACCAACCCAACCATAACTTACAATCAGGATGGAGGAACAAGCAGTTTAGCCTCCCCCTTCCATGCCTCTTCTCTCCGTCCTTCTACAAGCACCAAGGACAAAAAAAAAAGAAGAAAAAAAAAAAAAAAGACGGAACGGTGAATGGGCAATAAAAAATGAAAAAGTGGTGATGATAAGTACCTACTGCTGGGAGGAGGAGGGGGAGAGGAAGGGGGGGGAAGGGGTGGGAGGAAGCAAGGAAGCCACGGAGGAGGAGGACGACGACGAGAAGAACGTGGAGGAAAGGGTGAAAAGAGAGAATAACAGAAAGAAATCCAGAAGTCAGAACGGAAATGATAGTAACATCTAATATATTCTGAGAACAATGTTGTAGAAGGGAAGGAAAAAAAGGGACTTAAAGAAACGGATACCACAAGGAGGTGAAACAAGTCTGAGGAATGTAGATATAAATAAAAATAATGATTAAGAATGAATAGATAAATGTGTAAAAGAAAGCCAAGGTAAATAAAGGAAAAAAAGCTACAACGGTGAGTGAGCCACAAGACAACAGTAACAAAACAAATGCAACGCAATGACGGACAAATCAGACAAATCAAAATACATAAACAAATAAATGTATAAGGACATAAATAAACACAGAGAATATACAAGTGAGTAAATACATAAACAAATTAATCAACTGTCAATACATAAACTCATTCAGATATATAAAAAAATGTTTAATTGATAGACTAATGATCATTAATTATTTGTCCACGAGAGGAGCACTAAACATAACGCCACATAGCTGGATATGATAACAAATAAATGATACAAACAATGGCCATCCGTAATTATGCCGCCCTCGTTACTCTTAACAATGACACACGCACAAAATTCCGGATGAACAAAATTTCACTGTCATTCCTCCCTTATATCCCAACATGAATCTATTAACAAAATGTAAATATTCTTATCCATTCAGTGTTGGGACGCGTTTTTTTTTAATATTCTTTCCCTCTTTTTATTTCGCTATTTTATAAGACATCAAAAAAGTCATGTGGGAATTAAAATGGTACGGAGTGTGGCCATTAATCTTCTCGCTTCCATAAATCCTCCCTGATGTCAATAAAACTCCTAACCACACCCAAAACTCGTGGTATAAATACACCCGCAGTACTGAAAGGGTTAAGGAGATTGATAGTTGGATTTCTTTGATTCCTTATTCATTCGTACAATTTTTCCATAAACACTAATAAACATAACGTAAGTCTTCAGAGGAGGTTCCTGTAAAGTCTTCCCGGGAACTAATAATCAGCGAACTGTTTGGAATCTGCGCTGTGAGACGTGTGAATCTGAAGCCAACTTTGTTATCTAATGCTTCCAATAATTGACCTCTTCTCCCTCTTCTCTTCTCTCTCTCTCTCTCTCTCTCTCTCTCTCTCTCTCTCAGTCGCTCCTGTGGCGGCACCGGTTCGGTTTTCCATTTATGAACCTGCCGTTGCGTCGTCGCGGCTGGTAAGTGTTTGCTCGAGTGCCTGTCTAGCGGCCTAATGTGATTTGCGAGGCAGCTTCAGCCTGGAGGGGGAAAAGAAATCTGAATGCTGAGCGTTTCCAATCACCCGGTGAGAAATTGGTAAATACATTTCAGGGGGGGATGTTACTGAATGGAGAAAGGAGGAGGACGAGTAGGACGAGGAGGAAAGGAGGATGAGCAGTAGGAGGAAGAGGAGATAGAGGGGGAAAAAATATGATAGGGAAGAAGGTAAAAGAATATGGTGGTTAGGGCAGGTAGGAAAAGGAGGAAGGGAGGTGCGGTAAAAGGATAAATCTTTAGAGGAAAGATAAAAGTTAAGAATGAAGAGGACCAGAAAGGGCAGCAAGAGGTACAGAGAGAGAGAGAGAGAGAGAGAGAGAGAGAGAGAGA
>CM035194.1:13249431-13262755 GCA_020233015.1 Callinectes sapidus
GAGAGAGAGAGAGAGAGAGAGAGAGAGAGAGAGAGAGAGAGAGAGAGGAAAATTGACCTTGAATTCTATTATGAAATAAGAAAAAGAACTATGCCAATTGGTTTGAGGTCTGGCAGAAGGTACAGTAAGAAAAAAATATAAAAAAGTAAACACACACGCGCACGCACACACACACACACACACACACACACACACACACACACACACACACACACACACACACACACACCTGCACCTGTACACGCACGCCTCACAGTCGTCCTTTGTTTCTGCGAGGCCCAGAAGCAACTCCTGATCTGCGATAATTCACATCCTGGACCCTGGCTTTACGAAACGGTGCTGCCACAGAGAGAGAGAGAGAGAGAGAGAGAGAGAGAGAGAGAGAGAGAGAGAGAGAGAGAGAGAGAGAGAGAGAGAGAGAGAGAGAGAGAAACAAGAGCATACGGTATAAAAATAACATCACATACCGTATGTTTCTTATTCCACGGGTTGCGTAAATTGAATCACGTCAAGATCAAGATGAAGATTGATTATACAACTCCCTAAAAGTATTGAATGTAATAATTTTTGGGGCACAATTCAATCATAAATATTTGTGTCTATATAACTAGATAAAAAAAAAAAAAAAAAAAAAACTACTTGTATTATTATTATCATTTTGACCGCGATGTAGGAGTAGCTATAAAAGAAGAAGAAAAAGGCAGTTTCAGCTTCCCTTAACCCTTTCTCGATTTTAAAACATTCGATTAGCTTGTCACGCTGAATGACTTTCTCGGCAACAAAACATGTGTAATTTTACCTGCTCCTCTGCGATAAGGTTTGTTGTACAGCTGGACTACCTCATGGCGAAGGGACGGACAGGTCTTTATATTGTCAGGGATGCAGACCACTTGGATGCGAGTGTGTTCAGATCTTACCACATCGTTACAAAGAGCCACCAGAACATCCCTGTCCAATGAGCAAAGTTTCTTGGTTTCTTATTTCCTAAATTCATGAAAGAAATGTACCGAGTTTTGTAATTCTAACAACGACAATTCTAACATACTTGAAGGTTTCACTGCGAACGTTTAATCATGTATCATACTTTTCTTTTCACTTGAGTAACCACGACTGTTCTTAATAAGGCGTTCTAGATTCATCAGAATGTTCCTTGATGTCGAAAGAGTTCTGCTGATGGCACTGTCAAGATTACTTTGGTGATACATTAAAATTAGTTTTCAGTTCGATGTCGTAAATCAAGTCTTGCAGTGAAATTATATCAATAATATTTATTTTTGTACGTTTTCTTTTCTTACAAACAACATGAGTCTCAGAACAGATATTTCCGGGCCAAAACGTACCACTAATGCACACTGTGGCACAGCTATTCATGATAACAACATCACTTGGCTGCCCATCCGAGTGTTGAACAGTTTCTTTAAACAGCAAATAATGTTACCTCGTATTTCCTTCTCATTATTCTCTTGTGTAACGTATTATTTCAGGCTACACACGCACACACACGCACACACACACACACACACACACACACACACACACACACACACACACACACACACACACACACAAACACACACATTTTTAGCCATCACGGGACAACCCACGCCCAGCCTAACACAGCCTGGCCCAGTACAGACCAGTCTAACTCAAGCCAGGCCAACCCAGCATGACTCTCGTCCCCAATTCCTCCTGAAGACGGCGGACATAACTCCAGGACGCGACACGCACCAGGACGCCGCACACGGCCAAACACAGAGAGGGAGGAGGAGGAGAAGGAGGAAGGGAGTTAGGGAGAGCCTTACCTGGGAGTAGGTGACCGAAGTGAAGGGAAACCTGACGATGCGCTGAGGGCTGCTGAGAGGGCAGGGCGCGCGCTGAGTGGCATCTTGACGGGTACCTGTTGAAAGGCCAATTATATGTTTAAAAGTGGGTTGTAGGGAAGAGCGACCACGCGTATGTAAGCAAGACGCGGGAGCAGGAGGGATGGGGTGGGGAGAAGAGGGCGAAGGGAGGGAGGAAAGGAGTAAGGGGAAAAGGGAGGTTAGAAAATAATGGTTAGCACAACAAGGTGGTGATGGATGATATGAATAACATTAACGTAATGAGGTCAACAAGACTCATCAGGTAAAGCTTGACCTAAATTCTGAATAGTCATTAGCATTAGGAATCGTCTGAGTGGCTTCTCAGGTGAACACTGGTAAGCATAAAGAATTCCTCACTAATATACATCACAAATAAAAAGCTGGGTAGTAAACATCACCGATAAAAAGCTCGGTAAACACACTGGTAAACTGGTTGTACAGAGAATCATAAGAGTCGATTCCAGAACGAAGACTGCACAGCATAAAGTTGTTTTTACCAATAAACATCAATGAAAACGCCGGGAAAACACACCGGCAAATTGGTTAGAGTGGCAAGAAGTGATGGAAGCAAGCGATAGCATCAGCACGTGATGGCGGCCGTGGTGACTGGCGCGCCTCGGGCCAGACCTCCCACCCCCACATGCATCACCCCGCCGGCTCCTGAAGCACCTCCCGAGGCCTCGGTGGGCGCGGCCAGTCAAGCTGAGGCGAGGCGTCTCCACCCGACCCGAACCGGCGATGAGGATGAGAAAACCACCCTCACTCTCTCCTTTTAAGGTGTATTAACATTTTATCCAATAGTACACAAGGCATGTGGAACAAACATCAACAACAATACATATCAGTCTACAGCCATCATGTTCCCTCTTCATCACTCGTGCAGCTGAGTCAGAGTTGTGGTGCAGAGAACGTTAAGATCTGCACTACCTCCTTCCCTCCCAACGCATCACCCGCGGGAGAGAAAACACGGCGATTCTTTAAGGCGATGCTGGCAAAGAACCTTCCCTCTCGATCCCTCAACCTCCTTGTATGTACACATCCACCAGTAGTGATGACTCCCTCGCTGCGCTCACATTTCACCCTCTCGTGGGAGCACACACACACACACACACACACACACACGTTTTCTATGGATCCCTGGTAATTAACACTCACTTCAGTTGCATCCCCAATGTCCATTCAAGTGAGCTCGACCTCGCACCGCGCTCTTCACGCCGGCATGAGTGTCTTCCTTACCACCATTCGTCCCGCCCTCAGCGCCGCACACCGAGCCTCGCCCGTGTGTTCACAAACCTTTCTGCTCATCGTTCACAGTCACCATTGCGTCACACTCCAGAGGGGTGTGCAACGAAGCGTGGTATTTTATTTTTTCAGCATCCTTCCCACCCGCTGAGAAAAGGGAAAGGAACAAGAGCTTTATGACTCATTATTGAAATTGAGGAAAATATCTGCGAGGCTACAAGACGACCCTCGGGTATACCATGACGACCGTGGCTCCGGGAAGCTTGTAACGATGAATTCCCAAGGCGCGGAGGGAGGTACGACTACACACTAACCTTGGCTCGTCTTCTTATTTTATTCTATCTCTTACCATCTCGCACCGCAGCCACGAGCCGCACTGAGACGTCTCCAAGTTGCCTGCCCGGGAGACAAGACGGCAGGAACTAAAATGTAATAGAGTTCCTAATGATCAAACTCGGCCAAGAACACAAGCAGCAAAAATGAGGAACCAGTGTTGAATCTGTTACTCCACCCGCCGTGACTGGAAGGCATGTGTGTGTGTGTGTGTGTGTGTGTGTGTGTGTGTGTGCGTGCTCATCTCGTATCCATTGCACGATAATAGCGCCGGTGTTTTAACGATGCCGAAACAAATCAGCGTTAGCGTCCTTTAGGTGAAAACTGCTGGAAATTAGAAAATAACGACGCACCTTAGCGAGGCAGCCTGTCAGGAGGTTAGCCTTAGCGGGCGAAATACCTCAAGGGATTCTTTTGGCCGAGGAGCACCGTGAGTTTTCCTCTTTGGGATGCTCAGCCATGCTCGTTATTTTCACATCGCCTTGCCTTGTCTTGCCATGAGAAGCTTCGACAATGTTCCACAGTTTGCTGATGGGAGAGGAAGGGGAATATTGAGGAATACATCGACGTGTTAAGATGGGAAGCAAGGAAAGGGGAACGTAGGGAAGGAATGTGGGGAAAAAAAAGGAACAGGAGATAAGGGAAGCGAAGGGTGAAAAGAGAATAGAAACAAATATTAAAGGGATGTGAAAAGGAAAGGAAAGAAAGGGAAAAGGGAGAAGAGGGAAAAGAGAGGGAAGGGAATGAAACGTAGAGAGAAGAGAAAGGGAAGGGAATCGAGGTAAAAAATAAAAAGGAATTGGAAAGATGAAAAAAAGGAGAAAGGGAATGGGAAAGAATGATGCTAAAAGAAGAGAAAAAGAAGGAAAAGGGCTGGAGATGACAGAGAAGGGAAGTGAAAATAAAAGCAAAGTACATGAAAAGGACGGAATAGAAGGTAGAACACGAATTTAAAAAAAGATGAAGGATGAATAAAAAAAAGTAAAGGAAAATAAAGTAAAAGATAAAAAAAAAAAAGAGAGAAAAGATGGGAGCAGAAAGAGAGCCATCAATATTATCACCATCATCATTACCCTCATCACCACCACCATCATTACTTTATCTTAATCACCAACACTTAATTACTCTTGGCAATATCACCTATGCAATCATCCTCGTGTAATATCTTTTTTTTCTCTCTTTTCCATTTCTTTTTTGGCTTCCTCCCAGCTGTTACCGTCCACCAATGCTTCTCCCCGTTGCCTTCACCCGCTCACCCCCCCCCCAAACCCAACCAAACTCCCTCCATTAACCCTCTCCCCCCCTCCCCCGTACCCCTTTGCCTCCAACCCCCACTATACCCGGTAATCGCCGCTCTACTGTTAATTGCAGGTTCTTCGTCGAGCCACAGCCGAAGGGAGTCTCTTCCGTCATGACTGTTTTCACCCTTCACCACCAAAACTCTTCCCTCGGCAAGCCACGTGTTGGGTGAAGGAGAGGAGGAGGAGGAGGAAGAAGAAGAGGAGGAGGAGGAGGAGGAGGAAAGGAAGACGAAGATGAGATGAAAGCAGAAGGATGATGCTCAGTGTTTCGTTGGTGCATATCTTTTTAACACACCCCTTTACAACACTCTGTTCTGCAGTTGAGAGTCCCCTCCTATACCCCCACCACGCTCCTTCCTGCTAACCGCCCCCTCCCCCCCCAAACACGTCCCCCCTGATAAAGATCTCAGCAGGTACTAAAACTACAGAAATGAGCCAAGATTTATGGAACGCACATTGCCCCTTCCAGTGCATAATATCTCGACCTGGAGAAGTGGCCACAGACTCCGTAAAGTGTGCGTGATTTATTGAAGGAGTAGTAGGAGCGTTGGGAGGAAGAGCAGGAGGAGGAAGAAGAAGAAGGATTGAAGGAGAAATGAGTAAGGTATGATGGGAGGAGGAGGAGGAGGAGGAGAAGTGGGAGAGGGGAAAAAAGGATGAATATTTGACGGACTGAAGGGAGAGGGGAGGAGGAGGAGGTGGGAAAGAGGTAGGTGGAGGAGGGCGAGGGAGGAGTGAGTGGGTAGCACAGGTGAGGCAGGGAGTGACGGCCCGGCGGTGGAAAAAAACTACGATTCCATTGTTGTTTAGGCCAAGACGGAAAGACGGGACGAGGGAGGAACGGGGGAGGGACGTGGATGAGAGAAAGAAAGAAAGAAAGAAAGAAACCGTGGAAGGAAAGAAAGGTAGGCAGTAAACGAAAGAAAGAGTGAATGCCGACGAAAGGCGAGTGTAGAGGGGAAGAAAAAAGGAAGGTTTTATGTACAGGAAAGAATTTAAGATGAAAGGCGAAGAAAGAAGCGAGGAAGAAGAAGTGAATGATGCAGAGATGGGAGATATATGAGGGGAGGAAAGGGAGGAGGAGGAATACGGTGAGGGAGGAGCACGAGTCGCAAAGAGTGAGGGAGGAATGGAAAGAAAGGAGGGAGGATGGGAGAGGGCAATGGGTGAGGGAGGAGCGCTGAGTTGGGGTGAGGGAGGGAAGGAGGGAAGGAAGGGCACGGGTCGTGTTTACGTGGTCGACCAGATGTATAAGGAGAGGATTGTGTGTGTTTGGACCGTCAGCTGCGGGCGAGGGAGGGGGCGAGGGAGTGCAGGGCGAGGGAGGGAAGTAGAGGAATGGGGAGAGAGGGTAGTTGGGAGAAAGAATAGGAGAAGCAAGGAGGGAGAATGAAGACAGCCGTCCTCACCTCATCCCCCCCATCCACCCCTTCCTGTGCTGTCTAATAGGAGAAAGAGATAGAAGGAGAAGAGGAGGAGGTAGTGGGGAGAAAGAATGGGAGAAGAAGCAAGGAGGGAGAATGAAGACAGCCGTCCTCACCTCATCTCCCCCATCCACCCACCCCTTCCTGTGCTGTCTAAAAGGAGAGACAGACAGAAGAAGAGAAGGTAGTGGGGAGAAAAGGAGAGACAGACAGAAGAAGAGAAGGAGGTAATGGGGAGAAAGAATGGAAGAAGAAGCAAGGAGGGAGAATGAAGACAGCCGTCCTCACCTCATCTCCCCCATCCACCCACCCTTTCCTGCGCTGTCTGAAAGGAGAAAGACAGAAGGAGAGGAGGAGGAGGAGGAAGAAGAAAAAATAATAAATATATAAATACATAAGGATGCAGTCTGAGGGAGTTCAGTGCTTGAGTATAATTGCGGATGGGCCGTGCGTATCAGGCCTCCTCATCGTATAATAACGAGGCTCCTTCTTTCCGCGGGCAGGGCGGCGGGATCGACCACGATATAAAGGTGATCTATGAGCGAGCAGGGCAGACGCAGCGAGCGGGCACATCACAGTCGTCAGGTGGTGGTGGTGGTGGTGGTGGTAAGGGTGGTGGTGGCCCGGCCTGAGCTACACAACCCCCCACCCCCCCCTCTCTCTCTCTCTACTCTGCCCTCAGGTACATAATTTATTTACCTCTTTGTGACAATAAACTTCGTAGCTTATATCTCGTCTTTCTTTTCCTGCTACTTTTACCTTTTTTTTCGCTCTCGTTATCGTCATTTCCCCTTCCCTCTGTGTGTGTGTGTGTGTGTGTGTGTGTGTGTGTGTGTGTGTGTGTGTCTTTTTTTTTCCTCGCTTCCTTGAAATGTGATAAATTTGAGGCTTCATCCCAGCACTCACGTAATTCAGGTCCTAATGGGCAGCTCCCGCTATCACTGGGACCAGCCGCCGACGGAGAGACACACGCTGAGACTAACGAGGCGGAGAGCGCGTTTTTAGGAACAAATAATGACTTCTGCATCCTATCCCATCCCGAGAGAGAGAGAGAGAGAGAGAGAGAGAGAGAGAGAGAGAGAGAGAGAGAGAGAGTTAAATATGATCTCAAAATCTGTACAGGAAACAGGATATGATAAACTTTTGCATTTCTTATTTTTTTAATATTTTTTTCTCGTTTCCCTTCTCTAGTATCAGCGCGAAAACTTTACTTGCCCGATCCACCGCTGAGAGAAAGAAAAATAAATCAACATAAAAAATACGAACGAAATGTTTTATTTATTCAGGTCTTTTGTTTTTCTCCTACATAGGGAGATCAACAATTCATCTTTAAGCACGCCCATCTATGCCTCCGCCCTTCCTCTCTTGCCTTGTCCTCCCTTCTTCCCTCCCTCCCTCCCTCTCGTCTCGGCTCGTCTCTTTTTCTCCCTGGCCGTCAATTCTCGTCACTGAAGAAGAATCGGAGCAAGAGAGAGAGAGAGAGAGGGAGAGAGAGAGAGAGAGAGAGAGAGAGAGAGAGAGAGAGAGAGAGAGAGAGAGAGAGAGAGAGAGAGAGAGCTGGCTAATGTAGTATTCAATCGGAGGAGACGAAGGATAGAGCATTTACTTCATATCGGAGTTTAGCAGTCATATCACTCTCAACTCCCAGGGTTATTGTTCTATTACGAAACTTGTACCATGTCGATCTGAAGTATTCATTGCATCAAATTTCTACGTATGTCACCTTAACATTATTAGAATTCTGAAGGTGACCAGTGTTAACGTACGTCTTAAGCCATCCACCTAGTAGAATCAAGGCCACTATCTACTACGTCATCAAAGGATTTCAAGACAAAGGACCGCATTCTGAAACACTCTCACCCTGTTCCTCCAGTATTTCAAAAGTCTATACTTGAGATTACCTGGGCTTTTAAGAGTGCTTTTACGGTTTTACAAATAGATTATATTGTTTATAGAAGAAACAGACTTGATAACCAAGCTAATCATCTCAGTGGCCTTTGAAAGTAGTTTTGGTAAAGGAGTAAAGAGTTTCTGAATACGAGCCTGAGTGTGTGTAAAAACTATCCTGGGCTTTTAAGAGTACTTTTACAGTTTTACAAATAGGCTAACATGACTTCTATATTGTTAACAGAAGAAACAGACTTGATAACCAAGCTAATAATCTCAGTGGCCTTTGAAAGTAATTTTGGTAAGGGAGTAAAGAGTTTCTGAATACGAGCCTGTGTGTGTGTAAGAACTATCAAGCACCAGCATCGATCATCAGTGGCGGGAAAAGGAGACCCTGAAGCAAGTTAATAAGTTAGTAATAACGAGCGGAAAGATAGTGAGAGAATACAAACTCTCAGAAATGTGGTGGCAACAGTGAATGAAAGTGGTAAAAAGAACGAGAGAGATAGAGAGAGAGAGAGAGAGAGAGAGAGAGAGAGAGAGAGAGAGAGAGAGAGAGAGAGAGAGAGAGAGAGAGAGAGAGAGAGCTATATCCAATGGTTAAGGAGAAAACGAGGACAGGACGGGAGTAGAGGGAAGAAGTAGGGACAGCAAGAGGAAGGAAGAGTTAAAGAAGGAGGGGGAGGAGGGGAGGGGAAGGGGGAGAGATAGATAAGGAGTCGGCATTACGGAGGGACGGGGTGTCGCAGACGTAAACAAAGGAAGCTCAGGAGAGTGGCGGCGACAGAGGACACACAGATGCGCCGCGTAGACAACACCCAAGAAATATGTGAGCAGCGGTACCAACGGAACTAATTCGGAGCGAAACCCAAGACACACACAAGAAAAAAAAGGGCGAGGGAAAAAAAACATACAGGAAATATATGTACAAAACTCTTGAAACAGATTATGGTCTGCGATGCACCGAGGAAAATTGTATGGATTGTCTTGTTTGTTCCTGTGTCTGTCTGTCTGTCAGTGTGTATGTCTGTCTCTCCGAACGTCTGTGTGTCTGTCTGTCTTTCTTTCTTTCTTTCTTTGTCTGTCTGTATGTGTATCTATGTGAATCTTCGTTGATTAATATTTCTTTGTCTTTTTTTTTCTTTTTTATCTTCCCCGTTTGCTTCTCTATATCTTTGTTTTTCTTCTTCTTTTATGGGTTTGCATTTATATGCATCTGTTGATGTAGGTAAATGTGCGTTGTTATACATATTTTCCTTATTCTTAAACTCATCTGGAGCTTTACACGCTTATCTATCAGTTTGCACCCCCCCCCCCCTCTCTCTCTCTCTCTCTCTCTCTCTCTCTCTCTCTCTCTCTCTCTCTCTCCCTCTCTCTCTCTCTCTCTCTCAGCCACTTATCCTTCCCACCAAATCTCCGTGCCTACCCCGCAGTCTGCCGGGCGTCGTGGTCCACGTCAGGAAGCAGGTGTCAGGGAAGCCATCGTGTACATTACGTCAAAATTACAGGTGCCCGGCCCATCCATCACTCGGTACACCCGCACACTCAGATTAATTCAAGAGTTTCGTCCGGCCAAGGTCACGCCCGAGCCCCTCCCTCCCTCGGCCACGTCCTCCCCTCTGCCAGATCCCATGAATATTCTTGCTTAATAAAAGTCAAGAGTATGGCATAATTACCTTGTCGTGCTGCCTGTACGCGGGTCCGGCGGGGAGGAGAGGCCAGGGGAGGAGGGCGAGGTGTACGGTACTGCAGGGTACGTTATATCTGACGGGGGAAATAACGAAGTGCTCTCTGTGTTACAAAGTTTGGATAGGAAAGGAAGGATAAAGATGAAGTCTAGGAGAGTAGCCCATCAATTGGAGGAGGACAGGAGGAGTGGTGAGGCGAGGTGAGGTGCACGATGTATCTGACGGGGAAATAACGAAGTGCTCTCTGTGTTATAAAGTTTGGATATTGAGGGAAGGATGAGGAACACTTCTAGGAGAGCACCACAAGAGTAAAGGAAAGAGGAAGGAGAGCAACATACGCGGTACAGCTGGGTATGCAATATCTGGCGTGAAATGTAAGTGATATGCGTTGTCAAGGAAGGAAAACGGAAATAAAAGGGTAAGATCAGAGAAATGTACAGGTGACGCCAAGCAAATAACCTGTGTCAAGGTAGGATAAAGTAGGATAAGAAAGCGTAAACAAGCAACCTAAGAGTACGTAATATATGACTCTTGGGTTAAGACAATAATGTGTGGATAAGGGTTGGATAAGGAAGGACAAGGGAGAGTTATGAGACGGGACTCTCAAAATAACGAGGTACTTCGAGGGGCAACAGGTGGAAAAGGAGAGACAAAGGAGTATGAGGAGTGTCAGAAAGCACAAGAGTCCCCGGCGTAGCTCAGGTCAGCACCAGTAGTGTCTGAGGCCACACCCGGTGAAGCCACCCCAGCACTCCCTGACAGCCCCAACCTTAGCCTCAGCCTCAGCCTCAGCCTCCCAGCCCCAGGTCCTCTCAGCCGGCAGCCATCCGTAACAAATTATAATTCTAACACACATAACAAGCATGATTAGCCTTCCATTACTAGACTTCCGCCTTTTTAACCTGTCTGAGCAGAGAGAGACGGAGAAGGAGAAAGAGCAAGAGAAAAAGAGAGAAGAAAAAAATATTCACACGCATACAGGGACGAAACAAAAAAAAAGAGAGAGAAGGAAGGAAGACGGAGCACCGGGGCGAGATGGATCGTAAGTCTGCTCACGTTTCACATTGCTTCGTGTGAATAAATTTATGTTAAGCTACAGAAGATTTATGGAACCGGATTGGTTTCTCTGTCTACCTTTGGAGATGATGTGTGGCTGAGTGTTGGGGAAGGGGAGGGAAGGCGCGGGGAGGGGAGAGGGGAGAGAGGCGCTAAGGTAAGGTATGGTGAGGAAGGGAAAGAATAATAGACTGAATGTGTCCGGGAATAATAGGAAGGAAGAGGAGGAGGGAGAAGAGAGAGAGAGGGAGGGGAGAGGGTAAGAGGAGAGGGAAATGTACGATACTGCAAGAGAAGCTGTGTAGAGGCTGACCTTGTGGGAGTGTATACGAGATTACCTCTTACAATAGATCTTCACTACTCTGACGGTGCGCCTTGTTGGGAGGAGGAGGAGGAGGAGGAGGAGGGGGGGAGGTAGTGGTAGTGGTAGTAGTGGTGGTATAGAGGAGGAGGAGGAGGAGGAGAAGGAAATGCAACAGTGTGAAAGGTGGTGAAGGGAAATGAGGAGGTTAATGGCAAAGAATGATGGAATCGGTCATTTGTTATAATCCATCCTCATCTCTTTCTTTGCATGAGACAGTTGGTAATATAACGTTTATGGAGAGAGAGAGAGAGAGAGAGAGAGAGAGAGAGAGAGAGAGAGAGAGAGAGAGAGAGAGAGAGAGAGAGAGAGAGAGAGAGAGAGAGAGAGAGAGAGAGAGAGAGAGAGAGAGAGAGAGACGTGCCTTGGAATGAAGACTTTATAAGAGGTATTACATAAGGAACTATATTAGTCACCAAAGCTTCACTGGCGAATGCTGGTTTAATTCAGTGATCACCGCTCATGCCGAACAAAGAAAATAATGTATACAAATCAATGAGTAATAACAACAGACGTGCATAACTGATAGGTTTCTCTTGCTTTACCAGTTTCTTTAGTATTGCTATTATTTTCTTTTCTTATTTGGTACACGTTCGGATTTAGCATCGTTTAGACTCTGAGCACAGCGGCACATTCGAGGTTGACCACAATGCTGCAAGAGACACACAAAGGGTACTACTCCACATGCTCTGCTGCTTTTGTATTACATTGAAATCGAGTTCGTCCTTGATGGCGTGCATTGTCTCTGTTTTGACATTCTACCGCCGCTCTGGTGTGCCTTTCCTAAACTCTTGATCAGGATGTGTAACTGGTGTGCATTTTGCTGGCTTGCCTCGAACAGAATCGATGCCATTCTGAAGGAAAGCTTTACTGAAAAGGAGACAATCCAAACGTTATATTGCACCAGTGAACATGACGACTGAGAATAAGCAAAGCGGCCCCGACACTGACTCACGTACCGCTGATTGGTCCAGATGCAACAATCAGCCCTTAGGTTTCACCACACGTTTTTTTATTCCTCCAAATAAATAGCAGCACAATCATACCTTCCATCCCTTGCCCTGCTACCCCACCTCCTGTGTGTGTGTGTGTGTGTGTGTGTGTGTGCACGTGTCTGCCCGCGCGCGCGCACACCTGCACCTAAATGACTCCAGGCAAGAGACGCCCACCACACGTCAGTGGTCCTTCAGTTATGATTATTCTAAGGGTGATTCTATTAAAAAGGGGTTAACAATGACTAGAATGCAACATGTCAGTCGGAATAAGGAATACATTAAATACTTGTTAATTTACAGTGGGACTTATAATTCTTATGTGGTTGTCATTCCATATCAACAATCCTTTATTAAATCTCTTAGGAAAAAAACAAAAACAAAAAAAAACATGCCGAGGTAATGCGTGGGTAATGGCTATCTCGAGACGATATGAATCACACTGGATAAAGTTTCGAAGCAGCGAGTCAATAATGGATGAGTCAGCAGCATTGGAAAATTGACAACATGGGGTGGGGCATAGAAAAGAAGACCGGGTTCAACTGTTATATTTGGCGTAAACAGTTCATTGTTCTTTTCCTTTAAGCTTTCAATAATCACTTTTAAGCAATGTCAGAGAGGCCTCCTCCTCTTACACGAAGCTGCTCATCGCCAACTTCCAATAGTGCGTGCGCAGCTTCGGCTTTTCCTGTTGTCTGCATTGTACAAACAGCTTGGCCACGCTCAGTCCTTCCTCAGTGCATCGAGTTACATTTAAACAGTAAAGACAAGAACACACCAGCAAACACAACAGTACAAGTGTGGCTCGCCTCGTGTTTACTCCGCCATCAAACACTCGCCAACTAATTTACCTCCAAAATAAAGTTTTGCCATATTTACTTACGTACATTACACAATGACTGTTATACTCAATGCACAGTCCTGCCTGTGGGTTTCTGCAGCTTTCAGATACTGTACAGCCGCGCACTGAATGCATTGTGAAGGAATTAGTTTGAGTCTGAAAGCCGACACACCACCACGCGTCACTTACTAAAACACACTACGATGATTACACACTACGACTGATTAGCTGCTGGACACCAAAGCACCATAGAAAACGGAAGTGGTAAATTATTCAAGTGTTGCCCGCGCTTTCACACACACACACACACACACACACACACACACACACACACACA
>CM035194.1:13302405-13314905 GCA_020233015.1 Callinectes sapidus
TTATTCTCTCTATCCTCTCTCTCTCTCTCTCTCTCTCTCTCTCTCTCTCTCTCTCTCTCTCTCTCTCTCTCTCTCTCTCTCTCTCCGCGGGCTGATTGGGGAGGAATCGGCAGCCGAGCGAGTGGCGGCGGCTGACGATCTGCCTGGAGACGGCTTGGGATAGAGGCGCCCGATTATGTTGTGGAAAATATGATCTCTCCCTCCCTAATCATCGACCTGTCCTTCCATCCCTCCTCTCTCTCTCTCTCTCTCTCTCTCTCTCTCTCTCTCTCTCTCTCTCTCTCTCTCTCTCTCTCTCTCTCTCTCTCTCTGCTACTCTTCCTATTAGTTTTACTTTTTACATGTTTTAACCTCTCTTCTCCTTGTCTCTATTATTTCTTTTTTTTACTTTATATTTTTACAAACGGTATGTTTTATTTTTACTCTTTAATAAAGATTCGTGTTTTTTTTTTTTTTGGGGGGGGGGCATGGGGGGTTGGGGGGAGAATTTTTTTTGTGTGTGTGTCGTCTGCGTGTAATTTTATTTTTGGTTATCATCGCCATTATTATTATCATTTTTTTTTTATCTTTCCCGTCTTATGTAAGGTTTGTGCATTTTATCTACTAATCTTTTACTTCTTTTACCTTAATTTGTTTCCTTGTTTTTTAATGCTTTTTTTTTTTACTGTTTTTTCTCTGTTTTTCCTTCTTTTCTTGACCTTGTTGTCATTCTTTGTAATCATAAAAAGTTTTCCATCTTCCTTTTTTTGTCCTTTTCTCTTATTCATTTTCCTTGTCATCATCATCATCATTATCCTTCTTAACTTCACTTTTCCCCTTCTCTCCTCATCATCATCCTCCGATACATAACTTTTCTATTTTTCTGAGAATTTCGAATGAGTTTCAGGCTTATTTCCTCCTTCCTCTCACACTGCATCTTCTCTTTTTTCTCTCTCTTCGTTTTCTTTCCTAGTTCCGCAGTGTATATTGCTTTTGTATTTATATTTCTTCCTTCACTGCTTGTTCCTCCCGTCTTCTCTTTCCTCAATCTATGTCAATTTTCTTGTTTTTCGTTTCATCTTATCTTACAATACAACCTGTCTTGTTTTGCATAAGACGGTGAAGCTTATCAAAAACTGATTCGTATGGGATTGGAAGCCTGCTGCTGTTTTTTTCTTTGTATTCCTTCTCTTCCTTCTTCTCTTCCTTCTCTTCTTCCTCCTCCTCCGCCTCCGCCTCCTTCTCTTCCTCCTCCTCCTCGTCCTCCTCCTCCCGCTCCCTCATCAGGCCAGGTAATTATCCCAGGCCTGGTTTATGGAGCAATCAGGCGCTGTTAGTAAGGGTATCATCCTAATTTGTTGCCCGCGGGATTATGGCTTCTTCAATTCCTCTCTGATGGAAGTCGACAATTTTTACAAAGCACCGAGTTATCGTTTCGGAAAAGTAAAGGTTTGATGCTGCTGTGTACGAAGGGAAATCATACTCGTATGTACGCTCTACACACACACACACACACACATACACACACACACGTAAAGCTATGTACACAAACAGGCACAGGTACAAATACACACACACACACACACACACACACACACACACACGTATTGTCATGTAAAGAGTTCCCGGAGTCGTGCTGTGCGGCGTGGTGGTAAGGGCCGCTGCTGTGTGGCGGCGAGGCGAGGACATCACGGCGGTGTGGGGCGAGGAGGACGGGACGCTATTGTGCTCGTATCAACTGCTGCTTAAGGGAGGGAGTTTTTCATCGGGGTAATATCGTTCAAAGGAAGGTAAAACACTCTTCACTGATTGGATCCCGCACTCGATGACAAGAGCAAAAAAAGCACAAAAAGTAAAGTGAAGCCCCCACACCGCCGCGGCTTTCGCCCTGCAGGTAAAACTCGTTATTGGTCCGTAAGAATGATGTGACGTCACTACATACCTACAGGTCAAGGGGGATGCACCTGGGGAGGCACCGCCCAGGGAGGAAAAGAGGCAGGTGGGGCAGACTCGACCAGGTGAATGTAGGTGAGTTACCGAAGAACAAACGACTGGGCAGGGCGAGGGATAAATCTACCTAAACGATCATTATGACTAATGAAAACACAGGCAGGTGAGGCCCGCGGCGCAACCAAGTATACAGACGCTGCCCTTTCATAAATACCTGTACAGATCACCATCATCACCATCGTCGCAGGTTGCTTCCCCGCGCAGGTAAGGCGGAGGAACAGCCACGGAATATAACAACACTGAGGCAGGAGGGCAAAAGGTGAACCGCGAGATGATAGAGCAAGACGGACGGACGGACGAAAATGTACACACACACACACACACACACACACACACACACACACACACACACACACACACGCACGCACGCACGCACACACACACATATACCTGCTCGCTAACTCAGTGGTAACATCCTCGTCTGCTACTTAGACTGAAGTACACGCCCACCTCAAGTATCGGGAGTGTTTCATTGATTACTGCAGTTACTGTCCAATCTGAGCAAGAGAACGGAGTGTAAGGTGCACGAAATGTCTCAGTCTCAGCACAGTAAAAAGTCTTTGTCGGAGAGTACAGCTAGAACGGCCATAAGACTGTAGGTAACACACACACACACACACACACACACACACACACACACACACACACACACACACACACACATACAAAGTCAGACATTCTAGATAGATGGCGTATATTTTCCAGCAACATGCAAAAATCCCTAGTTATAATTTTATCTGTTCCCAGTAAATTTGCATTAGATAGGAGCGGTAGTTGCTAGAAACTTACATAAAACACAGGCAAATCTTGCATCCCATGAGTATCTTTTTAAACAAGCTCCTATTCTCGTCTGAGTTTAGTGACCATTACTTATGTTAACGATACCGCTATCGGAAGACATCTTGTGTGTGTGTGTGTGTGTATGTGTGTGTGTGTGTGAGAGAGAGAGAGAGAGAGAGAGAGAGAGAGAGAGAGAGAGAGAGAGAGAGAGAGAGAGAGAGAGAGAGAGAGAGAGAGAGAGAGAGAGAGAGAGAGAGAGAAGAGAGCACACACACACACACACACACACACACACACACACACACACACACACACATACACACTTAAGACACTATTAATGCACAGTAAGGGTCTCAGGTGGGGAGTGAGGGGGCGTACAGGATGTGTTGCTTCACAATTTAAATAACATGTTTCTTTTCTCACAATGAAGGGAAGACGTAGTGGCGCTAACCAACTTTGGCTTAATGACATAATTCAAGTGGATTAGTGTCACCATACTGACTGAGGCCACGGCTAGGATCTGATAACCATGAATAACCAAGGCGCCAAGGTCAGCGAGGCGGCCCCTGGGCGTGACTAAGATCCAAATTAGACCTTCTGTGTCAGGAATTTGTTTTCCTGCCCCCCAGAGTTCCGCTTCAGGTTGCGTCAAACAGAACACCTTGTCTCGTCTTGTCTCGCCTCGCCTCGCCTCGCCTCGCCCTCAGCTCTCCTAGAAGTAAACACCTGCACACGAGGGTTCGCCTAGACATGTCCCTGGATTCATATATTCATTAAAAATGTTTGAAGTCTTGACGCCTGAAATTCCTCTCCTATTATATTGCTGTCAGACGACTCCTCGACGCACGACCTGAGCGGCGCGAGGCGGCAGGCGAGACACACCTGGGCCCTCTTACCTCAGGTGCTTAATTACCGCACACCACTACGTCAGGCAGCCGCGAAGTGCAGGTATGTTGGTTTTGTTTTTGTTGTTGTTGTTGTTGTTGTTGTTGTTGTTGTTGTTGTTGTTACTGCTGCTGCAGTTGTTGCTATTGTTGTTCTTGTTGTTACTGCTTTTTCTCGTGTATCGACCAGTTTTGCTCAACTAGATCGGCCTGCTAATGATCTCTTTCAAAGGCATCACATCAAATTTCAAAGGCATCACATCAAATAATGTATGTGTCTGTAAACTATTTCATCTCAAGTCAGTGACAAGCATTGGCTCGTGGCGTATTAATAAAGACATTGCTCTGTTGCCATTACTTGAGTCTTACTTGTTTTTATATCAACGAAAGCTATTGTTTTCTTTTTTTTAACGATGACATTTCCTGGTTCCCCATCATGCTTTGCAAATGATCCCAAATTCACAGGCAAGTCCATGAAAGTGTCGGTCCTTCAAGGCGGCGTTGAACATTATGACGAGTGGTGACTTGCTCAGAGGGAAATTTCGTTAAGGATCCACCGTCGGGTCGAGGGATAGCGTGGGTCTGCCTTGTCATGAACCATTCTTGTCAGCTGAGTTTGTTATGGTAACATTCACTGTGGCCTCCGCCCGCTTGTATCCTCACAATGGTCAGCTCTTGGTTGTGTTTTTCCTTCATTTACGTTCCCTGCTCAGTGCAGGAAGCAGGTTTGGATGATGGATGGATGGACTATTATTATAATTACTGAAATCGACTGAGCCATGATACTTTATAACTTAATTATCTGCTTCAAGGAGATAAAACACAAAATTAAGAAAAAAAACTATGAAGCTCATCGTGGCAAAGCAAGATTATACTCCACCTGAAATATATTTTGTCGGTTAAATAAACGTCCTGGCAAGAATAGCTTGATGGGCAAAGAATTGCAACTATTCATAATATATATATATAGATATATATATATATATATATATATATATATATATATATATATATATATATATATATATATATATATATATATATATATATATAAGGATAGCAAGGGAGGCCAAGATGAAGAAGTTAGTAATTATCATTCATTAGCTTATTATCCAATTTATACAAACTTTTCCCAAGCTCTTCACCAACATTAACCAGATCTTTAAGCGAAGGAGAGAGAAAAAAAAGTAAGACCAAGAGAAAAACACGAACGCAGTCAGGACTTACAAGCAGATAATCAACTATGGATCATCTACACGCAATAAACAAGCTGATTGGCAAACCGCAACGTGTGATAAAATCATCTCTATACTTTTTAAGACTGTGAGAAAGCCTTTGACTCAGAACAGCAGGGAATAATTCTGAACACATTTCGTGAACATTAATCTAATGAGCAAATCATAACTATTTTCTATTTCAATGCAAATAGCACAAGAATTACCAGAAAACATATTATAGGTTGGAAAGATTGGTGAGTAGATTGGTAAATAGATAGATAAATAGATGGATAGGTAGATAGATAAATGCATACATACATACATACATACAGTACATACATACATACATACATACATACATACATACATACATACATACATACATACATACATACATACATACATATATACATACATTGATAAATAGATAGATAGATAGATAGATAGACAGATGGACATATAAATAGAGAAATAGATTGGATACAGATACAGACTCATTATATTTATTTAATGATGATGTACACACTATACCTTGAAAGAAGATTTAAAAAGTATAATAAGAACACTGCAGAATGAAACTATGTGAGGTTTGCTGGTAACATTCTTGGTATTGAAAATTAGACAAAACTTATCAGAAATGTTGCATGGCCTCGATACTCATAAACTATAAGACAGAACCGAAGACGAGTTGCATGAAGGCTATTCTTTATACTCGTGTGAAAAATAGGATCAGTGTTAACCCTTTTATTGCTATGGGCGTTGTCGTTAACCTCCACTGAACTGTAAAAGAATGTCTGCGTGAAAACAAAGGAAACGAAAGAAAGAATACTAGATTTTTTTCTTTAGTAAGAGCATGAAAGCATTTACGTGCTTGATACAAAAATGTTTCTTAAAAATTTATGGTGATTAACCATTTTATTTAAATTAGGAAGGGTGTATGGAGGTCAGAAGTTTAATGGTCAAAGTCTTCACCGTGTTAATCCCTATATAAGTTTCCGAAGCTGTATAAAATCGCCTAACAATAAGCAGAATGAATATGAAAAAGCTTCATTGTACTAGAAGCATTAGAGGAGAAACCGTCAAATAGTAAGAAGGGTAAGGGTAGTGAACACTGAAGAAAAAGAAAGTGATGAATACTGTGAATTCCCATCAAATAAAAGGAAAATGATATTTCAGGACTGGCATCTTAGTGGGTATTTTTGTTTAATCGTATTTTGCTATCGTTGGCCAATTTCCCCCATCTCACATTGAAAGATATAGGTACAGCCATATATGTAGGGGTGAAGGAATCTGTTTCTCAGCAAGCTTAGGGAACAGATGCTAAAACAGAGCGAACAGTCACAGCAAGTAGTTTAGTAACCTTCATTTACTTCCACCGTATTTTGCGTTGTTGTCTTCACACTTCTTATCCTACAGTCTTAATTAAAGCTGGTTAATTTGCAGCACACCGAAAGTTTTAAGGTCGATGGAAACCACTAAAATAAAGTCAAAGTTAGTTTTGATACTTTACTCGGATATTGCATATGACTGTACCTGTAACATGACCTATGGATGTATAAGCTTGAAAATACCACATTATTAGAGCACGAATTACGCTACAGTGTGCAAAGAGCTCTCAAATAAACAGAAAAAATTCCAATATAGGTAAAAGAGATCAGTTTTAAAAAGACGGCATTATACAATTAAAAAAAATAGAGAGATGAAGACATGCGACTAGAAATCTTATTATAGTTATAGAAAAGGCCAACCGACTGAAATCAGGGAAATAAGATAAGAGTGGTGAGACTGAGAATATCCACTGCAGGAAAAAAAAATGAAACACTTTCTCTCTCTCTCTCTCTCTCTCTCTCTCTCTCTCTCTCTCTCTCTCTCTCTCTCTCTCTCTCTCTCTCTCTCTCTCTCTCTCTCTCTCTCTCTCTCTCTCACTCTCTTGCTTGCTTGCTTGCTCGCTCGCTCAATATTTCATCGTAATTCTCGAAGCGCCAGCAATTATCGGGAAGGAGTAAAGCATCGTGTGTAAAACCTGAGTCGCGTGCAAACTGCTTTTAAGACTTATTTTTCTTCCTTTACTGCAACACAAAGGAACACACACACACACACACACACACACACACACACACACACACACACACACACACACACGGAAAATAGACTAAAGGAGTAAGAAATTCTATGGCTAAGGTGTGTGTGTGTGTGTGTGTGTGTGTGTGTGTGTGTGTGTGTGTGTTTTAGATTTGTGTGGGTATGTCACTGTTTTCCGATAAGGTAACCACGAGGTGTCTTGCTTCACTGCACCAAATGCCAACTGAAGGCGCCACGCAGTCTTCTAAATTCCAACCCAGTATCCCTTGAGCCCCGTCCTGCCTGCACCACCTTCCCTGCTTTCCTGCCTCATCTGATGCTCACACCTCTTACCCTCAGCCTCCTTCAGCCACCTTCCATTCCACACTATATATACATGAGCTTCAAATGTGCCTCCTCTCCTTTCTCCTGCTGCCCAGTCTACCACCTCGTATTCTGCCACTGGTGCGTATAGAAGCTATATATAGAAGCTAAACAATGACGATCAATGGAGGAAGTGCGTGGGCGGGGTATTCAATGCACACTTTTCGTGGCTTCCTGTTCTTGCCTTCGCACTTAAAATGTAGAAGGAGAGAGAGAGAGAGAGAGAGAGAGAGAGAGAGAGAGAGAGAGAGAGAGAGAGAGAGAGAGAGAGAGAGAGAGAGAGAGAGAGAGAGAGTAATCAAACTAAAAAAAAAAAAAAAGTAATCATGCTTCCCCTCCTAACCTCTCTTATTACCAATCCCAATTCGTTCGAAGATGAAGACATCTGAGCCAAAGGCTGAATACAATAAAAAAAAGGGTAAAGGCGAAGATTCAGCTCAGCAAATTCGGCACTAATTGCACACAAGGGTAATAAGGCACGCGGGTTGGTTCCTGGCCGGCGGAGCGAGCCACGGCCTTAATACTTGGTTCGGTTTATCGGGAAATGACGCCCAACCTTCAGAAAACGCATCCCAATTTTTACTCTGATTTCCATCCGCGCCAGGGTGAGCCGAGGGAGAGTGTTAGCCCGCGGCATGTCCCGCATGACGACCAAGGCGGCGAGCACCAAACACCGGCGAGAAACAACGCAGCGCCTGGCACGCATCTCGCTATCACGATTCAGTAGTTCGGATCGACGTATCTTAACTACAAGTAACGACGGTGAAAACCAATTCCTGCCGTGTCTTGGGGTCGTGACCTCCGCCTCGGCGCTGCACCGGGTCACCTCACACCAAGTTTTTTTTCTTCGTGGATGCGATGAAGGTAAACGATTTTTTTTTCTTGTTGGTTTTCTTTTATTAAGTCTTTAGCGAACTTGATGCTTTAATGTATTCATAGAAATACAAGCGGGTGGTTTATGGTTGCCGAGGGAAAGGCGAGTGAGGTGCCAGCGAGCAGCGCGGCGCAGTAATGGACGCCCCTCGCCCCGTCCATGTACTCCTTGAAGGTTTTACTGAAAATTTTCACTGACCACATTTTGCGAAAAGCTGAAAAATTTCGCCGCCATGACTTCACCAGGGCAGTAAATTTCCCTCGACCGTGCCTTCTTGACTTTGGAGTTTCCTTCACCTACACATTGCCGTAACCTTAATTTTCCTCGGCGTATTTTTTATTCGCTGAAAGCAATCATTTTACTGACTCAACATTTCTCAATTTATTTTTCTCTTTCAGTTTAATATTCTTCGAACATGAGAATATGACTAAAAGTTCCCAACACATTATCCTCAACACGACTCTCCTTACCACCACCACCAACACCACCACCACCACCACCATCACATTCACCACCGCCACCTACGTATATAAGTGCGGTGAGCGTGGCGCGTTGTAACCTGACGGAGGAAACCCGAAATGCCCCACCGACACCCGCTGATGTCCGCTTAGGTCTGGCATAAAGTGAAGAATTAATGGGACAGCCAGAAAGAATATAAATGTATACCTATTTTGTTCTTTACCTTTTGATTAATGTTTTTTTTCTTTTTTGCCTTCTTGCTTTTATCTTGTTTTTCTTGCTCTCGGCGAGTCGTGAGCACAATTTCGCGCAGGTGGTGTTTTGTGCCGCCACACCTGTACAGTCACACCTACACCAATCCTACAATGCACCTGAAAACCATGTCGTCACTGCCGCCTCTCGCCCACACCACATTGCCACCCTATCAATGCAGTCACACCCCGGGCCACACCTACGCGCCACACCTCGCCACCACACCCACCTAGCCACACCTGCCTGTTCGCTCCCTCCCTCCTTCGTTCGCTCCACGCACCACCTCGCAGGCAGCGCAGCCCACCCGGACTCCCTTCTTCATCACTGATATTATAGGTTCCTGTGCGTTCTGTCTCGTTTTTCCCCTCGAGATAATGAAGTGTGGGTAGTCGATGATCCGGAGGCTGATGAAGAAATTGCGGAAATGTCTGTAGTCTTCGGTGTAATTGCCGTCTGAGTCCAGCAGCGACCTCCCACTTTTCATCAGGGGCATTAAACACAGGAGGTCAGAGACGGTAATTCCCATCCTGACGGGGACAATGAGGGGTCCTTGGTTACGGGCTGGCTTGGGGATGGCGGGGGAAGCTGTTGGGGGAATCTCCGGCTTATCGGGTGAGGGAGAGGCGAGCAGGAATACACTCAGGGCAAGACCGGTCAAGAGCAAGGTCAGTTGACATGCTCTCTCAGACCCTGACCTTTGCCTTCTGCACTCCGTATTTGGCGGGAACTGGAGAGTGAAGGTTACGCTGTATGGTCTGTCCGCCTCGCGTGTTGCGGCCCATTAATTGCGAAGTGGCGGTTGTCGTCGCTGTCTAGGGCATGGGGTTACACACACACACACACACACACACACACACACACACACACACACACACACACACACGCACACACACGCACACACACTACCCCTCCATCGTCCCCATGTGTGTGTGTGTGTGTGTGTGTGTGTGTGTGTGTGTGTGTGTGTGTGTGGCGTCGCGTCTCGTCATGCCACACTGCCTCACATGGGTATCAGAATTCTCCGCCATTCTAAGAGCTGGAGGGGGAGGAGACGCAGAAAAAGAGAGATAAGCCATCTAGGAACCTCTTGACCCGCTTTGACCCGTCACCTACGTCACATGACCCTCGACCACATACACTACATTCCCCCCGCACCGTATCTCACCCCTCCCAGGATATGATGTACTTCCATTCGTTCCCTCACTGCAACACACTCCCGTACTTCCTCAGAGTCGCTGTGTCCCCCCCCCCACACACCCACACACCCACACACCCTCCACCACACCCTAACTCCTTTACCCGTCCGCCCGCCCACCCACTCCCTTGACCTCCAAACTCGCCGCCCCGCCTTGGGTATGACGGGACGCTACCCACTCTTTTCATACCAACGACCGTCAGCGGAGGCAGAGAGGAAGAGCCCCGCGGCGCGCTAGTGTGGCGAGCTTTGTGCCCCGCTGACGAGGCTCCTTGTCTTAGGGGGAGCTCTGCCACGACGGTGATGGTGGTGGTGATGGTGGTGATAGTGGTAGTGATGGGGGATGACGATGGTAATGGTGATAATGATAACGACAATGATAGTGATGACCGAAAATGATGACAGTTAAGACAGTGGTGATTAGCAACATGATCATGTCCATTAATATTTTCATTATCATCATTATCTTTATGATGATAACAATAATAACAATGATGATAAAGGTAAGGATGACGGCAAAGATGATAATGATATAGTATATATTACTTGCTACTTACTACCTCCATAACCATTAGCACTAACAATTATCAACAACAACAACAACAACAACAACAACAACAACAACAACAACATTAACAACACTGCTAATCAAGGCGTCACGTGCGCAGCCTCAAGACAATCCCTCAGGCTCTGACTAGCCCCGCCCCGCCCCACCCCAACCTCAACCCTCGTCCTCCATCCTCCCCTCCTATGCTCCACTTCACCACCACCACCACCACCACCACCGCCGCCCCCTTAGGCACGTAGGACACGGCCGCTCCCTAGAGCGCTTTTCTCTCATTAAGGTTTTGCCATTTTTTTTCTTCTTGCGAGATGAAAATGTTGTGTACGAATCCTTTTTTATCCATTTGAGTGTGTGTGTGTGTGTGTGTGTGTGTGTGTGTGTGTGTGTGTGTGTGTGTGTGTGTGTGTGTGTGTGTGTGTGTGTGTGACCTGCGAACTTCTCAGATTCCTCAAAAAAAAAAAGAAACTAAATAAAAACAAATAATCCACAAAACAACGTAACACATGTAAAGATAAAAAGAAAACATAATGTATAACCACCATTCCTACAAGTAGTGGGCAAGGAGGAAGCGAAGCGTGCATGAAGTCAAGACACAGCAGCAGCAGCACCACCACCACCAGCAGCAGAGGCAGGGAACAGCACACAGAGAAACTGAGGCTGAGGACGAAACTTAGGTTGGTGGACGAATGATAGTAATATCCTGGAATGACGAATAATAATAGAGAAAGATAAGTTTCCAGAGATGCATAAAAATACGACTAGCCGGCATCTCACCAGTTCGGACCAGACCACCCGCGACTCCAGAGGAAGACGCCAAGGAGGGAGGGAGAGGAAGGGGAGGAAAGGGAGGAAGGGGAGGAAGGGTTGCTAAGGATGGGGAGGAAGGGAGGAAGGGAGGAAGGGAGGGGAGCGGGCAGCATTCTTTGCCAATATTCCGCCTCACGTCAATATTATTTACATTTTTCGTTCAGGTCGACTAACTATCGCATGGCCTGTGGTGGTGATGGGTTGGAGGTGAGGAAGGGGGATGAGGAGCGTGGTGATGGGGGAGGATGGGGTGATGGGGAGGAGAGCCGAGGGATAGTGAGGTGATACAAGTTGTGATGCGGAAGAGGGGACGATGGGATGGGACGAGGGATGATGTGAAAAAAAGGCACAAGAGATGATAGGAAAAAGGGATGAGGGATGATAAGGTTATAGGGATGGGAAAGAGTGCTGATGGGATGGGACAATGCGTGATCAAAAAATAGGAGCGACGGATGATGGCAAATAGAGATTAAGGGGACAAGGGTTGATGGGGTGATGGCATGATAAGAGACGAGAGATAGTGGAGGTGATGAAGACTGCAAGTAATGTGAAGAGGGATGATCGGGACAAAGGGTCATGTGATGGGACTGGAAGAAACGGTGGCACGGATTCCTGGCAATTTTCTACACTTGGCCCCCTCGTCCATGAAAGGCTACAACACTGTCGGGAGGAGTCTTGTCCGGCATGGAATACGCCTGTCGCTGCCAAAACTGTCTTGCGGCGGGAAAAAGCCTGGAACACCGTGTATCCCCCTGGAACTCAGCCGTGCCCACCAAAAGTGTCCCGAAGCCTTCAAATATCGCGGGAAACAAAAAAGGACAAACCAGACAACCTGCTATATATAAAAATGGCTGAAAATATTTAGCCACGATATCAGCCCCAAATTATACCTGACACGCTCCGTCTCGCCTCGGGGAAGGGAGGGGGACGGGAGGGAGAGAGGGGGAGGTAATGACGATGATCAGAGGATTAGAACATCTCAGGCCGAGGCCAATACAGGCTGCGCCGATTAATAATAACAAAAATCCAGGGA
>CM035194.1:13413448-13426691 GCA_020233015.1 Callinectes sapidus
TCTCTCTCTCTCTCTCTCTCTCTCTCTCTCTCTCTCTCTCTCTCTCTCTCTCTCTCTCTCTCTCTCTCTGTGTGTGTGTGTGTGTGTGTGTGTGAAGTAATTGGTCAACGTATCTTTTCCTTTACAGCTGTGTACACTTGCTTTGCGCTGCAGTGCTTTGAGTAATTAAAATATCATATCCTCACAAATACATAAATTCAGTCCATAACTTCTATAATGTCCTCGTGTCCTTCAGTGTCCTCCTCCGTCACTTTGCACTTCAAATACTTTTCCACCAGCGAGAATATCAAACACAACACTACAAGCCCGAGATTCTCCGCGGGTTGATGGAAACATAAATGGGTTTGGAATGCCACCAGTGCGAGGAGCAGTATCGCAAACCCGTTGGTTACGTAACAAATTATATGACGTCACGAGATACTGCCCTTTGGTTTGACATCATTTATCTTGATTTCTTGAAACCTTTCGACAAGAATTGATTGGGTAAAGTCAAGTATCTAATTACGGCTGGCAAAGTCCATGATAGGATTAAAAATTGGCTGTCGGACAGATATCAGAGTCGGTCTGAATGGCGAGGTCTTTAATTGGACGTGTGTTACCGAGAGGGTTCACCAAGGATCGGTTTTGGCGCCCATCTCCCTTACAGTACACATTAACAATATAGACGTTGGACTTAATGATACCATCTGGAAATTCCCTGACGATAAAGGAATAGGTAATATTATACTGTCAAGGGAAAATAAGATTAGCTCGAAAGAGTACCTGAGTAAAATTGTTGATTGGTTGTATCGATGGCAAATACCATTTACTGTTGCTTAAGGGCGAAATTCTTGAAATTGGAGTTAGCAATGGTAGGGAAGATCATGAGATATAAGAACCCGTACCGTACGTACACCCTCAATGCTGGTGCGGGAAGGAAGAGAGGCGGCACGTGATACAAGGGAGTGCGGGACATGAAGATAGCACAGCCTGGGAGTCTTCTCTCCAAACAAGCAGCGCGCGGCGGCACCTCAGATCACAAT
This sequence comes from Callinectes sapidus, assembly GCA_020233015.1. Taxonomy (NCBI): domain Eukaryota; kingdom Metazoa; phylum Arthropoda; class Malacostraca; order Decapoda; family Portunidae; genus Callinectes; species Callinectes sapidus. The sequence goes on from CM035194.1 coordinate 13,414,471, forward strand.
GGCCGGGCTTTGGGTTCCTGCGGGAGATCAACTCTTGCCGAGGTGGACTGGTGTCCCTTTTTCTGTTAACTTAATTCTTGTTTAATGAAGTGCGTCAGTCGGTTTCCCTCTGTAAATATGCAGCGGCGGAGGAACCAGTACAATGAAGTTCACTGTTTTCGTTTCAGTTTGCTCATCTGACCGTCTGTCTGTCTGTCTGTCTGTCAGACTGTCTGTCCGTTTGCCCTCATTCGTCTACCGCTCCCCTTCACACACACACATACACACACACACACACTACTGCATTAAATCCTTTTAAAATATAAAATCAACTATTTCGGATGGTTATAAGTATGGGCGCGCGCGCATGTGTGTGTGTGTGTGTGTGTGTGTGTGTGTGAGAGAGAGAGAGAGAGAGAGAGAGAGAGAGAGAGAGAGAGAGAGAGAGAGAGAGAGAGAGAGAGAGAGAGAGAGACGAGAGAGAGAGAGAGAGAGAGAGAGAGAGAGAGAGAGAGAGAGAGAGAGAGAGAGAGAAAGAAAATGGGAATACATAAGACCCATGCTAACATTGTTACCATAATGATACCATATCACTACCTCTCCGTACCACTACCATCACCACCACCATTATCGAAATTCCCATCACTACAGATGGGAGAAGCAAACATAAATTGGCGCTAAATGTTTTGGACATGGCTGCGCAGTTCTTTGATTTCTCTTTCTTAATTGCATAGACTATCCTGATAAACACGCATCAGCAGATAAATATATAAAAAGTTCAACATGATTATAATTTTTACCATTGCAAATTAAGTAATTATATAAATCAATCTGTTTATTTCTTCATTTCCAGCTCTCACCTCTCTGTCGATTTAAGGAGCAATTTCGCGTGACAGACAGCAGCATAATGCACCTTTAGTGAACAGGGCAGTCTGAGACTCAGTACTGCTGGCCTCCTCATGCGCCGAGCGTGGCGAAAGCGATGTGATGACTGGAGGAATTGGATACACTAGTAGTAAGCTTAGACAGAGCCAAATTATTGTGACCAAACAATTACAAATTATGTGAGTCCCCAGACACCAGAGAAAACAGAAATCACGGAGGCGTAAGACAGCCTGAGAAGATCCTGTCGCCGAGTCAGCGGTTATGACAAGAAGTGAATCGACGTCAGTCTTGCTCCCAACACTTTCAGTAATTCACCAGCATGCAGCTTTAATCTTTGCATTGAGGAGTGACCTGACCAGCTGTTAAGAAAGGCCAACATGGTGTGCCAGGCGACCCTAGCGGAGCCACCGAGGCACGAGTCGCCTGCGGTGCGTGGGATGCAGAGGTGCCCTGTTGGCCTCAAGCAACTCCACCGAGATGCACTCCAGCAGGCGGCGCCGATGGCAGGACAAACGAGACTCGCTTGAGAGGAAGCGGCTCGATCCATCCCCATCAGCCCGCCGCCACCCCTCCACCAATCTCCTCCCGCAGCTTCTGGGACGTATCTCCCGCCTCACCGAGCGCCGCACTCCCGCCCCAGCAGCGCCCCGCCACAGGAGTCACTTTGCCGCGCCTGACGGAGACTCTTCAGCTCCACATCGTAGTGCGCGGGAAGGTTCATGTGGGGCCCCAACATTCCCCTTAAAGCGTCCGGTGAAGGGAATTTTATACACCATTAATTGGATATAATATTATTTTAATTCATCACAGTGGTTTAATGGCGGTGTGAGGAAGGCCCGCCGTGGTTGGTCTTTAGTCTGCAGGGAGACTTATGGAACGAGCAGGGGAGGGGAGGAGTAGGAAGAGGAGGTAGTGGATGACGGGGAGGGGAGACGGGGAGAAAGGGGAGGGGAGGGGAGGAGGGAGAAGGGTGAGAGGCAAAGACAGTGGGATTGGCTGGAGGAAGGCAGCCACACCCTTGCTAGTCCATAACTCCAGTATTTTATTTGATTCTATTAAGTATTGTTTCAAACCGTAAATTACAAGTCATGTATTTACATTTACATTCGTACTAAAGATTTATCTCGCCAGAACTGCCGGATTCGGTGCCCAGCAAAAAAAAAAAAAAAAAAAAAAAAAAGATGGAATTACAAATGCAAGAATCATCAGGAAAGGCTCTGCAACAGTCGTGGTCTGAGCGTGAGCCTTGCCTCCCCCTCACCCCAGGGACTAAGGCGGGCGTCAGGGGAAGGGTTCCTACACCCGTGGCGGCGGCGAGCTTCGAGGGGCGAGGGTAACGCGACACCCACCCAGACATTATTTCCTTAACACAAATGGAAATCACATTATTACCGCGAACTAATCAATGACTAATTAGTAAAGCGCATTACGTTGTGTGTTTGTTTGGCTGGCGTGTGTGTTTGTTTCCATGTGTGTGTGTGTGTGTGTGTGTGTGTGTGTGTGTGTGTGTGTGTTTGGATGTTTCTTTTTTGTTGCTTCTCTCCTTTGGTTGCTTGTTCATCTTTGTCTTTCGCTCGCTGTTGGACGCCACTCCCTTTGTTCTTCCTCACAGAGTCTTATTTCCTCCTTCGGCGGTTCCTTCACCGTCCTTCCTCGTCTTCTCCAACTCATTTTTCAACTTACAACACCCTTGCACAAATTCATCTTTGAATCTTCCTCACAGATAATTCTTACTAAGCTCCACATTTTCTCCATTATTTGTATCTACTTCATCCTATTTATTAATTTCATTTGTAATTTCACACGTTTTGTCTTTTATTTTTCGCCAGCTCTATAATCTACCATTTTTGTCTGCTTTACCAGTGATGGCGTGTTTTCCAGTCACTTCTTAAGATCTTTTTTCGATCTTAAATTATTTCTTTTTTTTGTACGAGAAATCCCTCTACCGTTTGATCATAGCTTTGAGCGTGCTCGACGATTTATAGTTCAAGGCATGACTCAAAAACAATTTACATAAACAATCATTTCACGTAAATCACTGCAACAGTCATCCTCATCCATAAAGCCACGGTCCCACTGCCTGGATTGCCTGCAAGTCTTTGATTTTATTTTCTAGCATGTTTCCAGTTGAGGAATTCTAAAATGTTTCCAATTCTGTCGCTCTTTTTAGGTGCCGGTGTCGTTTCCAGGTTAGGGGGATTTTAGTTGTGATCTTATTGTTTTCTCAACTTAATAAACATTAATAGTCATCTCTTACAGGATTGCCTTTCCTTTAAAATCAATATTTCTTTACCTCTAGACAATGTGCATCTTTGTGATAGTACGTTTACGAGGCAATCAATCCCCCACTCGGTACTTCACCTCGGGCATCCTTTCTTGTCAGTGCCTAGCCAGTGTGGGAGATGATTACCAATCTTTCTATATCTATCAGTATCCGTTTCATTGTTTTTCATAGACTTTTCTCAATGTCTTACTAATTCCTATGCTGATAACCAAATGATATACAGTAGTATTTGTGAATGGACAACACTTTCGGCAGGAATTCTATAACTTTTGGTGAGGCAATAAACAATGAAGTTCTACAGTACAAAATCCAATATTTCACCAATGACATGCATGGCTGTTCTCACCAACTCAAACTCATTTTCAGCAATCAAATATTTACAGTCAACAAGAAAACTATCTTATTTCCATAACATTCAAATAAACTCCACTCCTCTGCCTATTCTCGGGTCGTCTTCCAACAATATTCTCCATAAATGGAATTTCATATCCTTACTCCTGCTCAGTCAGTTTCTATGAAGTGAGACGTTCTGTATCGCGTGTTTGTTTTTCTTCCTTGCCTCACATGCTGGCTCTGTGCAGGGGCCTTGTCTCGCCATATAAGGGGTACGCCTCATGGGGGGCGGGTGGAGGAGTTCACTGACACAACACTTCTAAATACGTAGATAAAGGCTCTTCGTCTCATCAACTCCCTTCTCTAACTGACTACCTTCACTCTCTCATGCTACCGCAATGATGCTTCTCTTAATTACTATCCTCTGCCGCTGGGTTCATGGTTACTGCCTCTTACACTTGCTAACTGCTACCTGCCTGCTGCTCAACTCCTGGCTCCGCTACACAACATTTTCTATTCACTTTCTTGGGTTGCCTTTATCTTACTGATGCAAAATTTAATCATCACTACATTTTTTTCCTTCAAAATTTCAATATCAAACATCATCTGCTTTTTTTTCTTTTTGTTTTTACTTTACCCTCCTGGAAGATTCACACCTATGCGAGGGAGTTGCAGAACATAAAAGGAACAAACAGACTTTGTTTATTTCATCACATTCCTTATTAGCTCACTTCACGATAACGAATCTACGAATCCACGTAAAGGAAAAGTTGAGAGCTAGACTGATAAAATAAACTAAAAATAAAACAAGGTGAACGGCAAAGAAACATTAACTTACCGAAACAGCGGCGTGGTGCAATCCCGAGCCCGTTGATAGAGGTCTTGTGATGATGTCTTGGCGCCGTTAACAGAGGCCTTGTTCCTTGAGCCAGCACCGTGTTGGGTCCCCACGCTGCCACCACCAGGATAGGTGACGGGTGAGGAGGGGATGTGCCTCTCGTGATCGCTTCATCTTGATCAAGCACCCCACGGATCACCGCATCATGACGCTTCTGCACCGCAACACACACACACACGCCTCATCGCACGGCTGTCTACCTCTGCTCCTGAGGGAAGGATTCAATACCGAAATGAAATGATGTTGAGACAAATCAGGTGGAATTCTGTGTGAGCTTCAAACATTATTGACTGCGACAGAAAGAAAAAAACAAATAGTATTTCGTGTGTGTGTGTGTGTGTGTGTGTGTGTGTGTGTGTGTGTGTGCGTGCGTGCGTATGTGTGTGTGTGTGTGTGTGTGTGTGTGTGTGTGTGTGTGTGTGTGTGTGTGTGTGTGCGTGCGTGCGTGCGTGCGTGCGTGCGTGCGTGCGTGCGTGCGTGTGTGCGTGCGTGTGTGTGTGTGTGTGTGTGTGTGTGCTCATTTATATTATGACTTGAAAATGAAACCAGGCGTATTCTTATCCTCAGAAGACAGTGTCATTAGTACAGATCAAAAGAAAGCTTACAAAATACTAAAATACAATGAAAGATAGTACAAAAAATATATATATATCTCCAAAATACGTTAAACATGCCAACATTGTGAGAGTGAAACAAGACAGAAAGATGGCTGTGATGGTTCAAGACAAGAGATGAAGATGGATGCATAGAAAGAAAGACACGTAGAAAAAGAAATCATAAATGTATACTAGATAAACAAATGGGTAGAAATATAGAAAAGAAGACATGCCTAAAGATACAAAACAAAGGACTGCACGATGAAACAAAAGCAGGTATGGAGAACTGGAAGAGATTAAAAAGGAGGTGGTCAGTGGTAAGACTAAGGATGACAATAACTTTTGACTCCACCCTTCTTAGCAACTTTATGACTTATAAACAACCACGCAGCGAGCCTAGCGAAGCCTTCGTCTGGCGTGTGCTATTAAAACACTGAACGATGAGCCTATAAAAGCTGCCTACGCAAATTCAATAAAGAATATAAGTATAGGTTTAAGATATCTATTGGTGGCAAAAAAAAAGTATGTCTAGTGAAATGTTTTATGCAACCCAATCTTTTTATCATTATCATTATTGTTTGTTTTAAAATCATCATTATTTTTCCTATTTGACACGTTATTCTAATTATTACCCTCTGTGGTACATGTTGTCTGGTTCTGTAGCGACCTGCAAACGTTGTACTACCTAGAAACAGAAAAAAGTATTCTTTTTAGTCCCTTTTTGTAGATATTCTAAACCAACAAGAGGACTGGTAAATAAGTGGGATTTTTCTATTGTCTTGTGTTGCCCTTGATCAGCTTCTCTTTCTTACATAGAAAAAAAAGAATGTTGAGAATAATTCCACGCTTCTCTTTTACCGTAGTGAAGGGTTTAGGGTACGTACGAATTCGTGTTTCATGTTTATGAGATGACGAAGGGCATTTAGAGCTGATCAGGGCTTTATCTGAATGATGTTGAAGAAAGAAGATGCTAAAACAGTGTGTTTGAGTTCAAACCTTGATATTGATGTGGTATTAACATTCACAGAGAATCATATTAACTCTGAAGTCTTTGTGTTGATCTTTGTATGTACATGTTTATAGTGAGTCCCTGGGGGAATGCTACAAAACCGCAAAGCACACATTATAAGTTAATACAATATATTTAAAAGTCTCAAGTAAAATTTTTGTTTTCCTAAACCTCCACTAAACGTTTAATACTAAAAATAAAGCACATCACTAATGAAAAAGAGCAAAGAAATGATGAATATATTATTATGATACTGCTGAAATAAACAACAGGCAGAGATAGACAAGAGATGGTAGGGTGGCAGGAGGCGGCATGAAGAGTCAGGCGGGGAGGGCGTGGCGGGGTTACGGCGTGCAGGGGACGCGGTGTGGGGCTGAGCTGTCTTCAGGTTTATCACCATTAGAGTAGTGAAGGAATGACTTATGGGACTTACACACAAGCTTTACAGACAACAGCCATGTATATTCACATCGTGGCGGGTGGACTACGGGAAGGGAAACGCTCTTCCGCATAATAAACAAAAACAAACAAATAAATAAAAGCAACACACCACTTATATTTTAAACTGACACGGCACCTCCGGGAAGCCATCTTAAGGCTGTCACATATTTTTTGCAAAAGACATTTCATTCCAGGTAGTGAAACATAACTTTAAAATTTGAGGAGTATCTAAATCAGTATTATGCACACTTATTCCTACAAATACTTCCATCGTGACGCTCTAATCACAGATGGTTTTACGGAGTGATGCTCTCGGCGAACCTTTATCTTTCATTGTATACAGCCTGGAACACAAGTCAAGCCAACATTCTAAGTATAGTTACGCAACATTCTTCTGATGTAAATGACAAAGTGGTGAAGAAAGTGTGGTCATAAGGGCAGTGCAGAGAGCCAAATGGAAGGAGACATACTGAAGTTACACCCACTCAACGTGACGATATACAAATCGGCCAGTGTCGGAAACAAACAAATGTAAACAAGAGACACATTTCATTTTATCAATGTCATCCTTCATGCACTTACTTCTCCCTCTTCCCCTATACACAACACTGCACAATCACGTGTTCTGACCCCATGACGCCGCCACGCCAATCTTTAACCTTCCATTCTCTAAGTAAAGCACACCATTCCACACTTCCACACACTGGCATCTCTACGGACCCTTCATCCTCTAGTAAAACCTTCCTTCACATCTACCTACGCCTCCTACCTCAGCCCAACCCCTGACAACAACCATCATATTCCCTGCACAACTCCTGTCCGTCCCGCCCCACTCAGTCCCGGCTGCCCCGCCCCACCCTGTCCCCCGCGGCGAGTGCCCTGGGTGGCTAGTGACTCCGGCGGGTCATTAGTGTCGACAAACTCCCTTAATTAGACCATAGAGAGATGTGTTTATGGGCGCCGCGCGGTGTGTGTCTGGCTGCGTGTGTGTTATTGATAGAGAGAGAGAGAGAGAGAGAGAGAGAGAGAGAGAGAGAGAGAGAGAGAGAGAGAGAGAGAGAGAGAGAGAGAGAGAGAGAGAGAGATTTTTTAATTAAAGGTCTGCCCTCCCTTCACACACACACATACACACACACACACACACACCAAGGCAACCAAACGTAAACAAACCCCAGCGGTGGGTGATGTCTGGGGTGGGGTCGCGTACTGACGTCAGAGGTCACGTGATTGAGAGCAGGTGGTGGTGGTGGTGGCGGTGGTGGTGGTGGTGGTGGTGGTAGCCAGCAAGGATGTTATCGACAGAGGTGGTTGGAGACACCGTCTGCGTTGGCAGAGAGGAGGAAGCTAAATTTATATACAAAGAGATGAATGAGTTCGTAATGGAGGAGTGAACGATGAAACAGCAGGCATTTATCATTCTTCTTTCAGGAGTGTTTGACAGATGAGAAAAGAGCGCAGGGGAAGGCAATGACAAGCATGTAATGTCAACATCACCAATGCAACATTCAGCTGATAATTAAGAAGTAACTAACTTGCCGACACAGGTAGCTGCTGCTTCTGCTTCTGCTGCTGCTGCTGTTGCTACTGCTGTCGCTACTGCTATTGCTGTTGCTGCTGTTGTTGGCAATCAGTTATTTTTCACACACACACACACACACACACACACACACACACACACACACACACACACGCACGCACGCACGCGCACACACACACACACACACACACACACACAGTTTATTTCTTTTCTTTTTTTTCCTCAGTATTGGTGTGACAGCCTGTTCTTCCTCAGCATCTGGAGCTTCCTTCATCTCTCGCCTGTGCGTGCGGGAGATGTTGTGCGCACTTTATCATGGTGATCCTTACCTTGTGTTCCTTGACAAGTGCTGTGCATCACCACTGCCACAAACCTCTACGGTGGTGCTCCCGATCTACTGGGTTAGTACTACAACTTGGTTTACCACACAGACTTTGAGTTCATGCTTTATTTTTCTTAGGAAATTTTGACATTTATGCAGCCAAAGACATGGTCAACAACAAAACAATGTGATATATTTTTAAAGAGTATGATACACATTCCCGGCCAGCCATATGCCTCTACTACAAAACATTCATGTGACCTACTTTCGTATCAACACTAGCCAACACATGACAGGCTTGTACAAATTGGTCACGATCGTTATCTGCTCCAAACACGAGCGTCTGATGTTTTAGAAAGCTGTCAGTTAGGTAAAATCAAAATAAATACTGTTCACATATCTGAACACAACACATTAGTTTCATAAAAAACATTGGAACATACTGAAAACAAATAATTGTTTACATCCCAAAGATACCGTGTTATATATGTTAATGTTCTTTTTTTAATAACGCAGTATAATCCTGATACGGTTTCATTTGATGTATATTGCTCACTTGAACTGTTCAACGTAAAAAGGGAAGATAAATGTGTGTTTGTGTGGAGATTTGGCGGCCATTGACTGCTGAACACCAAACATCGATCATCGCAGGTTTGAAAGCGAACAACAGTTACCAAAAAGTGTTTATTTTGTAGAAAAGCTTTGTACATTATGATAGAGGTAATTACATTATGTACACGGATGAGTAGACAACACTGGGATAGGATGGGAGGAGGCGCCTCATGCACCGTCAGGCTCACCACCCGCTTCACTCCCTTCCTCTCGCCACGGAGCGCTTTTTCTCAGCGTTTCTTTCATTTCCTCTCTTACCCAAGAATCAGTTCCAAACTATTCTCTTGGTGGGGACTTGTGCCTATGTCACATGCACACACTCACAAATGTATCTACGTGTGTGTGTGTGTGTGTGTGTGTGTGTGTGTGTGTGTGTGTGTGTATCTATATATATATCATCTAATATCTATCTATATAATATCTATATATATATATTATATACTATCTATATATATATATTATATTATATATATATATATATATATATATATATATATACGGTATATGGACAGTCCCGAGAGGTGAGTGTCCTTGCCTCACCGCCGCGTCACTTCAAGACATTCTCACTCACTCACTCTTTGGTTTGCAAATATACGCGGTTTGTCGAAAATTTTCATGTTTCACTCGGCGGATAACACGACAGACCGCACGTCGACTACAATAATTGATAAAATACATTATTCAATAGATAGTCCTATATATACACATATACAGATCTGTTCAGACAATAATTCTTGGCAGGATTCACTATTTCTGCGAAAACAATGTTCACAGAACAGATCACACGAGTCACGTCACTAATAGCTGTGCACTGCGTACGTGTATTCATTATCTCCCGTTGAGGCTGCGCGATTCGCTGAGCTTCAAGTAGGAACTTTGGCTTCCAATTGTAAGATACAATAAAATTTGCACTACTCTATTCAGTGTAGCAATGTTCCATGTATGAGGATCAGTGTGTTGGGGGGCAGAGGGTCGCCGGGCCACAAAGCACCTGGCTGGACAAGGTCGGGCCGAAGCAATGCAGAGACGGCGAATGATTGGATCAAGAAGTAAACGTCAACAGTTGCTAATGGGCACAGCGCAGTTTGTTTCATCTGTGCACGGCTGACCTTCCCTCACAGCGACGTGACCAGTTTCAAAAGCTAGATCGACTCAATTTACTGGAGACGCTCCTTCACACTACTTCATCGGCCCTGAAGGTCACAGCGCCGGCCGACGTCCATGGCAGCACGGATGCTGAGCGCCAATTACCACTGCTCAGAATCACCGCTGGCACACGGCAACTGGCAGCACAGAGTCTCTCTCTATATTCAGAAACACAGCTATGTGCAATCAGGGGCACCTCTCCGTCTTGTTACTGCCACACTAACACCCAACGGCCGGCGGTGTACATGTGTTGCGCTCTGCCCGGGTACACGGACCACCGCCGCAGCCACCCCTCCACCACCGCCCCAGGAAAGGTCGCGGGCATCTTATATGTTGGAGACTTGCCCGCAGGGCTCTTGAACGGGCGGCACCACACTGTACAAGTTGACATGGGTGTGGGCAGGGCGAGCAAAGCTCAAGAGTGAGGGGACGGGAGGAGCCGGGGGGGCAAGAGTAAACACCGGGCCGTGGTGTGGGTGTGTGGAGGCAGGGAAACCAGACTCACTTTCAGCCAGCTTGTGGTTCTTGACCACCAGCGATTCATCAAGAGTGAGGTCCGCCAAGGTACGATTCCAAGCACCCCATTTAGAGGACACAGCAGTGGCGGTGTGTCCCGCGGCGGCAGCAGCACGAGCTCGGCGCCACACTAGCCCCACCACCAACAGCAGCGCCGCCAGTACCCCTGCCCCTATTCCCAGCAGCACCTCCAAGGACATGGGGGGTTTCGCCTTATGAACTAGGGGCAGTGTGGGCATGAGCTTGTTCTTCCTGGCATGGGCGGCGAGGGTGATATTGTGAGTGTCAAGGGTAAGGTGGGCGGAACGAAGAGGCTGACCAAGAGGGCCTGTCATCACCTCCACTTGGACTTGGTACACTGTTTCGGGCCACAAGGTAAGGTCCACTTCGGGAAGATCAGTGTACAAGTGCCCCTTTAGTCCACCGCCCTCCACTTCCCACGTCACCAGGTAGTCGGCGCCGCGTGGGCTCAGTGGCGGCCACCACACCCTCGCTGCCACCAGCCCTGAGGACTCCACCTCTGCCTCGTGCAGCAGTGGCCACGCCTCCTCGCCGTCGCCAACATCAATGCCATTAGACTCAGTGCGATCACGAGTAGCCTGTGTCAAGGGCATGCCGAGGGCTGGCTTCATGGCCCCTTTGGGATGTGCAGGCGGGGCGTAGGGCGTGATGATAACCGACAGCACACCCGATTCTGCTACAGCAACAAGCTTCATGTCAGATCCGCTGCTGAGGTCTTCCAAGGAAGCGCCGAAGTCAGCAGTCTGAAGGCGTAAGTCCCAGGCCTTACCCGGCGAACGGGTGAAGAGGGCGAAAACCACGTGCTCCCTCGGGGAATGGCGACCCCAAGAAAGCGACCACTGGGCGGCTGTCCCACTGAAGACGAGGGTGAGGCGGGAGTTGTGCTGGCTGAGCGGCACCACTTTCCTCGGGTGGGCGGAGTGGAAGGCGCAGGAGGCGTCGCATCCCTTGTCCTGTACCACACATGGGTTAGTTTTTGCTACTGTGCCAAACAACTACTACTTAACTACTACTTATTATAGACGTGACTGGACAAGTGATCGACCTTAACTACACAACATATATGACACTAAGGACACTAATGATGTACATCACCAAACTCGTACTTACACAGATGTCGTGTTGGCCGCAGGTCACACTCCAGATGGGGAAGTTGGTGGTCAGCGTCTCACACGCCTCCCAGCACTGTGGAAGAGGGGAAAGGATGACACACTCAGATAGGGAGAGGAGGAATGGTGACGGACAGTCAGGGTTGGGGGGAGGGTCACGCACAGGGTGAGGAACACCAGGTGGCAGAACAATTTGTCTCCTTCCCGCTGCGAGAAGGGTGACGCTTAGGGTGCCAGTTACTAAAATAACATCAAAGCTGAATGAATAATCCAAACATGGCCTGGCAATATAAATTGTATGCAACGTAGTAACATCGATGTGTTTTTAATATTCTGAAGGTGGTGCTTAAACAAATGTGTTTTCTTGACACTAAGGGATTATAAACTGGCATTATATGACTCAACCGACGGATGATAACATTATTCTAAAAGAGTAAAGGTTGGGTAGATATATTCAAGACAAGAAATTTATGAAAAAAATGTTTTTCTCTCTCTCTCTCTCTCTCTCTCTCTCTCTCTCTCTCTCTCTCTCT
>CM035194.1:13470582-13480582 GCA_020233015.1 Callinectes sapidus
AGGTCAGGTTATTAAGATTAAGTAAGGACAGGATAGAATAAAGGAAAATCATAGCAAGCGGAAAACTTTAGATGCATTTTCCATAAAACAACATTCGTGAATAAAATTTGGAAATAACTTGTGTTCGATTTACATAATAGCCAATGAAACCTACCCACTTGTCTCAAAAATAACAAGCGTGGGTAATAACGTCAAGAGAAAAAGGTTACCACTTCCTCAAGACAAAACGCGTACACTGTTAGCTACGGCATTTTGAATAAGAGGATGAAGAAGAAGAGGGAGGGGAAGAGAATAAGACAAAGGAAAGAAGAAAATGGCGGGGAGACACTAGAAGGGAGGAGAGATGGATGGAGATGAAACAAGGGAAGGGAAGGGAAGGGATGAGAGAGAGAGAGAGAGAGAGAGATGGAGAGATTATGATGAGGGGGAAGCGGAAAGGGTGGATACGAGGAGAGGGAGAGGCAAAGGGAGAGAGCAGGAAGCATGGAACGGTGGAAATATGATAATAAAAGTAAGAGAGAGAGAGAGAGAGAGAGAGAGAGAGAGAGAGAGAGAGAGAGAGAGAGAGAGAGAGAGAGAGAGAGAGAAATGGATACTCTATACCCTGCGCCAGTGTGTGTGTGTGTGTGTGTGTGTTGCATCTATTTTTTTTAAGTTAAAACTGTAATATTTACCAAAAATACATCAGTAGCACGTATACTTAACGGCCTCATTCATCACATTTCGCCCATAAATCAAGGCGGAGGTAATATACATATTTTTTTTCCCCCGCAACAGCTGAACTGCTTGCTAAAAATACATCACCACCACGTATACTTAACTGCCCCACCCATCACATGACGGCAGCGTATTTTGCGTAACAACTGTAATAACACCCAAAAATACACGGCCGACTCGTGCACCAACCTGCGTCGCACATCACAGCCGCCTCCTATAAGACCACAGCGCTTTCTCTTACACACAACTACTGTAATATAGAGAAGACATACCGTAAGAGCATAAGCACGTGAGGGGAGCTGCAGGGGTCCCATACATATCTACTATTTATTACCCATCATTCCTACCCATAAACTTGTCTTGTCTCTTAACTCTCTCACTGCGATACGAGACAATTAACAACATCAGCAGCAATGCACGACAACTTGATTAGCATGTGGGAGAAAGTATTGCACAAAGAAGAGTATATTTTGCAATTTATATTCAGTTTAAAGATTTTAGGTAACTAGGGACCAAGTAAAGATGACGTAGGTCGTAGAGTGATCACTTATCAAGGAAAGATGGAGCAAGTAGCTATGTAAGGGTTAAAGCTCTATATTGACTACACTAACAGCCTGATTGCTGAATCAATCCCAGTCATCTATTAAGTCAATTTAATCAGGGAGGTTTTAAGACATTTATCTGATTCTTTTGGTTGACTCTTTTGATCCTTGTCGGGGACTAGCGTCGCAGTGGGCATTTTCTTTGATCATTTGTGTTGTCATTGCCGGTTTTCTTTTTTAACCCCTTCAGTTTCCATATTCGTTTCTCTTACTATTAGGTGATTTTATACAGCTTCAGAATCTCACGTCGGGATAGATTTAGTGAAGACTCTGGCCATTAATCTACTGACTTCCACAGAGCCTTCCTAATGTTAATAAAATAATCTACTCATACCCAAACCTCAAGATAAAAATGTGCCGCAGTGTTGGGAGTTAAATGAAAAAAAAAAAAGCATCTTAACTTTGCACGCATCGAAGCTACGAGTATTGCCTATCGTTGGAGTGAAGGCTATATTAGTTTACCTTATGGGGGGATGTGAGGTAGGTGCTTGCCTGACCTGGCGAGGCAAGCACCACCTATATAGCAGCGCACGCCTCATCCCCCCAAGGCGCCGCTATCTGCATGTCAGGCACCACCCCGCGGCAGGCTACTCCAACGCCCCGCTGCTCACCCGATCTCCCGGCCGGCACGTTAATTAATCTCTCAGGTAATTAATTAATATCCCAGTGAGTTAATCGACCTCCCAGGCGGCCAGTTTATCCCTCAGGTAGGTAGTCAAGTAGTCTCCAGCATACTCTTACATATAATTCACCTTAAATGCCAGTCAACCCACTCAACTGATCTCACAACTTGCCAGTCAACCTCTCAGCCAGTCAACCCGGCTTCCTGATCGACCTCCCAGGACGGTAACAGCCTCTCACCCACAGCCCCTCCTTCCCACCGCCCACTCAGGGGGAACGGGAGGACAGCCTGTCAAAGAACTGACTAACCTGGTGGCTCGATACCTCCAATTAATCTTCGCGCGTCGGCCAGTCCCTGAACACCAAATACATCATGTCGGGGAAAGGATGCAGCTCAAGGGGGAGACAAGGGGCCAGGACACGGGGATAAGTGCGGTACAGGTGAAGGGATGGACAGAGTGAGGGTGCGTGGGGAAATACAGGTTAAGGGGGAGAGGGAGACACAAAGAGCAAGAGACAAGGGTTACGTTTGGCATCGTGTAAGAAGGGGAGGAGGGAGTAAAGTAAGAGGAGAGGGTAATGCTCGAGACGCGAGGGTAAGGATATGGATACTAGAGAGGCGAGGAGTCAGGGGGAACAGGGAGCCATTGGAGACACAAGGGGAGGTAGGATGCATGGCTAGAGATGTGACGGGGCGCAGAGGGAAGCCTGAGAAGGGAGAGAAATGGGACGTGAAGATCAGGCAGTGAGGGAGAGAGAAGGGAGGAGCTAAGAACACAGACAGTGGGAGCAGTGAGCAGTGGGTCTTGGCGAACACACACTTCGACGGGGAGGAAATGGACATTGAGGAAAATGAAGAGTGAAAATGGGCACTGAAGAAAATGAACAATGAAGAAAATTGGTAGTCAAGAAAACAAACGACGAAGACAATGAGCAGTGAAGCAAATGAACAACGAGGAAAACAGAAAAGTTAAGAAAAGAAAATGGGCCACTAAAGAAAATGGGCAGTAAAGAAAATAGTAAAGAAAATGGAATGAGAAGTAATGAGCAGTGAAGGTAATAGGTGGTGAGGAGGAAGGGAAGGGAAGGAAAGGGAAGGGAAGGGAAGGGAAGGGAAGGGAAGAGAAGGGAAGGGAAGGGGGCAAAGAAGGGAAGGACCTACGAGCAGCAAGGTCAAGGTGGGCGTGAGGCGTAACAAGGCAGAGGGCGAGGGTGAGAGGCCACACAGGACGGTGAAGGCAGGTGGAAACAAGAGAGAAGAGCAAGCCAGAGGACAAAATCTCTTCCAAGGTCATCATATATATATTCGCCGCAAGATGGCCGCTAATCAACCCAATCAGCCTATACGTAAAGAAATAAGATGCAATTGTTTATAGTTTAGTGTTCCCCTATTTACCTAACCACCATAGTAGCTTATATCCTCTGAGCTCCGTACGTCGCCAGCTGCTCATACTCCTCTGATCTTGATGATAAGGGTGGAAACTGTAATCTCCGTCATGCATGATTACAGTAATAACGCTTCACCACTAAAGAACCTCAACGTTTCTCCTAAGATATTCCCGGGCTGTGTAATGGCGCCACACACACACACACACACACACACACACACACACACACACACACACACACACACACATATTTCTAGAACATAACTCATGCAAATTGGTGTAAATCAGATATGCTACTCGTTTAATAAGTGATAATGAAGAGAGGGAGACAAAGGCAAAGAAAAAGAAGAAACACATAGTAAAAGGTTGGCACCACCACCACCACCACCACCACTACCACAACAACAACAACAACAAAGACCAACAAAATACTAGAAACAGCAATAACAACTAAGATCAGCAACCAAAACAAGAAAAAACAACAACAGCAACATCATCAACATCCCAACCATCACACACCAATCAGAACAATAAGCAAGGGAACACCATCGCCGCCGCCGCCACCACCACCACCACCTCTCACCACCGGAATCACTGGTCATCAAGTTAGGAAGTCGTCACCATGAGAAATAGGTCGCGCTTTCACGCCTGGGAACTGGAACCACCCACGGTAACCCAGCACCAATACATCACGCCCGGGGAGCCTTCACGCGTGCTTATTTGGCCATCGTCCTGGTAACATAAGGACACTAAGCTGTACAAAGCCGTCAGAACTGTAAGTGTACTAGTCTCCGTTCACACATCAGTAGATATCTATGTCCGCCTGTCCATTTGTCTGATCTTCTAATAAAGACACGTAAAAAAGGTAAATAATAGTTGTATGCCCAAGTTCACCATTTGTTATCGTCTTTATGTTTCATTTTATTCTTTGTTTTCCGCTATCACTATTTTTACTTCTCTTGTGGTTTGAAATTCGCGCCCTCTCAGTCACCCGTTCTCTTTCATCACTAGCTTCATCCATTTTCTTTCACCGTCAGCTTCAATCACACCTAAGCGTCACCTATTCTTACCCAGTTTCTTCTGCGCCTTGCTTTTCACCCAGTCTGTCAAATTTTCCTCTCTATTTCACGTCCCCTGACACCAACAAGTACAAAGGCACCGCGTGGGAGCACCAGTGTCCTCCTCCCTGAGCCATCTCGTTTTCTTCCACCTACATCTTCACTCGCACAATATTTCCTTCACCACTCCTGTCATCTCCATTCCGCGCACGATACCACCCAAGCACACTTTCCTCCATTCTCCTGTCACACGCCTCTCAGACACCCCATCCCTCGCTTACTGCCTCATTCCTGACCGTGTCCTTCCTCCCCGCGCCTTACAAATGCACCTCACCCTGTTCACCTCTACCACCGGACCCTCACCTCGGCCTCGTCTCTCAAGCTCGGGGACGTTGCATCCATATCAAAGCCCTGCCTGCCACCAAGACATGTCGCTCACTGCCCAGTCAGTAGTGCCTCCCTCCCCAGTCCCCACAGCCCAGCCCAGCATTCTCTCACGCGTTGCTGCTTTGTTAGTAATAGTAATGGTGATGTGGGGATAATGATAATAATGATGGTTATAATGGTAGTGGTGATCATACAAATGTAATGATAATGGTAACATGTGTAATAGTTGTAGTAGTAATGGTGGTGGTGGTGGTGGTGGTGGTAGTGGTGGTGGTAGTAGTAGTAGTAGTAGTAGTAGTAGTAGTAGTAGTAGTAGTAGTAGTAGTAGTAGTAGTAAAGGTAGAAGCAACAACTATTATTATTATTATTATTATTATTATTATTATTATTATTATTATTATTATTATTATTACTGTTATCATTATCACCATCATCATTTTTATTAATATTACGATCATTATTATTCCCCTCAGTATCATTACAAAAATAATTACTGATAAGTGAATCAAATTATAAGTTAGTGAAGTTTCTAATGCATTCGTTTTCGTTCAGTGATAAATAATTCCCCGCCATAAAATTATTAATGCACTATGTTAAGGCGAAGTGGTTGTGGTGGTGGTGGTGGTGGTGGTAGATGAGAAAAACTCGCAAGCAAAATATATCTCAGAATTACACACAAGATTTTATTCTTCGTTCTGTACTGTATTTTCAGAGAGAGAGAGAGAGAGAGAGAGAGAGAGAGAGAGAGAGAGAGAGAGAGAGAGAGAGAGAGAGAGAGAGAGAGAGAGGGCATCACAATGCATCACGCCCTCGCAGAGCACCCACTGATCATAATGATATTGCACCTGGGAATGCGGGAAACCCAGACGAGGCTTGCGCTGTGTACACCTCACTACTACTGCATTACATCAACCCCCACCTTATACTAACCTTATTTAAGTAACCTTGCTTTGATGTATATTTACCTAATTCTGAGGCTCGTATTCTCAAACTCTTCTGTGTTTCACTTCCATTATTTCAAAAGGCTTTACTAATATTTGCATGAGTTTTATAAGGTGTTTTTATGGTTCTAGAGGAAGAGTGACAAGATTTCTACATTATTAACTGAAGAAACACTCTTGAAAACCGTGATAGTCGTCTCTGTGGCCTTGAAAAATAGCCATGGTGAGAGCACAGAGTTTCTTTGACCTTACTAAGCATAGTAGCCTATCTCATACCCTTATTTATCTCTAACGCATTTTGTGGAATATTATTCTCAATACCTTAAAGATAACTAATTATCAACAAAACTGAAGGCCACATTGCACGTATAATAAGACAAACGATAAAAGGTGAATATAAGACTTTGCCGGGAGCAGATAATCAAGAATCACCTTCGTAATTATTGTCCGCATTTTAGGAACAGCAAGGGATTCCATCAATAAATCAACCAAGAACGTTATCTCTCTGCCATTAAATAACGCTTATCTCGAGGCCCAATCCAGAAAGCAAAAAACATTGCAGCTACTTCAGAATTCACCACGCATCCCACCCAACAGTGACATTGAGTCAAGGAAGCCAAACCACTCACCGTCACTCAGCGTTGCTCTTCTCTCTGACAGCCTAATATCATCCCTCTGCTTTCTCACACCTTCGCTATCCGTCCCTGTCATCGCCACCCATCATCGCTTGATAGTAACACATAAACAGCAACACCGAGAGTCACGGATGGAGACTTTTTTCGATAAAAATCCTCACTACTCAAGTCACACAAAGCAATCATCACTAAACACCGTGCCGCACAGCTCTGCCCGGGCATCTCTGTGCAGGGTTACCAGCTTGATCAAATTGTGGATGATAAAAGTGTTGTTCTACGTTACTTTAGATGATTCTAGACGGTGAAAGTATTGTTCTACTTAATTTCAGAATTTATACGTGAAAGAATAATTCTTAATTCTGCAAGCATTAGTTTTTATAAAGTGGAATCAGCAGCTCAAACGGATGTAATTTAGCTACTCGTTATACTAAGGTTATCTCTTATTGAAAACTTTCTGGAGTCATTTTATTTATTAGCTTCTTCCACAATAATGCCTAAGGAGCTTTTATACTTTCATACATCAGATTAATCACAAATGATGGAGATCATGCGATTCGTACTTTTAAAAGGTTATTACCCAAGCAGACCAGCAACTCCAGCACCAGCAAAGCAGCCAACTACTCACTCACCACCCTCCATCCACCACCCGACTCACTCCCCTCACCGCCCCTCCACCATCACGCCTCCCAAACCACCACTGCCTTCGCCACCACTGCCGCCGCCACCACCTCATCCACAACCACTCGCCCACAGACGCCACCAACCATCGGCCACTTGCAGGGGATGCATGATAAATGGTGATCATCCATCAAAACCATTGCAGCGCTGTGTTCAGCAAAATATATGATATCACGGGGCGGCGAAGAGTTGTCAGCAGTGTCAGCGGAGAGCGGCTGACGGGCACTCATGAACCCCAGACACGGTGATGCGATTATACGAGGGTAAGGGAGGAGAATATAAATACGAGCAGTTAACGTCAGGCGAGGCGGAACCGAGGCGTCGGGGGAGGAAGGATGTCTGCCCGCCAGTGTTCCCTCCTTTTAACATACAAATTACCGAAGGCTGATGGATTGTGAGAGAGAGAGAGAGAGAGAGAGAGAGAGAGAGAGAGAGAGAGAGAGAGAGAGAGAGAGAGAGAGAGAGAGAGAGAGAGAGAGAGAACTTCGACAGATAGATAAACGTACATATATACATATATAAAAAGGGGCAGAGAAGACGAGACATGGAGGTGGAGTATCAACTGGAACGTGTTAAGATTACAGACTCCAGTGTGTTCGAAGAGTGTCAATAGCGAGGAGAGCGCGCTGGTTTAATTATTCAAGGTGATAGACAGGCATCACGCACACTGGAGGTGGAGCAAGAGAGTGGGTTAATTAATGGCAGGACAAGTGGGGGGAATGCCAAGTACCAATACCACCAAACATAAATAAAGAAAAATACAAATATCGGGCTTATCCCTTTGCTCCCTTTGTGTTGGCGTTGCGATGGTGGTGGTGGTGGTGGTGGTGGTGGTGATAGGGGTGGTGGTGGTGGCCAAAGAAGCTATACACTCGAATCTTTATTAGGATTCATTAATGGTGACTGTGATCATCATCAACATTATCCTTTTTAACTGTTATCATTTAAGTTGTTTTTATTCTTCTGTCATCACCATCACCTCCATCACTACCACCACTACTAATATAAATACTAACGCTGATATTACTTCTGCTGCTGCTGCTGCTACTACTACTACTACTACTACTACTACTCGAAATTACTCTTTCTTCGTCTTTATTTGAGTTGGTGTTACTATAGCTACTACTTATGATATATCTACTACAACTACTACTACTACTGCTACTACTACTACTTCTACTACTATACTCTCTCTCTCTCTCTCTCTCTCTCTCTCTCTCTCTCTCTCTCTCTCTCTCTCTCTCTCTCTCTCTCTCTCTGCGTTGCACAAGCTCCACCAGAAGACAGGCCCATCTGCTTCCCGTCTTGCATTGTTGCCCTTGCCTGTGTGCGTGTGTGTGTATGTGTGTGTCGCAACTTTGGGCTTGCCGCAGGTGTGTGTGTGTGCGTGTGTGTGTGTGTGTGTGTGTGTGTGTGTGTGTGTGTGTGTGTGTGTGTGTGTGTGTGTGTGTGTGTGTTCGTTCGTGCGTATAATAATAGCAACAGTGACGAAAATTTTGATGATTGTAGTATAAGTATAGTGTAGTGTATAGTAGAAGTAGTAGGAGTAAGAGTAGTAGTAGTAGTAGTAGTAGTAGTAGCAGTAGTAATAGTAAGTAGTAGTAGTAGTAGTAGTAGTAGTAGTAGTAGTAGTAGTAGTAGTAGTAGTAGTAGTAGTAGTAGTAGCATCAGCAGTATCAGCAGCAGCAGCAGCAGCAGCAGCAGCAGCAGCAGCAGCAGCAGCAGTAATAGCAATACTACCACCTACTACTTCTCACCGCTCATCCAGACAGGAATGCATCAAACCATCCATCTATTTATGACTTTATCGGAGCAAATGTACACTGATTACAAATTGGACTGAGTATAGACACGGTCGACTGTTTTAAGTTCCCACAATCACCTCACCTCTCTCTCTCTCTCTCTCTCTCTCTCTCTCTCTCTCTCTCTCTCTCTCTCTCTCTCTCTCTCTCTCTCTGTCCACTGTCTCGTCGCGTCGTCGCTACCCCTGCCACGTCAGCCCATCTTTCATGTATCCCGCCTCTGTGCTCCCTAGACATGCCCAGCCAGAGCCTTGCCCCGCCACTCCAACCTAGTGCACGCCGCTCACACACAAAGGAACACAAAGGATGAACAAACGCCAATGTACTAGTTAACAGCACACTATTCAAACACAAAGAT
Organism: Callinectes sapidus; assembly: GCA_020233015.1. NCBI lineage: Eukaryota > Metazoa > Arthropoda > Malacostraca > Decapoda > Portunidae > Callinectes > Callinectes sapidus. The sequence continues at coordinate 13,479,770 of CM035194.1, forward strand.
GCACAAAGAAAGGATCAAACAGTTGCAAATGATTTGGTAGTTAGGCGGCTGTTTGTCATAAGTAACACGACTGGATTTCCAATTTTTTTATTGCCTTTTCTCTTGTAATGTAGTTATTAGATAGTCTCCTGTGTGTGTGTTATTTTTAGTCTACAATCGTATGTTGCTTACTGATTTCTCTCTCTCTCTCTCTCTCTCTCTCTCTCTCTCTCTCTCTCTCTCTCTCTCTCTCTCTCTCTCTCTCTCTCTCAAACTGACAAGCCTAGAGATAAAGGAGAGAAGTGATAGAGAAAAAGGAGAGAGAAACGCAGACGACAAGAGGCAAATGTACCTACTTAAGCAGCGCCGGAAAACAGACGATGAAGGGAATGAAAAATTTGTTTTGCCAAGTTATATCACGAAACATTTGGCAAACACTACAACAACAACTACTACTGCTACTATTACTACTACTACTACTACTACTACTACTACTACTACTACTACTACTACTAACTACTACTACTACTACTACTACTACTACTACTACTACTACTACTAACTACTACTACTATTGCTATATACTACTATTACTACAACAACGACAGCTGATACCGTATTCATGCAATACCGACATCGCTAACGGCCATTAACACAGGTGTCGCTACTAAATCTTGGCATACGTGTGCGCGAGACAGAGAAGGAGGGATGGGAACACACACACACACACACACACACACACACACACACACACACACACACACACACACACACACACGTTAAGGGGGACTAAAATTTACGCCTGAGGAACAACAATCTCATTCCCATCGTTTA
>CM035194.1:13676137-13700674 GCA_020233015.1 Callinectes sapidus
TGTAGAAATGGTTAGGTCTATTTCGGGTTCTATTCTATGTAACCCCTTTAGTATTGAGATGCATTTCCATATTTATTCTGCTTATTAATTGTCGATTTTTATGCAGCTTCCGATACTTATATAAAGATTAAATGCTTATAATAGTCTGATAGTCCAAAGGGTTAGTGAGAATTAGTACAAAATAATGAAGCCATTACACGCGGTCCATCAGTTGGTGTCTTGCCTTCCCCACACAAACATCAGTGTTCTTTTTTTTTCGTGAATTTCTTCGTTTCTCCGGTAATTTGTGAGTTGATATTGTGTTTCTTTGTAGATAATACACTGATGCACCTTACTTCAATAGCTGTGTACGAGAAATTAAGTCTATAGTGAAGAAAAAGTTAGAAAAATATGATTCCACTTTTTCCTGCTCCCTCCCTCTCCTTCTCTCAAATCAAAACATACAATTTTTTTCCACATTTCTCCTCATTCATGCCCATTTCCACGCCCAGATCACGCCCATAGGTGGATAGTTAGCTCATACATTGTTCATACATACATACACACACACACTATTCATGTATGGGCCACGCTGAATAATTATATGATAGTTGTAATAGTTTGGGTCAATTTTTACTATAACACCAGTCTCTCTCAAGTTGTCTTTTCCTTCCCTTCCTTCCTATCATAATCTGTTAGAGCTTTCCACACTGAGTTATTTGACCCCCATAGGTAAGCAATTCTGCTGGCCATACAGATTTTTGAAGGTTTATTAAGTCATTTAACCCCCATAGGTAACTGGCGCTAAGCAATTATAATGGCCATACTGATTTTGTAAGATTTATTGAGTAATTTGACCCTCATAGGTAACTAGCGCTTAGTAATTATAATGGCCATTCAGATTTTTGAAGATTTCTTGAGTAATTTGACCCCTATAGGTAACTGGCGCAAAGTAGTTATAATGGCCATTCATATTTTTTAAGATTGACTAATTTGACCTCCATAGTTAACTGGCTCAAAGCAATTATAATGGTCATACAGATTTTTTAAGATATATTGAGAAATTTGACCCCCATAGGTAACTAATTATAATGGCATTACCGATTTTTGAAGATTTATTGAGTAATTTCACCCCCATAGGTAACTGGCACTAAGCAATTATAATGGCCATTCAGATTTTTGAAGATTTATTGAGTTTTTAAGGGAGTTTTGGGGATTTTTAAAGACTTTTTGTGATTACACTTATTATTATTATTATTATTATTATTATTATTATTATTATTATTATTATTATTATTATTATTGTTACTACTACTACTACTACTACTACTACTACTACTACCACCACTACCACTACCACTACTACTATTATTGCAGGTCTCAGAAGACACACCCTGGCGCAGTGGTTCATCTCAGTGAAAATCCTGTCGACCCTGGCAAGGTTTACCTATTGACTGCTTACCTATTGAAAAATAGTGGGGAATTAAGAAGCTAGGCCTCTTGTGTGAACCCCACCTCTATGGGCTTGTCAACCACATTGTACCTAGGTCATTGCTTGTGCTGTGTATTTATCATATCGTTGTTTAAATATGGCTATGGTTGGCGCTGTCACCACACTCTCTGGGAGCGCATTCCAGTGGTTCACCACTCTCACAGGGAACCAGTTGCCTTTTAGTGTTGTTCTCCAGTGCGTCGGCTTGGACAACTTCAGTGAATGGCCACGTAAGTGGTTGGTGTTCCTCTGGAAGAACTGGGTGTCAGGAATGCCTTCTAAACCATGTAATATTTTATAGGTCTCAATCATATCGCCCCTCTTTCTTCGGTCACTAATAAAGGCCTGTCCACACCAGGAAACATTGTTTGGAAACAATGTTTGCAAACAGTTTGCGAACAGTTTGCAAACAGTTTGCAAACTGTTCGCAAACTGTTCGCAAACTGTTTGCAAACAGTTTGCGAACATTGTTTCCAAACAGTTTGCAAACTGTTTGGAAACTGTTTGCAAACTGTTTGCAAACTGTTTGCGAACAATATTTCACATGTATCTGTTTCCCATCCAGAATGGGAAACACAGTGTGTTTGTGTGTGTGTGTGTGTGTGTGTGTGTGTGTGTATGTGACGATGAATCAGTAGTGGGCATCCGAAGAAAATTAAAACCTGCTCCATCTATAATAATAATAGTAATTATAATTATAATAATATTATATAATATATATATATATATATATATATATATAATAATATTATATAATATATTGGACTGCTAACTCCACAACGCACGGCTGTGGACCATAGACCTACAAGCGATACCACGCTAAAGAGTGTGTGTGTTTGTGTGATGAATCAGTAGTCGCACGAGGCTTGCAGCGGAAGGGATAATAACACCATGTGGTTATTTTGGGAGCCACCATCCGTAAAAGTATTTCAAAGTCAGTAGTGGACATCCGACGGAAATTGGTGAAACCTGCTCCATCCACTCTCAAATCCTTCAGAAGCAAGTCACCATAAAAGGCTCCTTTTTCTAAAAACTTCCTTACCCATGTCTTTCTCTTTTTCTTGCCCTTTCTTGAGTTAATCAACAGTGCCAAGTAATATAAAGAGGCTGCCGCAGCAACCTCCACACTACCTACAGGCATGACGACAACTGAGGTCTGGACAGGAAACATTGTTTGGAAACAGTTTGCGAACAGTTTGCAAACAGTTTGCAAACAGTTTGCAAACTGTTTGCAAACTGTTTGGAAACTGTTTGCAAACATGTTATCGAAAACTGTTTGCAAACTGTTCGCAAACTGTTTGCAAACATTGTTTCCAAACAATGTTTCCTGGTGTGGACAGGGCTTAAGTGTTTGCAAGCCAAGATGTTTGCACCTCTCGATGTAAGGCAGGGCATGTAGATCCGGTACCAGTTTAGTGGCCCTTCGTTGGATCTTCTCGAGGGCTTGTATATCCTTGACCATATATGGGGACCAGCACTGCACTCCAAAGTCAAGGATAGGTCTTACCAAGGATAGGTACAGGGGCAGCAATATTTCCTTATTAAGTACGGAAAAGTTTCTTTTAATAATTCCAAGCCGGCTGTTAGCTTTTGCAGTAATCTTGGCGACATGCTTTGTGGATTTCAGGTCAGACGATATGATCATCCCTAAGTCTTTTTCCTCGTTAGATTTCTCCAGAGTTACCCCATCCAACTGATAGGCATTCCTTCTGTTATTATGACCTATGTGCATAACCTTACATTTGCTAGTATTAAAAGACAGGAGCCACTTTCCACACCATTCATCAAGTGTTGCCATGTCTCTTCGGAGCGTCTCAACATCAGTCTCACTTTCTATGGTCTTATAAATCTTTGCATCATCAGCAAAAAGGCTGGCTGAAGACTCCAGATTTGTAACAAGATCATTTATGTAGCTGAGAAACAGAACTGGGCCTAGCACTGAACCCTGAGGCACTCCACTCTTCATTGGAAGCCAGTCAGAATATGAGTCTCTTATAGTTACTCTGTGCAGTCTGTCATTGAGAAAGCTGTCAATCCACTTTAATATTTTACCTCCAATTCCCATTGCTTCCAGTTTTAAGTTGAGACGGTGGTGGGGGCCTCTGTCGAAGGCCTTCTCACAGTCCAGATATGCTATGTCCACACAGTTACCATTGTCCACTTCATTCACAAGGTCATCTAGGTAACAAAGCATGTTGGTAAGGCAGCTTCTCTTGTTCCTGAAGCCATGTTGAGCATTCGTAATGAGGTCGTTCTCTTCAAGATGTCCAACAATCTTCTGCCTAATAATGCCTTCTAAAACTTTGGAGACAACACTAGTCAGTGATACTGGTCTGTAATTAAGTGCATCTGACCTGTTCCCTTTCTTATATATTGGCGTGATGTTAGCCTTTTTCCATTCACTTGGTACTTCGCCCTTTATAATGGATGTTCGAAAAATGTCCTGTAATGGATGGCATAGGATATCAGCACACTCTTTCAATATCAGCGGAGACACACCGTCTGGCCCTGGTGCTTTACTTGGATTGAGTTTTTTAAGTCGCGTTCTTACATCCTGTATGGTTATTTCAACGTCCTGCATTTTGGGTCCTTGGAATGCCATGGTTGGCACAGGGAGAGCTCCCTCAGTTTCTTCCTCCACGAATACACCATTGAAGGCGGTATTCATTGCAGTGGCAGTTTCTTGGTCGTTACCAGTGTATTCCCCGTCAAGTGTCTTTACCCTGGTGATTCTGTCCTTAGCTGTTGTCTTAGATCTTACATAGGCCCAAAAATGTTTGGCATTGTTTACAGAGTCTAGGGCAACTCTCCTTTCATAATTGTATTTTGCAGTCTTCACTTCTCTAGTTACTGTATTCCTCGCCGCATTATAATGTTCCCGTCTGACCGCACTTTTTCTGTCCCTGTACCTTTCCCACGCTTCTTTCTTTCTCTTCACCAACATTTGTAGTCTTCTATCCATCCACTTGGGTGTATGGTTTGCTTGTCTGCTTCTGTAGATTGGAACACATTCCTTAACAACTTTCGTGTAACTTTCAATAAATGAATTGTATCTTTCATTTGCCGATTTCCCAGCTAACATTTCTTTCCAGTTTATTCCTCCTAACATATCTTTTAATTTCACTATGTCAGTTTTATGGTAGTTAAGTTTATTCTGGTCACACTCCTGCTCTTTAGGGACATCCGTAAACAAGTTGAAACTAAGGACAGCATGTTTGCTAAGTCCTATTGGTGGTAGGTAGTTTATGTCCCCCACGTCATTCTCAGAGTTACTGAATATGAGATCAAGCCTGGAAGGGTTATCCGTTGTCCGTAGGTGTGTCCAGTCCGCAACATGCTGGTGCCAAAAATTATCATTCACAGCCTCCAGAAAGTTTTCAGCCTGTCTACGATTGTACGAGCCAGGTTCCACTATGTTATCCTCCCACTTTATTGCACCATAATTAAAGTCTCCACACACTAGAATCTGTTTACCCTGTGTACTTGTTTCACTTAACCTAATGAGATCACATAATCTCCCATTATTTTCTTCAGAGGATGAGGGGGGCCTATAGATAGAACCTAAAACAATGTTCTTTCCAACCTTATTACTAATTTCACACCAAACAGTTTCTTGCGCCCCATGATTAACGAGATCACTCACTGATGCTTCTTCCACAATAAGTTCCTTATTAACTAGTAGAGCAACACCTCCCCCAGGTGCATTTTGAGTTTCTCTGTCTTTCCTAATAACACTATATTTATTTACATCGAAGAGATTCACACTCAATAGTTCACTTCCTATACCGAGTAACTCCCAGCAGCAGCAGCAGGAGGCATCATTGACTTGCCGCAGCCAGGAGTTCTGTGGGCGTCCCCTTGGCCTCCTCCAGGTTGGGTTGTCCCTTACGGAAACAACCCGACAAGCAGGGTGGTCGGCTTCCGGGTATCATCGCGCCACATGCCCATAGCAGTGCCGCAGTTATCACTGACGGACTATGCTAGTAATAGGCCTCGAATCGGTCTCGTGGAACAATCGCTGATTTGACACAAAGTCATACCAGCGGTAGGTATCCCATGATCCTGCGAAGGCATCTAGTACCAAAGACATCAATTCGCCTCTTCAGGTCGGTGTTCAGCGTCCATGTCTCACAACCATAGAGTAAGACAGGGATCACCAGCGACTTGAAGATCCGAATCTTTGTCCGTCTGCACAGGTATCGACAACAACGCCAAATACTCGTGTTGAGCGAATCCATAACGCCGTGGGCCAGGCCAATCCGCCGTGTGACTTCTTGGCTCGACCCACCATCGTTATGTATTACAACACTACCAAGGTATGTGAAACTTTTCAAGATCTCAATGTTTTCGCCACACGCATGGACAGACTGTAGTACTGTTTCATCCAGCACGCCTCCAAACACCTGGACCTTGGTCTTGGTCCAGGAAACCTTAAGTCCCGAGGGCTTCACCTCCTCCTCGTGCAGTGCCTCTAGAGCCATTACCAGAACCTCCAGTGACTCAGCCAAGATTGCTGCATCATCAGCAAAAACAAGATCTGTAATCTTGGTGTTGCCGACAGATGCTCCACAATGACTTTGTTCCACAACTCTGCCTAGTACCCAATCCATGCATGTGTTGAAAAGTGATGGAGCAAGCACACAGCCCTGCCTCACACCTGTATTCACAGGGGAGAAGCTGGACACGCCTCCTCCACACTTCACAGCACTTACAGTCCCGGAGTACAGGCCAGTTAATAGACCAATAATCCTTGCAGCAGGAATCCCACGGAGACACAGAAGATCCCAGAGTGTCTCTCGATGCACTGAGTCAAACGCCTTCTTGAGATCGACATAGGCTGCAGCAGCAGCAGCATTCCCTGTCAAAACTCACGTCGGCACCCCACCAGTACGCGAAGCGCTAGGATACGGTCAGTTGTTGACTTACCAGGCGTGAACCCTGACTGTTCAGGTCTCTGATGCTTCAGCAGGTGAGTGAGGATCCGTGTCAGCAGCAAATGGGCAAGCAGCACCTTGCCTGGTACGCTGAGCAGCGTTATTCCACTGTGGTAGCTGCTGCAGTCTTGACGGTCCCCTTTCCCCTTCCAGATAGGGACGACCAACCCCTTCTTCCAGTCAGGGGGTATGGTATTACCTGAATGCCATACAGCAAGCAGTCAAGACAGCATGCAACCCACGGGTCATGGCTTCACCCCCAGCTTTGAGCAGCTCCGCACTCATGTTGCAGATGCCAGCTGCTGCCTTTCCACCCCTCAACTTTGCCACAGCCTCCTTGACATCGCCAATGGAGGGTGCATTTTCGTCAATGGGTGGATCAGCATCCAGCGTCTGCAACCCTGCAGTCCGGAGCTTTCCACTTGGAGGGAGGATCCACCGTGAACAGCTGCTCAAAGTACTCGGCCCAACGAGCCATCTGCCCATCTGCGTCCGATACGAGGCAACCATCTGCTGTTCGGATAGCACTCACCTGAGAAGTAGACTTGGAGCGGAGTTTTTTCAGAGCTCGATGGGGCAGGAAGGGGGCAATCTAGGGGGGGGGGAGTGAGGTGCATGGTGTCCAGGTCAAGGCCAGCCAGTAGTGGGTGGGTGACCTCGCAGCGACGTGTACCAGCCGATGGGGTCACTCGCTCCCAGACGGTCTGCCGGGTCGATCACCTGGGGAAGAAGGGGTCAGTTGGGGTCAGGTCAGATTAAGGTAGCATTAGGTTAGGTTGGCGTCATTAAAAACACCATTAAAAACCATAACAAATACTCTTAAGTCCTAAAAAATACTCTTTAAACATAAAAACCCTAAAACCATAAAAAAAACTCTTAAAAAAGTAAAAACACTCTTAAAAGCCCTAAAATGCCCCAAAACACTCTTAAAAACCCTAAAAACCCTTAAAAAACCTTAAAAGCCTAAAAGTCCTACAAAACACTCTTAAAACCCTAAATACATCCTTAAAAACCCCAAAACACTCTTAAGGGGACTCTCTACCTGACCCAAAATAGTGTTAATTAAAACTTGAACAGAGAGTTTATTTTTTCATTTATGATCATCAATTTCTAACATGTTATACTTCAACCGATTTCCAATGAAGCTACAGGCTCAGAATTTTTATATAGGTCATTGATTTTTTATTTCTGATTTTAACAAAAAATAAAAAAAAAAAAAAAGTAATTAAAAAAAAAGTATAAACAAAAAAATAAATAAAAAAGAGCCCTGTAGAACTGTTGCAAACATCTTGATCTTTAAAATGCTTTTTGTTTAATGAAAATCGGTTCATAAATAAAAGCTGTGTTCCAGTTTTAGTTGGAAAATTGTTTTTTTTTTTCACAGCCTGCGGACAAAAATGTCTGCACCTTTTCTTTAATTACTAAGAAACTATTGGTGGTACGATAGTAAAATTTGCTGTGTTTGTTTATGTTGCTTTGTTGTATATTGTGTGTGAATTGTGTCAAGATTGTGTTATAATTGGTGTGAGAAAATATGACTTTTTATATCACAGCCTGCGGAGAAAAATGTCTGTACCTTTTCATTAATTACTAGGAAACTATTGGGGTTAGGATAGTAAAATTTGGAGTGTTTGTTTATGTTGCTTTGTTGTATATTATGTGTGAATTGTGTCAAGATTGAGTTATAATTGGTGTGAGAAAATATGACTTTTCTAGCACAACCTGCGGAAAAAAGTTTGTATGTTTTCATTAATTGCTAAGAACCTATTGGTGTTGGAATAATACAAATTGGTGTGTTTGTTGATGTTGCTTTGGTGTATATTGTGTGTGAAATATGTCAAGATTGAGTTATAATTAGTGTGAGAAAATATGACTGTTTCTATAACAACCTGCCGAGAAAATGAAAAATGTTTGTACCTTTTCATTAATTACTAAGAAACTATTGGGGTCAGGATAGTAAAATTTGGAGTATGTATTGGAGTTGCATTTTTGTATATTTTGTGTGAATTGTGTCAAGATTGAGTTATAATTGGCGTGGGAAAATATGACTTTTTCTAACACAGCCTGCGGAGAAAAATATTTGTACCTTTTCTTTAATTACTATTGGGGTTAGGATAGTAAAATTTAGAGTGTGTGATGGTGTTGCTTTGGTGTATATTGTGTGTGAATTGTGTCAAGATTGAGTTATAATTGGTGTGAGAAAATATGACTTTATCTCTCACAGCCTGCGGAGAAAAATGTCTGTTCCTTTTCATTAATTACTAAGAAACTATTGGTGTAAGGATAGTAAAATTTGCTGTGTTTGTTTATGTTGCTTTATTGTATATTGTGTGAATTGTGTCAAGATTAATTTATAATTGGTGTGAGAAAATATGACTGTTTTTATCACATGCCGAGAAAATGAAAAATATTTGTACCTTTTCTTTAATTACTAAGAAACTGTTGATTTTAGGATAGTAAAGTTTGGTGTGGTTATTGGAGTTGCATTTTTGTATATTGTGTGTGAATTGTGTTAAGATTGAGTTATAAGTGGTGTGAGAAAATATGACTTTTTCTAACAACCTGCGGAGAAAAATGTCTGTACCTTTTCTTTAATTACTAAGAAACTACTTGTATTAGGATAAAAAACAATTGGTGTTTGTGTTGATGTTGCTTCGGTGTATATTGTGTGTGAATTGTGTCAAGATTGAGTTAATTGGTGTGAGAAAATATGACTTTTTCTATCACAGCCTGCGGAGAAAAATGTCTGTTCCTTTTCATTAATTACTAAGAAACTATTGGTGGAGGAAAGATGGAGGAAACTTTACCTAAGTGGAGGAAAGTGGAGGGAGATATGGAGGAAAAAGTACAAACATTTTGAGGTAAAAATGTGAAAAAATCACCTATTACTAAATATATATACATACATAAATCTTTCATTCACAGAAGATCGTGATCACCTAGCTGATGGATTCTCCTGACTGCGTCTTTAGCAGCCTGTCTTTGTGTTCGTTGCCGAGCAGTAGTTGTATCTCTCTGCGGGGTTGATAGTTTGGCTTCGGCAGAGCATTCGATTTCCAAAGGCACGAGATGATTGATTGTTCTCCGACTTTTATTGCCTTTGCTAAACACTTCCACTACTCTTATATTACCAACCTTATCTGAAAACACTGCGGTAACTCTGCCTAAGGGACACACCGTCCGGGTTGCACCTGTATCAATGAGCACTACGTCTCCAACTTTGGGAGTTCTTGATTGAGTTGGTTCTTGAGCACCGTAGCACTTCTCCCGCAACGAAAGCAAATATTCTGTATGCCAGACCTTTTCCCAGTGCTTCAAAATCTTACAGAGATAAGAGTACCTTTTATTCAAAACCTTCGTGTCAATGTAATCCGGATCTTGTTCCTTATCTTCGACATCTGTAGGCATTGGGTTCAGTCTCCTTCCATACAAGAGATGAGAAGGGGTCAAAGGTGATATACTGTCTAGGTCATCACTCATGTAGGTTATTGGTCTATTATTCACCCTCATCTCCACTTCGGTTAGAATAGTCATCAATTCATCTTCAGTGATCCTCTTCTTATACAAAACCTTCCGAATACAGTTCTTCACCACGCCAATTAACCTTTCATAAAACCCACCCATCCAAGGTGCTCGAGGAGGGAGGAATTTCCATTCTACATGAAAATTATGCAAATGAGATTTCACTTCTGGATTATTGTAAAGTTCTCTTAAGAACTTTGATGTTGCAGTGAAATTGGTACCGTTATCTGATATCATAATTCTAGGGGTTGAACGCCGTGCAACAAATCTGCGAAATAGTTGCAAAAATGTCGTTGCAGACATATCTCTAGCTAATTCAAGATGAACTGCCCGGGTTGTAGCGCAAGTAAACAAACACACATAAAATTTCTTGGGTACATTGTCATCCGAATTTGTGATGGTTATTGCGCCAGAATAGTCAACCCCCACCGTCTGGAAAGGTTCCGTGTATACCACTCTTTCAGCTGGCAAAGGCGGGGGACCTGGGAGCTTCATACTCTTACCCTCCAGGATCTTACAAGGTATGCATCTATTCAGCAGACCTTTCACTACTTGCCGTCCTTTCGGTATCCAATATGCATCTCGTATAGCTGCTAATGTATCAGCCACTCCTCCATGAAAGGTTTGTGTGTGATGCTCGTGGACGACTAAGGATGTTAGCCAACTTTTCCTTGGCAACAAGATTGGAAATTTTGTTTGGTTGCTCAGATTACTATGGTGAAGCCGTCCTCTACAACGAAGTAGTCCAGTACGTACATCTAAGTCCAATCCAAGAGACTTTATTAAACAGGGTGGAGTGGATTTATCATCATTGATTATATAGGCATATTCTTCAGGATAATGTTCCCGTTGTACAACTCCCAGCCAATAAGTCATGGCTGTAGGCAAATGTGTGGAGGGCCTCGACCTCTTAATGAAGCCAAACACGTAGTCTGTGATTCTCAGTATTTTGGGCAAGGAAGAAATATCTTCTGCCTTAAAGAGTGCTTCAGAGAAGTTAGTAGTTAAGGTTGTCAAGGTGAGAATAGGGACGTGTTCTGATTGTGTAGGCCAGTCCTGAGGATAACACAACCATGAAGGTCCAGTAAACCAGATATCATTCTTCTGCAACGTATCCCAGGATACTCCTCGGGATAGTAGGTCAGCTGGATTATCCTTTGTTGGAACATGACGGAATTCGAAATTTGTAGCGATATTCCTGATCTCTGCGACTCTATTCCGAACGTAAGGTATTTTACTGTGGTCATTACGCACCCACTGTAAACAAGCTTCATTATCTGACCACAAAGTAACTCTTTCTATGAATAGAGACTTGAGGGTATTCCTGATGTATTTCGCTAGAAGGGTGCCTACCTGCAAAGCAGTTAATTCCAATTGAGGTATCGATCTTTCTTTCAGAGGTACTACCCGTGCCTTTGAGGAAACGAGATGGCAAGTGTCATTGGTTACCAGATAAGCAACCGCTCCGTACGCTTTATTTGAAGCATCGCAAAACACATGCAATTGACAAATGTCTCCATCATAACCTATTACTCTAGGAAATTGAGCACCACTAATGCGGTTGTAGTCATCGGATATGGGTTTCCACTCTGCGTGGAAGGAATTTGGTAAAATCTCATCCCATCCTACTTTGATTTTCCATGCCTCTCTCATCAACAATTTTCCTCTTATAGTGACAGGAGAAAATATTCCTAGTGGGTCAAACACTGAGGACACTAAAGACAGTAGCCTTCTCCTGCTCAGGGAACTAGGGTCCACAAAGGCAGGAGAATTTAAGATAAGACTGTCCCTAGTGCTATCCCAGAGCAGACCCAAAATTTTAGTAACCTCTGGTAATTTATATCCAGGGAAGTCCAGCTCAATGATGGACCTGAGGTGGGTATTGTTTGAAACCCATTCTTGAAGAGGCATATTGGCTTTTGTTAATTCAAGGTTGGCATTTCTATACACCTCGAGTAGGTCTTGCTCGCAATTAGTGGTTCCTACAAAATTATCCACGTAGAAATTTTGGCTTAACAAGTGTTTATATCTGTTGTTAGAACTTGTTAGGTGCGTGTCTAAAGTGGCCTGAAGTAAAAACGGGCTACTAGTGGCACCAAACAAAACCGATTTGAAGCGATAGGTAACAATTGTCTTATTTTCTGCGATTGGGTCATTATACCACAAGAAACGGGTGTAATCTCGGTCACATTCTTGTAATCCGACTCGTAGAAACGCTTTGCTGATGTCAGCACAGTAGGCATGTTGGTTGATTCGGAACTTTAAAAGAATATCACCTAACTTCTCTGTCAGAGATGGGTCCTGTCATCAGACAATCATTCAAAGATGGCTGTCCAGTTCGTTTTGCACTACAGTTAAAAACAATTCGTAGTGGTGTAGTCAAACTATCTTTCTTGACTCCATGGTGTGGAATGTAGTGGCTATTGTCTGTTGGTACCGCGTCTGGTACGATCTCAATAAATCCATTGTCAAGTTGGAACTGCACTTGTTTATGGTAAATATCCAGCTCATTCCGATTTTCGAGCGTTTTCGACAAACTCTTCAACTGTCCCAAAGCCATGTGATAATTCGTTGGTAATGGGGAGCAATCAGTTTTCCATGGAAGTCTAACCCAATATTGATGATCTTTATACTCAACTGTGTCCAAGTAATTTTTATAGGTTAAGGAATCGTCTGGTGCTGGTTGCTGTGCATTGATCCCAATGGTGTCTAGATCCCATAGCTTGTGAACAGGTAGTGTAGATTCTTCCAATACATCTTTGATTTCATTTGGAGCGATCTCCGTCCCTAATCTGGCTACAAATGCTTGTTGAAAATCTCCCTCACCATCATAATTATGAGGAATTTTCCCATAAATCAAGTACCCGGCAGCACTCCTAGCAAGTTTTACTTCTCCTTTGCTGGATAAATCAGAGATGAAATCACCATAATAATCAGATCCAATTACTAAGTGAATGTTATCTATGGTGTCATACTGCAGCATCCTATCAGCTAGTGGAATATTGGCTCTTTTCAGCATATCCACAGTTTTCATTAAGCCAGGAATACTAATTTTGTCGGGGAGTTTTTCAAGCACCACTGCAGTGATTCGTTTGAATCTTTTCCCGATTCGTATCACAGGTTTAACTACAGGATAATTTTCATAATCCCTACTCTGCAAAAAGCCAGACACGGCTAGTCGAATCGATCCACTTTCCCTGAGGTTTAGTTCTTTGACCAGTCTTTCAGAAATAAAGGTGCACTGTGATCCCTGATCAAAGAAGGCTCGGGTCGTCCCTTTGTGACCACTTTGTGCATTACGAACTTCCACTGTGGCCGTTGGCAGAGCTGTAGAGTGTGTGGTGACTTCACTCTTAACCGATAGAACGGATTGTTGTGCCGTCTCGGGTTTCGGTTCCTTATGGTTACCTTTGTCATTCAGTTTACTAACACATAATGCTGAATGATGGTTTCCTCTTTCACATCTCCTGCATAAATGCAGTTCTGTAGTACATTCACGCAAGGTGTGATTTGGGCTGATACATCTAGGACACCTTCCCTGTTCAACCAGTCGAGATTGTTTGTTACTAAGTCCTGTATATTTGTCACATTCATGGGCAAAATGTTGTCCTTGACAGTATACACAATTGTACCTTAGCTTGGGAACTTTGTTGGATCTAACACCTTTGTTTGTCGAATATATTCCAATATCCTTTTGTGTCACTGCAGGTTGGACTGGAGTAGTTTTTGAGGGCTGAGATTGTTTACAAGGAGTACCCTTTTGTTGGTCTTCTATATCCATATGAGATAATAGATCCCTCAACCCTTCAATCATCTGCTGAACAGTGAAAAAGTTTGAATTGTATTTTAGGTATAGTTGTCGGGTTGTTGTGTGAGACAACTTACGTTGAAACAAAGCCGCAACTATCCATTCACAGCAAGTAAAGTCATGCTTGCTTTTCAAGTTCCTAGTTAGATTGATTATAGATACATGGAATGCCTCTAGATCCTTTTTGGAGTGATTTGGTGCCTTCAAGTCCAATATCTTGTTCAATATACTGTGTTTGATTCGATCTTCGTCACCAAATACTTCCCTTAGTAAATCAAGTGCATGTTGATAATTGTCATCTATGGAAGAGATATTATTTATCAGATCTAATGCTTTACCCTTTAGCAGTGACTTTAAATACTGTAGCTTGGTGACAGATTCCAAATCTGTTCTGTTACCGATTTGAGCTTGGAATTGATCAAAAAAGGCCTCATATTCCGTATAATCTCCGGAAAACTCTGGTAACTTAATTTTAGGGAGCACAGACCTAAATGACTGAGTTTGGGGTCTATTAGTGTCAACTGATCCTTCTGGATTACTCTCAGTTTTCAAGTCCTTTAACTGAGATTTGAATTTCACCAAATTGTCTTGATACATTTCCCACACTTTATAATATTCATCTTGAGAAGAATTTAATTGTGGATCATCTGTCTCGACGAGTACGCTTTCGAATTTCAGGTAAGCGGTATCAAACGATGGCCATTTACTCTCCAGAAAAGATATCGAACTCTCCAATCTATCACAATTCACAGGTGTCTCTGCAATAACTTGGTTGCATTTGTTTATGGCCCTTGTTATATGGCCTTTATAAGCATTTAAGGATCGTTGTCCTTTTTCTATAGAAGTCATGTTGTTGTCTATAAGCTCATGTGATGCTCAATACACCTCCTGAATTTGAGTGTCATGAAATGCTTTGTTACGAAGTTGAAATGTACTCCATCTTGGCGGTGTCCTCGTTGGAAGGGACGGGCACCAAAATTTATTGTTCGAATAGCCTCTTTCTTTAGAAGAACACACAAGCGTTTATTGACAGAATTACTGACGCGTGTATAAGTTGTCGGATGAATGCCAAACCTATTATCAATTGGATATGTTCGAGGTTCAAGCAAAGTTATCACCACGCTTTGGTTCAAACACTTAAGATGTTTCGCGATTGTAACCACGTCACTAATTATTTTACGAGGGTTGCAACCGTCAAAAATATCATTTCCTCCCAAATAGAGTATCGCCAAATTATGGGAATTTTCTCGCATGGGTTGGAAAGTTGGATGACTCCAAAAGTCATTTAATTTAGCACCTGGCAGTCTACACAGGCTTACCTCTGCCTTTTCAATGTGAGGAAAGGTGCTTGATAATTGGGAATGTCCGCCAATTATTACTTTGAATTCAGTCATATCACATACACGAGACAGTAAATCCGGTTCGAAGGACCAAAATTATAACTGTCGAAAATATGCACTATTGAAATACAGCCCACCGAGTATTTCTCACCTTCAGTGCCAACAGTTACATCAGGGCTGAATTAACGAGAACCATGAGCGGCTTGTACGGTAGACAAAACCAATCCTGGGAATCAAAATAATCACAATATACACATATGCTAAGAGTACAAGATATCAATAATTATAAACGATTAATATTCTTGCAAGTAGGTGGAACAAAGGATTTTAAGGATATATACCTTTTGGATTTTGGTGTTTATGCGTCGTAACGATATAACGACCTCCTTTCGCCTCTTCCCTTATTATCCTTCGTCGTTATACCGACCACCTTACCCTTCCTACAAATATAACCTCCACCCCACCTTCCACAACTGGCCAATTGAGTAAGAATAGGAACTAGAGTGAGTTATACTTAAGATAATATAGGAGGATGGTTGTTGAGGTGGTTGATACAAGGTGGATGATGACACCTTGTTTTGTTGAAGATCCACGGACCAGATTGCCGCGACACTCCTCCCCACTCTGTGGTTTAAGAGTGAATGTCCTCCTCGCCGAGCCAGGCTCGCTTGCTGGCTGACTCGACACAATATAGATTCGACTCGAGTATTCGAGCTCTCGCGAGTCGATTACAGTTTCGAACAGTGTAATGATTCGAGATTTGGTTCAAAGGTGTGAACCGCCACGAGTGAAATATCGCACTCTTATGTTTTTATATCATGGATATATGGCCTATGGTCATGCCAAATATTTTTCATAAGCTTACTGGTCAAGTATTTTTTTTGTTGTTTTGTTGTTTTATTTTCTTAGTATCTATTCACTTAATCTACCCATCACCTACTTATAACTACCCTTCACCACTGTCGTGAAACACGACAATTAAAAAAAAAGTATAAACAAAAAAATAAATAAAAAAGAGCCCTGTAGAACTGTTGCAAACATCTTGATCTTTAAAACGCTTTTTGTTTAATGAAAATCGGTTCATAAATAAAAGCTGTGTTCCAGTTTTGGTTGGAAAATTGTTTTTTTTTTTTTCACAGCCTGCGGACAAAAATGTCTGCACCTTTTCTTTAATTACTAAGAAACTATTGGTGGTACGATAGTAAAATTTGCTGTGTTTGTTTATGTTGCTTTGTTGTATATTGTGTGTGAATTGTGTCAAGATTGTGTTATAATTGGTGTGAGAAAATATGACTTTTTATATCACAGCCTGCGGAGAAAAATGTCTGTACCTTTTCATTAATTACTAGGAAACTATTGGGGTTAGGATAGTAAAATTTGGAGTGTTTGTTTATGTTGCTTTGTTGTATATTATGTGTGAATTGTGTCAAGATTGAGTTATAATTGGTGTGAGAAAATATGACTTTTCTAGCACAACCTGCGGAAAAAAGTTTGTATGTTTTCATTAATTGCTAAGAACCTATTGGTGTTGGAATAATACAAATTGGTGTGTTTGTTGATGTTGCTGTGGTGTATATTGTGTGTGAAATATGTCAAGATTGAGTTATAATTAGTGTGAGAAAATATGACTGTTTCTATAACAACCTGCCGAGAAAATGAAAAATGTTTGTACCTTTTCATTAATTACTAAGAAACTATTGGGGTCAGGATAGTAAAATTTGGAGTATTTATTGGAGTTGCATTTTTGTATATTTTGTGTGAATTGTGTCAAGATTGAGTTATAATTGGCGTGGGAAAATATGACTTTTTCTAACACAGCCTGCGGAGAAAAATATTTGTACCTTTTCTTTAATTACTATTAGGGTTAGGATAGTAAAATTTAGAGTGTGTGATGGTGTTGCTTTGGTGTATATTGTGTGTGAATTGTGTCAAGATTGAGTTATAATTGGTGTGAGAAAATATGACTTTTTCTAACACAGCCTGCGGAGAAAAATGTCTGTTCCTTTTCATTAATTACTAAGAAACTATTGGTGTAAGGATAGTAAAATTTGCTGTGTTTGTTTATGTTGCTTTATTGTATATTGTGTGTGAATTGTGTCAAGATTAATTTATAATTGGTGTGAGAAAATATGACTGTTTCTATCACATGCCGAGAAAATGAAAAATATTTGTACCTTTTCTTTAATTACTAAGAAACTGTTGATTTTAGGATAGTAAAGTTTGGTGTGGTTATTGGAGTTGCATTTTTGTATATTGTGTGTGAATTGTGTTAAGATTGAGTTATAAGTGGTGTGAGAAAATATGACTTTTTCTAACAACCTGCGGAGAAAAATGTCTGTACCTTTTCTTTAATTACTAAGAAACTACTTGTATTAGGATAAAAAACAATTGGTGTTTGTGTTGATGTTGCTTCGGTGTATATTGTGTGTGAATTGTGTCAAGATTGAGTTAATTGGTGTGAGAAAATATGACTTTTTCTATCACAGCCTGCGGAGAAAAATGTCTGTTCCTTTTCATTAATTACTAAGAAACTATTGGTGGAGGAAAGATGGAGGAAACTTTACCTAAGTGGAGGAAAGTGGAGGGAGATATGGAGGAAAAAGTACAAACATTTTGAGGTAAAAATGTGAAAAATATTCAAGTTAGGTTAGTCTTGATGTGACATGATCTTACAAAACAACTATTTTAACTATCAAGGAAGGGAGTCAGGATAGCCAAAATTGGAGAGAAGGTGGAGGAAAGATGGAGGAAACTTTACACAGGAGGAAAACTAACTAGGATGGAGAGAAAGAGAGAAAAAGAGAGAGAAAGAGAAAATTCTTACCTCCACTGCAAGCAACCTCACAATCTGTTCCATCCAAAAGTTTAATTCTTACTAAGACACTTTTCCCTTTCTTCAATGGAGGAGAAGATATGCCTCCTTCTCCTCCTCTACTTCCTCTTCCTCCTCTTCTTCCTCTTCCTTTCCTCTCTGTTCCATTTTCTTTTGGCATTTTGTTTGCTGTAAGTTAGAGAAATTATTAATATTATGATACAAACTGGTTTTTATTTCAACTATGTGCGTCTGTGTTTATGTGTGTGTAACTCTGCATACATGAGGGCTGTGTGCGTCAAATTTGGTGTACACGTAGGCCTATCTTATACGCACACACACACTAACTTTCACTCGCTCACTCTCTCTCTCACTTTAAAGATATCTCTAAAAATGATAAAACTTTCACTCAAAAACAAAAAAAACTCAATTTACACTAATCTTTATAATACATTAGGGAGGGAAAAGTGAGAGTGAGAGGGATGGAGAGAAAAGAGAGAGTGAGAGGGGTGGAGAGAAAAGAGAGAGTGAGAGGGGACTATGTAGACAACAGAATGGAGAGAAAATTGACTGGGATGGAGAGAAAGAGAGAGTGAGTGGTGTAGGGACAGTAAGAGGTGGAGGAGAGAAAAGTGAGTGAGAGGGGTGGAGAGAAAAGAGAGAGTGAGAGGGGAGGAGGTAGGCATCAGAATGGAGAGAAAATTGACTGGGATGGAGAGAAAGTGAGATTGAGTGGAGAGAAAACCTTAAGAAGACAAACTAACCGAAAATAAATAATAATAATAATAAATTCCTTCAAAAAAACACAATCTTTTCAAACCGCAACCAATATTTGGAGTGGGCCGTGTTATTTACCTGATATCTCTGCTATTTCTCTATGTCCAGCGGTGCTATAGGCCTACACTAATCCACGAAGGCCTACTCTCATCAACACCACACGCACGTAGGCCTAGGCACGGTAAAAGTGACGATTTGAGCCGATTTTCAGCGATTATTTGGCCTGAAATCTTACGGCTCGATTTGTTTATCTTTGATAAGCCAAAATGTCGAGATTAAATAGACGCTTCATTATTCTTAGTTTTTTTGAGTACTTTTTAATATTTTTCGTTGTGATAATAAATTTTGAGCATTTTTAATTAAGTGATGTTGGTTTGAATTTGTGAAATTGGGGGCAGCTGTGAGGGGGTGATTGCTGGGGAGTGGGGTGTTGGGTGTCTGTGGGGAGCGAGTCAGTCTGCTCTGACTACTACTACTACTACTACTACTACTATAACCACCACCACCAGCACTATTAACACCATTTCACTAAAAATCATATGAGAGAGAAAACAATAACAATGAACAGAACCACAACTGAAAACATCAACACAACCCAACACTCTCCCTCTCTCGTTATTATAGAGTGAGTGGGTCGAGACATACATAGATACGGACAAACCCCGTTAATAAACTCTATTATTTTCCTCTAATCAACAAAATAACTCAAATTTTTCACCAATATTCAGTAAAAAATACATTTCTCTTTTAATTTTCCGAGTTTGTGAAGAATAAAATTCAAGACTTCTACATTAATAGGAGGAACATTCTTGATAACTCGACTGATTATCTTTGTGACCTTCAAAAATAGTCGGAGAGAGCAGTGTTTGTGAATACGGGCCAGAGAGAGAGAGAGAGAGAGAGAGAGAGAGAGAGAGCGTGTTTAAGTGGTATTCACGCTAAACACTTGACGAATGCAAACTGTCACCGCTACTCTACTTGAAAGTGTGTGTGTGTGTGTGTGTGTGTGTGTGTGTGTGTGTGTGTGTATGTGTGTGTGTGTGTGTGTGTGTGTGTGTGTGTGTGTGTGTGTGTGTGTGTGTGTTAAAGAGTACTCGTTTCCCTATGTGAGCGCTTCGTGAGTGAGCATGTAATGGGTGGACTTTGAAGGTGTGTGTATCAGTGTTGTATGGGTTGGCATGACCACTCTGCTCTCCCTGATTGACAAGCTGAGGGGCCAGATTAGTCGCGGGAAATCATGGTATCATCGCGGGAAGCTTTATCAAGACTTATCAACAGACTTTGCGGGGATTTACACTCACGGTAGTAATTCGGTCACAAATCCTTAACGACAAGACTTCGCCATGTCCGTGTGAATATTATAGAGGAAACTCATAAGCTTTTGCACCGAGTCGCGGAAATTAATGTACATGATATTGATTAACCCCCTTCAGTACTGGGACACATTTTCACCGCTAGTTTTTGGGGTATATTTAGACGATTTTAGTGATAGGAAACCAATGTACATGATATTGATTAACCCCTTCAGTATTCGGGCACATTTTCACTACGAGGTTTAGGGTATGTTTAGACGATTTCATTGACATTAGAAAGGGTCACGGAGGACAATAGATTAATCCTTACATGAGTTTCCGAAGCTGTAGAAAATCGACAAGTAATAAGCAGAATAAATAGGAAATGCTTCTCCGTACGAAAGGGGTTAATGTTGATGATACAGTCGAGGGATAAAATTTATGAAAGGGTGATGATAAGTATGTGTTGCCTCGCTGTGAATGTATTGGTCAGAAAAAACCCTTGAGGCATGACGGATAGTAGTGAGTTGCAGAATCGTGTCTCCCCTTTACTGCTACCAAGAACTTTTAGGGTATTAAGGCCGCTTTAGCTTGGATGGTGTGTCTGCATCATGATGTTTAACCCTTTCCCTGGCATTGCTGTGTTTCTTATAGCATTCATAGCGGTGCGAGAAAGCGGTTTACGAATGCACACACTGGAGAATAGGATTGTAACTTGTATCTAAAATCAGGAGTATTAAAGAGGTTTTTTTACAAAGATAAGTGGGTAAATATTTGTAGAGGCTTAAGGAAAGAAAATTTCTGAGTATTGATGGAGGGGTAAGAGGTTTACCTGACATATAAAAAAAGGGGGAAAAATGATGAAACGCCTTTTTTGATCTTTACCAGTGTGACGGAACAGGAATAGTCACTCCCTACTTCATTAGAGGAGGGAATCAGGCCTGTTCCTCGCTGATAACTGGACTTGTACTCACCAGCAGCACATTACCTTAAAAATACGACGTTGTAGTTTTAATAATCATGGGACAGTAGTGAAATCGCAAATAATACCATGAACTAATACTCTCTCTCTCTCTCTCTCTCTCTCTCTCTCTCTCTCTCTCTCTCTCTCTCAGGAACAAGGCTAGCCGGATCCCCTGTACGCCCCCCGTTGAGATCTTCGTCAGGTAAGTACCCTCCTCTGCGCAGCCTTCAGTACACGTAAATCACCCAATTTATGTAAGACGTCGCTGTTAAATGCTCGTTAAAGGAGGCTGCTAACGACGGCCTGGGTTTTGTGGAGGAGGAGGAGGAGGTGGTGGTGGTGGTAGTGGTGGTGGTGGTGTATGGCGGTAAGGAAGGATGGTGTTAAGGAATTTGTATGGTGATGCATGTATACGTGTGTGTGTGTGTGTGTGTGTGTGTGTGTGTGACGTGTGCCGGGAGAAAGGTACGGTGGGTGGGTGGGGGGGGGGGATGGTGGTTTCGTGGCGCTTGGTAACTGGCCGTAAAAGTGGTGAGTGAAGTTAATGTGCAGTGTCTCCTTTTTCTTTTCCTGGTACGAACACCTCTAACCGGCCATTGCCATCCCGACACACACACACACACACACACACACACACAGTACAGCTCCCCGTGTTGTGTCATCTGCAGAGCACTTCACATGTTCGTTTCTTTTGTCTGTATTCTTAAACACTTTGCTCTCTCACCATCACTATTTTCCAAAGGCCTTAGTTGAAGAGAGTCATCTTTTAAGGGTTTTTAGTGATGAATTGGCGATGTTTCTTGTTTATTATAAGTCGAAACTGTCTTGAAAAATTTAGTCGTCATTGTGATCTTAGAAAACTGTAGTGGTGAGAGAGCAAAGTGTTTAAGAATACGGGACTTTATTTGAATTAGCTTTACTTTATCTTCCTTTTCCATCCAATAAAAGCTGACGTCACTGAGAGGCAAAGTCCTTCATCACCCTCTTGATTGATGGAGCACTGCGCACCGCCGCCTTCACTCATCTCTTAAAGTCTTTCTCTTCACTTTACCGCCGAGAGAATGTTAGTTTGGATTCCATTGCCGCTTATCCTACCACGCCGCGCCCCGCCCCGCCCCGCCCTGCCCCGCCCCGGCCACAAATGGTGTATACTGGCGGCGCTGCCCTCGCTTTACCTCGTCTACTTAACAATTTATTTCCACGGACGCCTCTTGTTTATATGCGATCAGAGGAGAGTCCGAGGCGCGTCGTGTGGCTTCGAGAAGGACGGGAAGGGGAGGTGGCAGGGGAGGGCAGGGCGGAGCAGGTCATCACTGCGCCGGGGACCTGATGGGTTGGGAGGCGTGGGGGAGTATGGGAGGAGGGATGGGGACGTGTGGTGTGCGGCGAGGTGGGTGGGTGGGTGGGTGGGTGGGCGGTCAGGCGAGTAAGTAATGGGAGCAAACAAGTGAATGATTTATCCCGCGAGGAACAATTTACAGCGGTGGCCTCAGCAGCCCGCCGCGTGGTGATTTGCGGCTGATGTATCGTCCGTGCGTGCAGGAGCAAATGACAGAGCAGCGCGCAGCCTCACACCTCCACTCTGTTATTGGCGGCCAAATAACTACCTTCACGGCGATACAAGGCCGTCTGATGGGGCAGGGCGGTGCGGGCCTCACCTAATTCTCATCCTCGGGTTAAGTGGGCGGCAGCCAGACAGGCCACTGTGGACTTACAGGAACCATCTTTTCCACCGCCGACGCTCTGTTGGAGAAGACCGCGTCCATGTTGGTCCGGCACGAGAGGAGGAGGTGGTGGTGGTAGTGGTGGAGGAGAAGGGATGAGATGTAGGTGTGGGAGATGAAAAGACCATCAGTAAGAGTACATGCGTTGGTACTTTCTGCGTGTCTTCTGTTGCGATATTTGAGTACAAGCTTAATACAAGTTGAATCCTTTACAAACCTTCATCGTCGCTGGTCGAGGGAGGGAGAGAGAGAGGAAAAATAAGAGGACAACATTAACGTCAGAAATTCCATGTGTTTTCGAGGAAGGCAAACACGGCATCTTCTGAACACATTGCCGAAAATAATTTGATGAGAAATTATGGAACTTTTTATCGAACCCCTCGCCCAAACCCGGCCCGGACACCGATAGAGAGAAAATAAACCTGAACAAAGTGTAGTACATGTTTGCGAAGGAGAATTTACGCTCCATAATAAGGCAATGGACGCCCGGTATAGCAAATCAAGAAAGGGATGAACAAGTAAAGATACGAGAGACGCAAAACTAACCGCGTCTCAAACACAGCGGAATTTAAATGATCCAACTTGAACGGATCGAAATATATTGCAGTGGGAGACAATCTTGACCTTCTCTCCTGAACTGCAGCACGAGAGTGGCCGCCGCACCGGAAATTAACTGACCCGAAATAACCCGAATTAGTCTGATTTGTGGTGAACGGACGCAACCTGCTCACCCTCACATGCACTCCCCCGCCTACCCACCCATCCCCCCCCACACCAACCCACACAGACCTCCCACTTGAGCTTGAGCTTTCCTTAACCCCTTCACATCTTTTCTACGAGTTATAAGTGTGGTTAGACGATTTTATTGACGTTAGGAAGGGTCTATGGAGGTCAGAAGGTTAATGGCGAGGGTATTTACTGTTTTAATCCCCACGTGAGTTTCTGGAGCTGTGGAAAATCAAGAAATTCTGAATGAATATGAAATTTTGTCCCATTACTGAAGGGGTTAATTGAAGTGAGGTGAGGTGAGGTGAGGTGAGGTGAGCATAGACAAATGTGGTCTCAGTGTAAGTCGCCTCCATTACACACACACACACACACACACACTAGATAAGAGACTGGCTTTGTGTTGCTTGTTGAGTGTGTGTATGTATGTATGTATGTGCATCTGTGTACGCACCCACTCCCTCTTCTCCTCCTCCTCCTCCTCCTCCTCCTCCTGCAGCTCACATGCATTGCTGATGTCCCTCCCAATTTTCTCCTCTTCCATACCACTTGCTTACGACTCCTCCTCTCTCCTTTTCTCCTTCCTTCCTCGCTTCGTTCCCTCCTCCTCCTCCACCTCCTCCTCCTCCTCCTCCTCCTCCTCCTCCTCCTCCTCCTCTTCCTGCAGGCGTGAGTGAACAAAGCAAAGCGACCAGGCAGCAGAGAAGGAAAACCGAAAATGAACCTTCGCATTTGCACCAAAGATGAAGGAGACAAAAAAACGACGCTAAAACTTGCAGCCATAGTAGAGAAAGAGAGAGAGGGGAGGGGGTGACCTTTCCTTCCTTCGTCAGTAGAGTTTTGACATGCCCCTAGTCTTGTTGCACCGGATTGGGGGTAACAGGGCGCGGTCTTCAGGAGAGGCACGGGGCGGTAAGGGGCGGCGCGGGAAGGCAGAGGAGCGGAGGAGCGGAGTCTGGTGTTGATCTGACGTAGGAGTGACGGGGCGCGGCGGAACACGGCCCAGGGATGAGACTGTGCCGCGTTATACCGACGGAGTGTATGTAGGAGAAAGGGGTGAAGGAGTAGTGATGGTGGTGGTGGTGGTGGTGGTGGTGGTACTAGTAGAGAGGGTAGGAGGAAGAAGACATAGAATATTTGTGTTATGGAATAGAATTATGGTTGTTC
>CM035194.1:13700840-13713072 GCA_020233015.1 Callinectes sapidus
CTCGCTGTCGCGGTCGCCTGAAGGGCACCCAGCCAGCCTTTTCCCTACGGAGCGAGCTCAGGGCTCATAGACCGATCTTCGGGAAGGGCTGAAACCACATTACACACTACACACCGGGACAGCGAGGCCACAACCCCTCGAGTTACATCCCGTACCTATTTGCTGCTAGGTGAACAGGGGCTAGACACACATTAAGAGGCTTGCTTGCCCATTTGCCTCGCCGCGCCCGGGTCTCGAACTCTAAAATGCTCGACCTATAGACACACACACACACACACATACACACACACACACACACACACACACACGTCAGATCGTACACCTGAAACACAATATACCTGAATTCTGCAGTTTACATTTTAATGAACATGTAATTCTTAGGTAAACTTGTATTCTTGAAAATCTTCTCTTTTATACCTGAGTGACAGGCGCGAGGTTCCTTCCTTTCTTCCCTCAGTCCATCTGTCTCTCCGGGGACATGCCGCTCTCTCTCTTTCTCTCTCTCTCTCTCTCTCTCTCTCTCTCTCTCTCTCTCTCTTTACCGCCCATTCCTGGTGTGCAATGTTTCACTTTAATGTCATGTCGTGTAAAACTAAATTGGAACATCTTAATCTATTGATACCTGAAACACACACACACACACACACACACACACACACACACGGGTATTTGTAGTGTCGGAACCCCTTTGATGGCTTTGAGTAGCTTCGGGTGTCAAATGTTTCGATTCCTGCGTGTCATGTCATTGATGTTTTTGTGTGCGGCGTAACATTATCTTTTGGTGTGTGGGTTGTGTTAAGTCATGAGCGTGTTGGGTGTATATATAATGTGCTGTAGATGTTTTTTTTTTTGCGGTGTTATTTGTTATCTGTGTCTCTTTAGCTACAAATACTACTACTATTACTATTCTTTCGTTTTTTTCTTTCTATAGCGCAGTACACCTTTCCGTTTATGCATTACCTGTTTAGCACCACCTTCTTCTCCCTTCTTTATGCACCAATCCCTCCCTCTCTCTCTCTCTCCCTTTCTCTCACGCAGCACACCTCTCCCTTAATCAATCACGTGTTTAGCATCAGACTGTAGCTTCTTCTCCTTGCTTTATGCTCCCATCCCTTCATCTCAGCCTGCTATCTGTGTCCATCAGCCCTCCTCCCTACCCCACTTACTCACCCATCCGTCTCCAGCCTCTCTTCGTACCTGTTCACCTACCTATACATTCCCATTAACCTGCTGCCCTTCTTCTTCAAG
The DNA here is from genome assembly GCA_020233015.1 of Callinectes sapidus. Lineage (NCBI taxonomy): Eukaryota > Metazoa > Arthropoda > Malacostraca > Decapoda > Portunidae > Callinectes > Callinectes sapidus. The sequence goes on from CM035194.1 coordinate 13,702,089, forward strand.
CTTCCTCATCTGTTTACCGCGACGTAATTAATTTCCATCCCTTCCACCACCAATACCTTTTTTTTACTCAGTCTCTTTATTTCTCAGTCTCTTTCTTTCTCGCTTTCTCGTCGTATGAACATGGCGGCAGTTTTCTTCCGATATAATAGCGGGTCTGGCTAATAAATAAGGAGTAACGAGCGGGTTATATAATACGTGGTCAGGCGTGTTATTAAAAAAGAGATACCAAGCTTCCTACTGACGGACACGACGAAGATGAAGCGACGAGAGACCTTAGCTAATACCCGGGTGGTCTAATTGGAGGAGGAGGAGGAGGAGGAGGAGAGGGAGAGAGAGAGAGGGGGAAGGAAGATAGAAAAAACTGAAAACTAACAGAAACAAAAAAGAGAAAAGGTCAGTGAAAGAAGATAAGATAGGGGAAGAAGATAATAAGAGGAGGAGAAAGAAAGAGAAAGGAGAAAGGCGGGGGGGGGGGAGGATAGAGACGACTGAGAACTAACAGAAAGAAAGAAAAAAAGAGAGGAAAGGTCTGGGAAACGAACAGGAGAAAGAGGAAGAAGATAACGATAAGAGGAGGTGAAGCAGGAGGAAGAGGAGGGGGAGAGTAGAGGAGGAGGATAGAAAAGACCTAGAACTAACAAGAGAAAGAAAAAGAGGAAAGGTCTGGGGAAAAAAGAGGAGAAAGAGGAAGAAAATGATAATAAGAGGAGGTGAAGCAGGAGGAAAAGGAGAGGAAGAGTAGAGGAGGAGGATAGACAAGACTAAGAACTAACTCAAGGAAAAGGAAAGGCAGAGAAGAAAGGAGGAAAAAGAGGAAAAGATTAATGATAAGAGGAGGAGGAGGGTGAGGAGGGTGATAGAAAAAATAGGAAAGCTCGAGAAGAAAAGAGAAAAAAGTAGGAAAAGATAGTAAAATAAGAAGGAGAAAGAGGGCGAGGTGAAGGAAAGAAGAGACAAATAAGGACGATAAACTTAACATTAAAGGGGAATTTGAAGGAAGACGAGAAATAGAGAGAAAAAAAACTAAAAAAAAACAAGAACAAACATGAACGAAAACTGAAAAGAAAAAAAGAGAAGAAGAGGAAAAGAAAAAGAAAGGTTAAGATAAAGAAACGAAAGATGTGACAAGAGGCGAAGAAATATCAACGTTAACGAAGAAATTTGAAGGAAGACAAGAAGAGATATTAAAAGAAAAAAAAAGAAAAACAAGAACAACTACAAAAAAATTAAGACAAAAAAAAAGAAAGTCAAGATAAAGAAAGGAAAGACGCAACAACAGACGAGGGAGTAAGGACGTTACTGAAGAAATTTGAAGACAAGAAGAGAGATTTTAAAAAAACTAAAAACAAGAACTACTACGAAAAAAATGAAGACAAAAAAAAGAAAGTCAAGATAAAGAAAGGAAAAACGCGACAACACAACAGACGAAGGAGAGAGGACGTTACTGAAAGACCACTCATTATTATCACCGCCTCTCCTCTACCACCCTTCGCCCGCCTCCCTGACTGATGGCGTACACAGGTATTAGTTAACATTTGGCTCCGCTCTGCCACCACGCGAGGGATGCCCAACACGCTCTCTCCGGGTACACTCTGTTACTGCTGCGCCTTCTACGGGTTTACTTGCTGGCCCGCCTCTTGTAATCTTAATATTTTGCGTTTTTACCCCCAATCAGTACTGGGGCATATTTTTATTCATGAGTTTTGGGTGTGATTAGGCGATTTTATTGATACTAGGAAGGGTCTATGGAGGTCAGAAGATTATTGTTTATTACTATCTATTGAGACACATTTTTAACATGAGTTTTAAGTGTGACTAGACGATTTTATTGATACTAGGAAGGGTCTGTGGAGGTCAGATTATTATTTATTCCTATCTTTTCTGAGACACATTTTTACCATGAGTTTTGGGTATGATTAGACGATTTTATTGATACTAGGAAGGGCCTATGGAGGTCAGAAGATTACCGGCCAGAGTCTGTGCTATTTTAAGTCCTTCATTACTGGGACACACTTCTATTCATGAGTTTTGGGTTTGATAAGACGATTTTATTGACATTATGAACAGTCTATGTAGGTTAGAAGATTATTGGTCAAAGTCTATGCTATTTTAACCCGTTTAGCAGTGGGACACATTTTTATTCATGAATTTGGGGTATGATTAGACGATTTTATTGATATTGGCAAGGGTCTATGGAGGTCAGAAGATTAATGGCAAGTCTGTACTATTCTTTATTCCTATCTTTACCGAGACGCATTTTTATTCATGAATTTGGGGTATGATTAGACGATTTTATTGATATTATGAAGGATCTATGGAGGTCAGATGATTAATGGTCAGAGTCTGTGTATTTTAACCCATTCATTGCTGGAACACATTTTTACCATGAGATTTGGATGTGGTTACACGGTTTTATTGACATTATTAACGCTCTATGGAGGTTAGAAGATTAATGGTCTACTCTCGTTTAAAAGAAGTGTCTAGTTCACGTTTTTTTTTTTTTTTCACTTTCCTCCTCTCTTCCCTTTTTTCAGTTTAAAAGTAGTGTTTAATTTACGTTTTCTTCGTTCCCCCCCCCCTTTTTTTTCTCTTTTTTTTTTTAGGGGGGGTTGGGGGGACTTTTGGAAGGAGTGTCTAGTTTAAGTTTCCTTTTCTTCCCTTCCCCTATTCTTTTTTTTTTTTTTTTTTTAACGGGGTGTTAGAAGTAGTGTTTGATTCTCCTATCCTTCGCTCCCTTGCCCCGTTTTCTTATTTTTCTCTTTGGCGGGTGTTTAAAAGGAATGGTCTAGTTTACGTTTCTTTCCCTTCCCTTCCCTTCCCCCATTCTTTCGGTTTTTGAGTTTAAAAGTAGTGTTTAATTCACGTTTTCTTCACTTCCCTCCCTTTTTCCTTACTCTTTTTTTTGCGAGAGGTATTTAAAAGGAGAGTCTAGTTTACCCTTCCTTCACTTCCTTCTTCTCTTCCCTTTTTTGGCATTTATATTAGTTTCTAGTTCATTTTTCCTTCACTTCCTTCGATCCTCCTTTCGTTTTTCTTATATGTTTGAACGTTTGTCTGGAGAATTCTTTGTATTTGGATCTCAATATGCAACAGGAAGGTATAAGTCACGGTGTTAAGAGTGCTATAATCCCACACCTTTCTTCTTTTATGTGTTATTTATCATCATTGCTTCTTTTTATCGCTATTGTCAACGCTCTTTCTGGTTCTGGTAGAGCTCCACTGAAGTCCGGAATATTCTTCTGCGTGTCTTGAACAGGAAGATGAAAAAAATATATGAGGAAGAGAAGTTGTGGTTTTCTTGGGGTTTGTTTTTTTATTTTCATTTTTGCCTTCACCGTTTTGATAATAATTGGCAGTTTGGCAGTGTGGATTTTAGATTTGGGTTGGGTTTAAGTTACGTTGAGAGTCTTCTGTCTTGATATCTTGAGTTTATTTGTATGACTTTCTTCTTCGTGATTATCTTTAGGGTATTTTCTTAATTTTTTTCTGTAAGATTTATTGACTTCATGAGTGTATCGTATTTTTTTTTTTCTTTCTTCTCTTCATCTTTCTTCTTTTGTTCTCAAGTGCCATTTTCATTTTTCCTGTCGGTATTGTCACTGTAGTTGTCATATTTCCTTCAGTTCCCGTGACATCGTAAGTCAGCGAAATTTTACTTGTGGCTGTTCATCTCAAAGAAAGAAAGAAAAAAAGAAGAGAGGGAACAAAGACGTTACTTTTTTTCCTCCAGTCTTCTTTGGTGAGGCAGCGAATGAATGGATCATTTTTCAATGTACTTCAGTTTGAATGATAAGCAAGTCAACATTATTTTATTCTTCGTTACTGTTCATCTTCAAGAAAAAAAGAAAATCCGAAAATTTTTAAATGGTATTCTTTAATGAAACGTAGATTTAGTGGGATTATTTGATTTTCCTGCCTTCGATTCCCTTTCCATATCCACTGCGCAGCTTCCGTCGCATGTAAGAAACTGAGAAAACCGTCTTGTCACGCAAAAACCAATTGTAGCTACGCAGAAACAGTGTGGCGTGAAGAGTGACATTTCCCTGTGGCCGAACACTGTCTGCCCTTCACTGCATTCATAGTCAACTTGCTCTCTCACCACGACAAATTTTCAAGGCCACAGAGATGATTAGCACAGTTTTCAAGAGTGTTTTTTTCCGGTTGATAATGTAGAAATCTTATAATTCCGCCTCTAGAACCATAAAAACACCTTAAAAAAAAACTCGTGTACATTTCAAGCCTTGTGAAATAGCGAAGGTGAAGCACAGAAAGAGTTTGAGAATATGAGATCAAGTGAGACTATCTTTCCTCGTCCTGGTGACAATGGCGTGGCTGGCGTACATGTGTTTCCGAGTCCTTGGCGCCAGGGAAACACGCAAGGCCACTCGGTTGACATATTGGTAAAAAGCATTGGAAGTTAATAGACGCACCAATGAGGAGGAAGCGAAGGACAGGATAATGATAGAAGAGAGTAGTAGTAGTAGTAGTAGTAGTAGTAGTAGTAGTAGTAGTAGTAGTAGTAGTAGTAGTAGTAGTAGTAGTAGTAGTAGTAGTATTGGTGACGCTTCTCTAAGTCAAGGAAGCCACACATCAAAGGAGCAGAAACATTATCGCCACAAACACGCACACCGAGAATATATATTATCAGTCAGTTTTTCCCGCATCTTCCTGCAACTGTAACTCTACCACGCACCGCGACGACCAAAGGCGGTGAAATGCGACACCCAACGCTTCTGTAATCTCACTAATTGACTTCACATAACTCGTATAATGTAATGACGTCTTTGTTTATTCGTCTGTGCGTGTTTCCATCGTCTATCGCAACAACACCCAGAACGCTTGAAATAGCGGAGAGTCAGTAAGCCAAGCATCATTACTGAGACACATTTTTACTACTGGCTTAGGTATGATTAGACGATTTTATTGACATTAGGAAGGGTCTATGGAGTTCAGAAGATTAGTGGCCAGTTGTCTGTACTATTCTAATCCCTACTTGAGCTTTTGAACGTGTAGGAAAGCGACAAATAATAAGAACAAATATGAACATGCATCCCAGTACAGAAGGGGTTAAAAGGGTTATTTTGAGAAACCATAGTATTTGTAGGATCACTTCCCTAACACTACCTTTCCTTTCCAATGTTGCTGTATAAAAGTGACAAATAATAAGAACAAATATGAAAACGCGTTTCAATACTGAAGGCTTTAGAAATAATTATTTTGAGAAGCCATGGCATTTAAGGAGTTAATTCGCGAACACTTCCTTTCCTTTCCCATGTTGTTGTATAAAACTGACAAATAATAAGAACAAATATGAAAACGCGTTCCAGTACTGAATGGGTTAAAAAGAGTTATTTTAAGAAGCCATAGCATTTGAAGGGTTAATTCGCGAACACTGCCTTTGCTTTCCCATGTTGTCAGTGTGTATCGGTGCACATGTTCAGGCATCATAGTGGGAGCGTCAGTGTTTTCCCTCAGCTATGCGATGTGTGGTGTTCTGTGACTGTGGCGACACCGTGACACGCTCAGCCTCGAGAAGCATACAGACGGGGCAGTCATGGTAGAGTGCGTGTGTGTGTGTGTCTCGCTTGTCTCCCTGTTGTAAAGGTCTTTTTCATCTATACAATGTGGGCTTTTTACGGGAATTTATGGGCTAAAGGAGATCACTTAATAGAAACCTCCTGTCTGAAAGCGCATACATTTGGGAAACGTTACCCCGAGTGGATGCCCAATCTCCCCCTCGTACTGTGGATGGGATTCGAACCTGTGCGCTTGGGGATCTCTTGTGCCCCTCAGAGTACACGTCGTTCCACTTCACCACGGTGGTCTTAACATTTCCCCAGCGAGTAGGCTCATTACTAAACATTCTGAGGTCTTTCTTAATTCTCCATACCTGTCAGTGAGCATTGTACTAATTAGAAGAAATTGATATAACTTTTCTAATCATCCGTCATTTTTCTCTTTCTTTTTCGATATATATGAAGGTTTCGTTAGTTCTTGTGCTGTGACTTTGCATATCGCAGTGAAAGAGTTCAAGGTAACGTAGTGATTTGTAAGTAATATCGCGTTATCGGAGAAGAGAGAAGAGAGACACAGCGTGAAGGAAGGAATGCGTGAAGGCCTCATTAGTAACTTTTGCTTCATCTAAAGGACTTGAAACAAAACGGTAATTAAACAGAACTCTTTTCATCTACCAATAATAATATCAACATCCATGAGGGAAGTAGTCCGATTCATGATAAATCAAAGTACATTTTCATTTCAATTCCGTACATTGAAAGCCGCTGATTGTTCCTCTTATAAGTTTATCTTCCTCGTCTGCCTCTTGGTCAGGAGTGAAGGTCTGTGTGCGTGCTTCGCGGTACGAGTAAGTAGGCGGTGGGACAGCAGCTTCAGGGTTGGAGGAACAAGACCTCTCTCCTGACAGACAGACGGAGGCCAGAGGGACAGTCATCAGTTAACCTTCACGGCTTAGCGAGAAATAGACGTACGCGATGGACAGACAGACAGGGAGACACACGGACAGCAAGCGAAGCGAGAATTACTAAAAAAAGAAAAAGAAAGTGTGAAGGATAGACACGTTCCAAAGACAGATTAGGCTCAAAACGTGCGGCAGTGACTGGCAGCACGAGCCTCCCTCCCCTTGCATGACACTACCGCATCGCAAGACAAGACAACAACTATTTGGGAAAAGTGTAGAGACATTCAGACAAGCTGGAGAGGAGGAGGGGGGGGGAAGAGAGAGGTATAGAGGGAAACACAGATATTAAGAGTTGAGTTTATTACCCGAGTGGTTTCGCCTACAGCTTCCTCAGACAACGTTGAATTCTGTATTCAAACGTTCCGTCGTGTAATTATTATCGCTCTTTTCAACACGTGGTTCATGTTACTGAGATTTTCAAGGATGTTTTCACTTTTGTAATAGTTTGACATGAAAGCTTCACTATTAAAAAGGAAATGAGAACGTGGCGAGTCATCTTCCTGATCTTTGAATTGTAATCCTAAAGAGAAAAGATAGTCGTAACTTTTTTTAGTACTGGGACACATTTTTACCACGAATTTAGATGTGACTAGACGAATTTATTGACATTAGGAAGGGCCAATGGAGATAAGAAGATTAATGGCCAGAGTCTGTACTATTTTAATCCGCACATGAGTCTCTGAAGCTGTGGAAAATCGACATTTGATCAGCAAAATAGATATGAAAATGCGTCATGGCAGAAAAACAACAACACAAACCATAACTCAAGAAAACATGAACAAAAAAAAATAATAATGAAAAAAATACATTCCAATTATTTACTCATTGAATAAACCTGAGGAACAACAAACAGCAACAGTCCCAAGAGAAGCCGTGCGGTACTCACCCTCTCTGGCGGAAGGCGTCATCTTTGCCGCCGCGCCCATGATGGCAGCGATGGAGAAGTCGGTGGCACGCGCCTTCAGTAGCCCAGCCTCCTCCACCACACTCATCCCGCGGGCGTGTGTGCGTGGGCAGTGGCGCGCGATGGGCGTGAGTGGGTCGGGTGGAGCGGATAAGGTGGAGTGGGCGGTGAGGGAAATGTTTGTGGTGGTGGTGGTGGTGGTGGTGGTGGTACAGAAGCACAGTACACGGGTATACGCACACGCACGCACACGCACACGCACACGAACGCACACACACACACACACACACACACACACACACGCTCTCACACACGCACACACACAGGAAAGTGAGTCACTGTTTTATCACTCCATTGTTAGGACTAATGGTAGATTCTCTCTCTCTCTCTCTCTCTCTCTCTCTCTCTCTCTCTCTCTCTCTCTCTCTCTCTCTCTCTCTCTCTCTCTCTCTCGTGTGTTATGTATATATCTTTTAGGGAAAGAAGAAAAGGAAAAGTAGGAGGAGGAGGAGGAGGAAGAGAAGAAGGAGGAGGAGGAGGAGGTAGGAGCGGCACTCAGAGGTGAGGGGAGGTCTTCATTCCTTGCTTCCTTTCCTTCAGTCGTGTCTCAGCCTCCACCTCTCTCTCTCTCCCACTCTCTCTTCCCCACTCACCCACTCACTCTCTCTCCGTCCAGCCCGCGCGCCGCCTCCTGCTGGTGGTGCCCCGCGTGAGTGCAGGGCGTCAGTGTGGCAGCGAGGGAGTCATGCCCCGGACGCACTCAGTTCTCACACTCTCCATCTCGATCATTCACTTATTAATTCACTGTGGTTTGTTAGATTCATGTAAGGAATTTTTGATATTTTCTTTATCTGCTTCATTCATCACTCAGAGTCACTTCTTTGCCTCATGTTTCTTTCTTTATTTTTTCTCTCTCTCTTTCTCTTTCTTTCTTTTCTGATCTCTTACTTTTCAGAATGTTTTCACTCAATCACTGACTCACTCGCTCACTCGCCTGCTGTGGGAGGGAACAGATTATCATATCTCTGCTCCTCCTGGCGTCTCTTTCCCCGCGTCCTCGATCAGTCTCTGCTAATACTTATTAATGTATTTGGCCAGGCGTTATCCAGCAGCGTAATGGAGGCGGGCAGACAGCCTCCGTGTGCCTCGTAAAGCAGACTTAAGTCCAGCGCGGCACGATAGGACAGAATTACAAGAGAGTAACTTTGTTTTCGTAAGGTAATTTCGTGAGGTAATTGCCTTTATTATAACTCGGCTTCTGTAAGAAAATTAAGCATATAATAACTCGTATTTTATGTTGTAATTAGGATTATTTTAACTCAAGATTTATGACATAATTAGTGATCGCGGGACACGCCATCGCCCGCCGCGCCTCACCCTCGCGGCGCAGCGGTCACGGAACTGTGGCGGCTGGCGGCTCCCCCGTCCCTCCCTCCCTCACCCCTACCCTCCCCCACCATCCCACGGCACCAAGACACCCTCCTCCTCCTCCTCCTCCTCCTCCTCCTCCTCCTCCTCCTGCTCCACCCTTGATCCAGACTCGACCAGAACCACGCCAGAAATAAAATCCATCAAACATTGCAAGTATCGTTTCTTCTGACCATCCTTCACCACCACCACCACCACCACCACCACCACCACCACCACCGCCTCGGCTCGAGATAATTCCTGCAGCAGGTGCGAACGTATAATATTCTGTAATTAACGTCCGGCTAATAGATAGTAATTAGAGGTTCGTCAGTCGGGTGGGTTATGGAAGAGACAACGGCGTGACCTCGTTTGACCAGGGACGCCCTTGTCACCTAATTGAGTCCCCTGGGGCTGGCGCGGGGCAGGGGGCGGGGCGGAGGACACTAGGGGGGGGGACACACTGGGGGAGGGGGGAAGGGTAAGGGGGCCCCGGGACTGGTGGCTGCTGGCTGTGCGTCGCTCTAAAGAAAACGGGACCAGATTTAGTGACCGCGTGAATTCAGTGACGTGATTTTTTTGTTATTAACTTATTTCATTCTCTCTCTCTCTCTCTCTCTCTCTCTCTCTCTCTCTCTCTCTCTCTCTCTCTCTCTCTCTCTCTCTCTCCAGGTGGCAGGCGGCAGGCGAGGGCGTGAGGCGAAGCAGGAAGAAGGACTAACAAACGTGAACCTTTATCAAACTAATTAATAATACATCCCCTCCCTTCCTCCCTCTACACTCTCCTCCCTTCATCTCATCCTTTCTCCCTCCCCCTCCCTCTATTTTCTCTCCCCTTATTGCCTCTCCCTGCTTCGTACTCTCCCCGCTTCTGCCACTCGTCTCTCCCTAACGCAGCTCCCCACCACAAACATGTCAACTCCTCCCGAAGCCAAAGAGCAGCGAAGTGGCAGCAGCAGCAGCAGCAGCAGCATCAGTAGCGGCGTTACTGATTCCCTCATGTGTTCAAATCGACAGTTTATCCACCAAACAATGACCGTTTCCCGCCCCCCTCCCCTTCACCGCTCCTTCTCTCCCCGCCTCCCCTCCCCCCCCCAAGCCCCTTCTGACAAACTGCGACCATTTCTCAGCTTAGACGATGCCCTCCCCTGCCCCTCCCCTGCCCTCCCGCCGCCCCGCCCGCCCGCAGCCCCGCCCACAAGCCTGTCAAACTGTGTCAAAGCTATAGCAAACTTTGGGGTGTTTAACTGCTGTGTGTGTGTGTGTGTGTGTGTGTGTGTGTGTGTGTGTGGAGGGAGGAAGGAGTGCCTCTATAGTTCCATAAAAGGAGGTGGAGGAGGACGTGGAGGAGGAAAAGGAGTGAGTGAGTGAGTAAGTGATTTGAAGTAGGCGAAGGAAAAAGGAAATCTAGAAGAGTAGGAAAAATGGAAAAATAAAGGAAAAAAAACAGGCAGAGAGAGAGAGAGAGAGAGAGAGAGAGAGAGAGAGAGAGAGGTCGCAGTAATCCTATAATCTCCCTAACTAACGTGATATAACTTCGCGCTGATGTATTGATTGTGAACGTGTGTGTGTGTCTCTCCATCCACTATTAACTCTGTGTGTGTGTGTGTGTGTGTGTGTGTGTGTGTGTGTGTGTGTGTGTGTGTGTGTGTGTGTGTGTGCGCGTGTGTGCTTTAAGGCATCAACGAGAAATGTTTATTGAGATGTCCGTGAAATTAATCGACCGTGATTAATGTAACGTGATGGTAGGAGTAGATTTGCCATATATTGTAGTAAAAGTTGTAGTAGTAGTAGTAGTAGTAGTAGTAGTAGTAGTAGTAGTAGTAGTAGTAGTAGTAGTAGTAGTTGTTAGTTTTTTTTCTTTTTTCCCTGCCTTTCCCTTTGCATGTGGACGGAGAAAACATAAGAGGAAACAGAAAAGAGAGGAAGAAGAAGAAGAAGAGAAGGAAGAAGAGGAAGAGAAACGGTAAAGGAAAGAGGAAGAAGGCGAGGAAAGGGAGGGAGAAGAGAAGACGATGGAGAATAAGTTAAAAAAAAAAACAAGAGAAGGAAAGTGAAGAAGAGCAGGAGGAGAAGGAGGAAGAGGAGGAGGAGGAGGAGGAGGAGGAGGAGGAGGGGGGATGGTGATGGATTCCCCCCACGTGCTATCCAAGAGAAGGTTGATAATAGGATACAAACGTGGGTGGTTGGTAAAG
>CM035194.1:13723775-13738710 GCA_020233015.1 Callinectes sapidus
GTGTGTGTGTGTGTGTGTGTGTGTGTGTGTTGTGGGGGGGAGGGTCGGGGTCATAAATAATATAGGTTTACTCCCTTACTTTACTTACTTCTTGAAATAAAGGTTTGGTCTTACTAAGCTCCACTCGCCAAGTGAAAACAAATAATTTCTTCCTCTCGCCTTCATAACACTGCCTGAGTACAAACCTTATCGAATCATGAACACCAATCTCTCTCTCCACACACACACACACACACACACACACACACACACATACACACACACACACTTCTCTCCAATCATAGACGATCCTTTTAAATCTACTTTTTGACTGGCACCTCAATGCGTAATCTTTTTTGCTCTCTCTCTCTCTCTCTCTCTCTCTCTCTCTCTCTCTCTCTCTCTCTCTCTCTCTCTCTCTCTCTCTCTCTCTCTCTCTCTCTCTCTCACAGCGGTACCTTCGCCTGCCACTTCGACGTGTTCTACTATCCCTTCGACAAGCAGAAGTGCTCCGTGTTGATCAAGTTGGCGTCCGTCAGGCAGGAGAACGTATCCTTCGTGCAGGATAAGGCGGTGGCGGAGTACTTTGGTCTGGAGGAACTGCCTCTCTACGTGGTGAGGAACTTTCACTCAACGGTTACCTACATCGGGGACAACCAGACTCGCTACAGCACGCTTTCGGTGAGTTTGCGGCGGTGTGAGTCCTTGGTGGTGTGAGTCCCTGGTGGTGTGAGTCTGTGGTGGTGTGAGGTCCAGGTGGTGTGAGTTTGTGGCGGTGTGAGTCCCTGGTGGTGTGAGTTTGTGGTGGTGTGAGTCTGTGGCGGTGTGAGTGTGTGGTGGTGTGAGTTCCTGGTGGTGTGAGTCTGTGGTGGTGTGAGTCCCTGGTGGTGTGAGTCTGTGGCGCTGTGAATCAGTGGCGGTGGTTCTTGGAAATGACGCAACGTTTCCCACAATGAATGATTTGTATGCCTTTTGTCAGTCCGTCAAACAATTATTCTCAATCACAGAATATAAAAGAAAGAGAGAAAAAAAGAAAATGCAAAGGAAATCAGACAAAGGGTCCGTTCACTACGTATTTAACACAGGCGGAGGAACAGCAGAATCAGACATAAAATTTCAAAGATCACCAGAGTAAGTGTTCAAAAGTGACAGAAGAGAAACAAAAACAAAATTGGAAAAAAAATAAAATAAAAAGTTTACTGCATTGCTGTGTATATATCAGGCAGGGAGTTTCATCACAGTTTACCGGAGTATGTATGTCACAAAAAAAGAGGAAGGTAAAACAAAATCAAGCAGAGAGTTTTCCGAAAAAAATATGCATGTGTACGTATGCATGTATCGCACCTATGTATCTTGCATGGTCCGTATGTACGTATATAGTCGTATAGTCGTTGGGCGTCCTTGTCGTGTCTGGCGCGTAGTGGTCGTCATTACTGGGACTCATCGCCGCCCCTCCTGTGTTGCGAGGGGGAGGCGTCACGATGGATTAGAGCCATCAACTCCACGGCAGTTAATGGGGGACAGCGATGGGCGGCGTGGGCGAGAGGGCGAGAGAGCGAGCGGGACGAGGCGTGAGGAGAGGGTCGTGGGTTGTTCCAGGGTGGCGTTGATAGCATGGGTCAGATGGAAACACAACGTAATGCAAAGGACGTGGGTTGTTACAGGGCAGCGTTGATAGGCATGGGTCTGGTGGAAACACAGCGTAAGGCAAGGGACGTACGTGGGTTGTTTATGGGCAGCGTTGAAAGACGTGGGTTGTTACAGGGCAGCGTTGAAAGGCGTGGGTCAGATGGAAACACAGCATAAGGCAAGGGTCGTGGGTTGTTACAGGAGTTGATAGGCGTGGGTCAGAAACGCAGCGTAAGGAGCATGGGTTGTTACAGGGCGGTGTTGAAAGGCGTGGGTCGGATGGAAAGATAGTAAGGCAAGGGACGTACGTGGGTTGTGATAAAGCAGCGTTGAAAGGCGTGGGTGAGGTGGGGACATAGTTGGGTATGAGTTGAGTGAGGTGGAGGAATTCGTATTTTTGTGGTGTGTTTTGTGTGTGTGTGTGTGTGTGTGTGTGTGTGTGTGTGTGTGTGTGTAGGTATGTACGTAGAGGATTCCAGCCATTTAGTTCCTCGGTGCCTATCTATGTACGTATCTCATTCCACTCCCTGACATTGCTGGCGCTGGCATTTGTGGTAACTCTTTCCTACCACCGCTGAGAGAGAGAGAGAGAGAGAGAGAGAGAGAGAGAGAGAGAGAGAGAGAGAGAGAGAGAGAGAATTAAGTTGTCGGGACGTGCATATTAATTACTTGAGGGTAGAGTTGTATTTTTTCCATGAGTAAGCCCTCGGGAAAGGTGGGTGAAGCATGCGTACGTGTCCTTAGTGCTGGAAATGCTTACAGAGGAAATAGGACAAACAAAAAGATTATTACTATGCGTTTGGGAAGAAAGTCTGTAGTCTGAAGTGCATTGTCTCTCTCTCTCTCTCTCTCTCTCTCTCTCTCTCTCTCTCTCTCTCTCTCTCTCTCTGTGTCGTAATATTATTTTTGCGATGGAAGTCTGTAGTCTGAAACGCATTGTTCTTTCGTAACGACTATTTTCAGAGACTACAAGGAGAGTTTGTCAGGTTTTCATGCACGTCTTTTCCATTGGTGATGCAGAAACCTTGTTACACTAAAAACAAAGAAAAAAAGAAGAAAACTAAAAATAAATGAATAAAAAACATGAAAAACAACCTTGAAAATCCCAGTAATCTCCACTTCAGCCCGTTGAAATTATTCGAGGAAAAAGGGAAAGCAACAATGATTATAATGATTACGTGCAAGGCCACAGTTTATCACTATTATCTCCTAATTACCGCTCACAACTATCAAAATTATAGTGCAAAGTTGCATGTGTGTGTGTGTGAGAGAGAGAGAGAGAGAGAGAGAGAGAGAGAGAGAGAGAGAGAGAGAGAGAGAGAGAGAGAGAGAGAGAGAGAGAGAGAGTCACTTGACAGTTTTGTGACTAACATGATTTATGACTTGACTCCCTGACATGCCATACATAAGACATGATTCTAATATGACGCAACGCAATTTTTCTCGAGGTGATCTGACTTATGTGACATGAACTGATGTGATGGATAACATGAGCTGACGTGATCCTATGGGGTTTAAGTCTGTAAGTTTTTTTTAGACGAATTTCTACTCCTACAATCCATATTAACCTCCTAAAATTGGTGTTCTACTTTGATCATAATCTTTCGGGAGGTTAAGATGGAATATAAAACTGGAAATTCGTCAAAGAAAGAAACTACATACTTAAGAATCTCTGTTAATTAATACGGACCCTGACATGGTGGTACACGATCTCACAACACACTAATTCCAAAACGGCCTACATAATACTCCTGACGCAAGCATCTGACGTGACCTGACATGAGCTCCTAAACTCAGCTGACGGCCGGACATCAATTCCAGACGCACATGAATTAAGTTACCCAATGCAATACATTTCACACAGCGAATTAACCCCTTTAGTATGAAGATGCGTTTTTATGTTGGTTCTGGTTACTATTTGGAGATTCTACATAGATTCAGGTTCCGTATTGAGCCCAGAGTCTTAGTAAGTATCTTTTTCTTAGTCGAATTTCTAGTCTTAAAATCTATCTTAGCCTCTTGAAATTGTTGTAAATTTGAAGGAGTAAATTTGAAGCTGCTGATGAGATAATGGCTAAAGTGCAAGACCAACTTCAGGAGGCTAAGGTGAGTTTTATGAAGAGAAATTCATCTAAGGAAAGTTACATACTTAAAAATCTGTTAAAACGATCCCAGGAACTCATGTGAGGAGATTGAAAAGTACAACCTCTGGCCAATAATATTCTGACCACCATACACCTTTCCTAATGTCAATGGAAACGTATAATCACAAAGAAAACTAAAGATAAAAGAGTGAAGATGGTCGATAGCAATAAAATAGTAAAAAAAAAAAAAAAGGAATATTGAGAATACTTAGAGAAAATATAAGTAGATGATTTCCAACCATTGCCAAACCTAACTTATTATATTATTTATTATTATATTATTTCAGGATTTCTACTTTTGACTCAGCTAAATAGAATGATCTGTATGAGGTCTGACCAGTAGCAAGTGTACCTTTAATATCATGCGTACCTCAGGATTGTGCATTAAAACTCTCTCTCTCTCTCTCTCTCTCTCTCTCTCTCTCTCTCTCTCTCTCTCTCTCTCTCTCTCTCTCTCTCTCTCTCTCTCTCTCTCTGTCTATCTGTCTGCATCCATTTGTTAATCTATCTCTTTACCTACTGGCTGTCTATTTGTCCAGCCATCTCTGTGTTAATTAATCTATCCATCTAATTAGCTATCTCTATATGTGTCTCTCTATCTGTCCACCTATTTATCTGTTAGTTCATCTATTCCTTCTGTTAATCTATCTCTTTACCTATATATGTCTGTCTGTCCGTCTGTCTGTCTATTTATTTGTCCAGCCATCCCTCTGTTAATCTACCCATCTATTTACGTATCTCTACCTGTCTCTCCATCTGTCCACCTATTCATCTGTCAGTCCACCTATTCTACTACACGAGGTTATGACTAATATAAACAACAGTAGCTCATTTTCATCACGAGCTGACAAATGCCACATAACGCGTCACACACAGCTGTCCCATCCCGCCAGTAAATAAGCAAATAAATAAATAAATAAATGTGATAAAATGACAGTCGTGCAATGCTTTTAATAAAAATGAAACACGAGCGTATCATAATGAGCCGAAGCTACAACAGTTTTAGGACATTATCTTGATTCTATCTGTCCATTTATCCATTCCGCATGACTAATTAATATGTCTACTAGCTGTCTTTCATCTGTCTCTTTTAGTAAATATAGCCATTGGCCTAATTAATTTCTCTATTCCTGAATAATTATCATAGTTATTTTTTTGTCTTTTATTTATCTTTCCTAATCTATCTACCCATTTCTAAACTGTCTTCCATCCTTTGCCTTCCCTAATCAATTTATCCATTTGTTTATGTCTGTTACCTATTTCCTTATTCATTTATTTCTCCTTGATTATCAAAGAAAAACAAAATAAAGAAAAGCTTAATCTTAATCTTTCGTGGAGTTTAGAATAAAATAAAATGATAACAATACAGAGAGAAGAAGAAACATTTTATCCCCACCCTTGATTGTGGAGTCAAACTTTCAGGAAAAATTGTAAGAGAAAAATACTGAGTCGGTGAAAATAATGGACAAGTGGTACTCTTGAATTTCACTTCACACGAGCTATTTGGTGGAAAGAATGATGAAGACGAGGGAGGAGGAGTGAGGAAAGATGTGTGAAAAAAGAAAAAAAGAAAAGGAAGAGGCAGGAGAAAACAAAAGTTGGGAAGAAGAGGAGGAGAAAGATAGCACGGAGGAGTGGAGAGGATTAGGAAAGAGGTGAGGAAGAGGGTAAGAAGAGAATGAGAAAGGAAGAGAGAAAATGATTAAGGAATACTAGAAAAAAGTGAAAATAGAAAGGAAGGAGGAGAACGGAATATGAGAACGAAAAAAAATGAGGAAAAAGAGGAAGACAAAATAGAGAGAGGAGGAGGAGAAGGAGGAGGAGGAAAGAAAGGGAGAGAGAAAAAAAGTTTTGGTAAAAGACGAAAAGAAGAGGGAAAGGAGGGAAAGGAAAGAAGAGCGAAGGAGGACAAAACGATAAAGAAACAAATAAAGATAACCGATAAAAAGGAAAAGAGGAGAAAAAGAAAGAAAAATAAAATAAAATAAAGAAAAAGAGCACAGGAGTAGGAAAAGGCACACAGAAAAGGGAAAAGGATAAAGGCACAGGAGGAGGACGAGACGTTGGAAAGAACCCAAAAAACACAACATGGTGACAGCTTCTATGATGGACAGCTTTGGTCGTTTTCCTTGAGGGGGACACACGATGGAATGACCAACTAATGTAAAACGGATACAAAAACAACAAGGGAACTGCCACACAACAGCCTTTCCATCCTAACAGCCGCACTAACTAACGACAAACAAGGACGGTCTTCACATTTCGCCCCGTATAGTAGCGAGAAGGTTTATGGGCGCAGTGAAAGAAGACATGCGTGCAATAGGGGTGATTGTTGAAGCCATGGTAGATTTGAGCTTGCATTCAGTCAACTTGCACTCTCACCACAACAAATTTCCAAGGCCACAGACAGCAGACAGACAGAGCAGGGTTTTCAAGATAGTTTTTCCTTAGAATAAACTAGAAATCTTGCTAATCCCTCACCAGAACCATGACAATACCCTTAAAAACAGAGTATCTTCAGTTAGAGTCTTTGGAAATTAGAAGTGGTGAGAGAGCAAAGCGTTTCAGAATACGAACTTCAGTGTGTATTCGGGAAGGTTGATCATCTGTGGTGACACGTAACGAGAATAGCGCAAGAAACTAAGAGAAGTAAAAAAAGGTGGAGGAACACGTTAAAAAAAGATCCGGGAGACCGGACATTTGTTCAAGGGAGAAGAGCGACGGTGAGAAGGAGAAATATGATAGACACAAGTGAAGAAATGATGGACAAAGAATAGGAATAACGGAAGAAAACAAAGATTCGTGCACAGAAGATCGAGGAAGAGAAATAGACGACAATATAATATAGAAAGATGGAGAAATGATGGACAATGTTGCAAAATATATATAATAACAAAACGCACAAATGAAAAATAACCAAGCAAACAAGCAAGCACATAAATAAGAGACAGACAGAAAGACAGACAGACAAAAAGACAGCCAGCCAGCCAGCCAGCCAGACAGACAGACAGACAGAAAGACAGACAGACAGAAAGACAGAAAGACAGGCAGATAAACGGAAGACAAACACAGCCAGCAGCAGCACAGGAGGTTCCCAGTCTCCGAAGCGCTGTCTGGTTCCGGAAATCACTTGCAGGAATCCACGATCAAAAGATTGGGAAGATTTATCATTTCCCGCATCAAGTAACACGTATTAGCCACGATTCTGCCAGTAACCACTCGCCTTGCCTCAATGCTCCGCCTTTTATTACTTTGTTCATTATTCCTTGCGCTGCTGCTGCTGCTCATTCTACCGCATGTCTCTTCATCGTTCCTTTCTTTCTTTTCTTATTGAATTTTACATGCGAGTGTTTGTCTTTGGTGACTAATTGTATTCTTCAGTTATTTTAGTAGTTTGTGTTATTTTTATCTTTATCATTTTTTTCTCTCTTACAGTTTAGCTTATCTCTTTATTCATTAACTTCATGTCATTGGGCCTTTTCTAGTATCTATTTTCAGACATCAAGTACTATTTCTCTTACATTTTTCTGTTATTACTTGTCTCTGTCTTTTTTTTATCATTATCTATATGATATTTTCTTTGTTGGAGCTCAGCGTATTTCTTTGTTATTAGTCTTGTATATTTTTATATCTTCCTTTCGTATCTTTAATATTTCTACAGACTATGTATATTTATATTGCACTCCTTTGCTGTTAGGCGCTTCTTTTTTTTTTTTTACAAAAATCTCTATATTTTCTCTATTGCTCAGTGGATTCTGTTTTATGAATTCAACTTGCATATTTATTTATTTTCATGTATCACATACAATATTCATTTTTAATTTCTATTATAATTCGTCGTTATCGTTTTACATTTCAACATTTGTTTATATCTATCTTTATTTCCCATTCAATTCGTGATACTATGTCAATTGTCGTTGATAATGCGCTCTATAGTCATTCGTTTCTTTTATTTGAACATCCTATTATTTTGATCGTATCGCGGTACAAACTATCATTTAGTGAATTCCATGTACGTATTTATTTCCACACCAACTGTTATATTCATCATTGCAATGTATTATTATTATTATTATTATTATTATTATTATTATTATTATTATTATTATTATTATTATTGTTATTATTATTATCATTATCAACATTACTATTATTGTCATCATTATCATTATACTACATATATATTCACTCAGTACATAATATTACATTTCCCTCTTCGTTGTACGACTTTAATTCCATCAGGAAGCAAGTCTCAAGACACTAGTGAAATTTTGACTGAACCTATCACTTTCATATACTTTAGGGATTAGCACCTCCTTAGGCCTCGGTCAGTATCTTTCATCCATAAAAAAACAAAACAGATAAATTAATAAATCAATAAACAAATAAGACAAATAAATAAATGACATCCATCTCTTCATCAGCACACAATCTCCTAATAAACCACTGCACACTTCTCCCACATTCAGATTGATTTCGAGTTGACGCGACGGTGGACTGTGATCATGATGAACCTCTACTTCCCGACCAACATGCTGCTGGCCACGGGGTACGCCACTCTCTTCCTCAACGTGAATGACCAAGGGGTGAGTCAAGGGACGGGGAGCATGGCTACAGTGTGGTGGGGGGGAGAGAGAAGAGAACGGTTGGAGTGGCGGGAAAGAGAGGGAGTAAACGGGAGGACAGAAGGGAGGGGGGAGTGGGATGGGTGTAGTGTTAGGTTAGGTTAGGTTAGAGAGGATGGAGAGAGGGGGATGTATGGAGTGGTAGGGAAGAGAGAGTGTTTTGAGGGCGTGTGAGATAAGAGAGCTGAAGCATTTGGGTCTGGTTAAATGTACACGCGGAGGTAGGATGGGTTTAGTGTGAGAAGTTGAAGGAAAAGGGTGAAATGGAGGTATGAGGATGCAGGAGTGAAGAGCAAATGAGAGGAATGGAGATATCAAGATGGAGGGACGAAGATTGAGGGAAGAGGATAATACGAGTGGTTGGGTTAATGAGTTAGGGAGGAAAAGAAAAGGTTTAGGGAGAGGGAAAGATGATGGAAAGGGTGAAGTGGATGCAAGGTTAAAGAGTGAAAGTGGGTCGGGTGGAGGAAGGCAGTAAGGGTGTCTGAAAGAATAAGTTGGGGGAGGAAAGGTTGCAGGGAAAGAGAACACAGGTTTAATAATTGCTGTAGAGATGGGAGGAAATAAGGATGTGAAACGAAATGATGATGACGATGATGATAAAGAGATTGGCACACGTTCACTTATTTTTCCCTACAAGTTACTTATAAACATAATATATAGTGTAAAAAATAGTAAAAAAACTAAAATGCTATACTTTGAACATTGCAAGGATTCGAAGCACACTCAGATAACAACTAACTGTACTACTCAAAACGTAATAAAAATGTTTCTGGTATGTTGGACTGAAGTTGCAGAATAGTGGAATTTGGGTGAGTTTGTGAGGGGGATGCTGAGAGTGAATGTGTCGAGAACAAAGTATGGGAACGGCATATTGTGTTTGTGTTCCCCTCCAGCCTTTGAATGAGTGGTGCTATTGTTGCCATTGTCTGCCTCCTGACCACTCCCATTATCACGTCTGGCTTATCACCACCACACGTACAGTACAAGCAAGAATATAATAACAAAGTCTGCCGCTCATATACCATCAAGAAGTGAATAAGAAGAAAAATGACACGGTTGTTTTTTTAAATCTTGTATGTTTGCCTAGTTAATGTTAAGGCAAAGAATTATTGGTTCGTATTCTCAGACACTTCTGTGCTTCATCCTCACTGTTTCAAAGGCTTCATTTAAATTGAAACAACTTTTTTGAGTATCTTTAATGATTATAGAGGTAGAGTGACAAGATTTCTATATTATTAGCTGGAGAAGACTCTTGAAAACCCCGCTGATCATCTCTGTGGCCTTAGTGAGAGAGCAAAGCGTTTCTGAATACGGACCATTAAATCTTGCAGAGATAGTACTCCTCTCATCAAGTCTACATTGACTTGTCTCAAGAAGTGTCTCAGATACCAAGATATCAAAGATTTCAATAAACTACTGGTAAAATCTTAGTTAATTACGTAATAAGAAAAAGTTTCGAGAAGTGACGGTGAGAATAAGATTAGACGATTATTCATTACGGAACGATCAATAAACATATCAAGATAAATTGTCCACGAAGTTCTGACGTATCTGTGCAGACATATACGGATTAACTTTGTCTCTAGAAGTTCTACACAGCGGAATCAGGATGAATATATCAGTATACATAGATACGTACATACTGTGCGTGACAATGGCGGACGAAGGGAATCAGATAAGATAAAACAAATATGACGGGAGGCAAAGGAACCAAAAGTCATGATTCACAATGCATACACCGAATAATTGAAGTTTATAAAACTATGACAAGAAAGCAAAGGAAAGAGAACAAATCACTGATGACGGATGGCACAAAGCACATCCAAATAACAAGTCACTTTGTGCTTACCTTGTGATGTAACTGGCGAGTTGTACTGTGTCTTCAGTTGTCTTTCCTGTGAAGCGTTGACATCTCACGCCAAAGAGAGAACAGATGGTGAGGCGGTATTGTTCCTCGCCCAGCCTATTATACGTAACTGGCACAAAGCCTTTTTTCAGCTAGAGATCATTAATTAAGAAAGACCCTTGACAATTATGATTATTCACAAACACACCATTTTACTAAGACTTACAGATAAAATGAATTATAACAAGTAGTATATACTTTCTGAGTTACCGGCCAGCAACATATGTATGTACATGCTTTCCACTGAATACTTTGCCTTTAAGTATGATACATGAGCGAAGAAGACACGTACTTCCCCTGCCACTCGTGGACCAAAACCAGCAAGCGGCCGCGGAGAAGAAACCAGTGTTACCAAATGTGAGTAAGCAAATCCGCTACGTGGTAAGGAAAATCCGCCAAAAGAACGGCGAACAGCGATACTGTTTACACATGCAACAGTAGTCTAATACAGACTTCTGACTTGTATCGTACCCGAACTATTCGCGTACGGAATGCAGCGAGTGAGGGTTGGGACTCGTGGGAAGAGGACAGGCTATTTAGAGTTGCCTCTCGTTCCAGATTAACTAGTAAAGATAGATCTAATTAAGTGATCAGTGATAATGTTTCGTATCAGCTGTAATAAATCAAAGTTTACGTAAAGCATGCAGCGAACGCTAAAAAAAATTGTAGAACCAAACTGTAAAATGAAATGATGCAAAACACCTTCACTGGTTATAAGATCTAGCGACATGTGTGCATCTTAGAGAGTGGGTTAAAAGGGAGAGAGAGAGAGAGAGAGAGAGAGAGAGAGAGAGAGAGAGAGAGACTCTTGTTAGATGTTTTGAGTGAAGCTTAAGGGGCTTGTTCGCAAAAAGATAACTTCATAATGGTCAGGTTAATAAATTGGCCATTTAAAAACAGAATGTTTAAACACGATAAGAAGAACAAAAGAGCATAGAATGTAAAGGAAGCTGCGTGAGCTCCTATCCCCCCCTACACACACAGCAGGTGCCAATACAGTATATATAGTGCAGTATTATTATAAACGTAAACAATACCCATTATTCAAGGTGTAATGTGACCCTATAACGCAGTATCATAATTACGTATTGTGACGCACAGATGAAAGTAATTGCGTTACGGTTATGATGATGATGGTGGTGGTGGTGGTGGTGGTGGTGGTAATAATGATGGTGATAATGATAATGAAGAGGAAGATGACGATGAAAGTGACAATGCTAATAATGATAATGAGGCTGATGGTAATGGTAATGATAAATGTTATATTGATAGTTGTAGTAGTGATGATAATAGTAAGAATGAAAATAATGGTGAAGATGATGAAAACAATGACGAGGAACACAATGACATTAACAAGGATAATGACAATGATAATGATGATGCTAATGATATTGATAATGAAGCAAGGCCGCAGGTAATTAGTACTTGTATCAAATTTACCTTTCATCATACGCAAATTAATTTTAATACTTGGACACACTCACGCACAAAAGAGAGAGAGGGAAAAAGTAGGTTTATATCTTTCCGGATATAGCATAGTTAATTATCACCTAATAATTATTCTCTATGGCTGAAATGGACATGACTTTCACACGCAGAATTAATCATTTGGTGCAGTACACACAGCCAGACGTGGAAGGTTGAGCCACACCTCGCTCTCACTTTCTTTGTTAATATCTTCACCTTTCCTTTCTCCATAAATGAAAAAAAATGCGTAGTGATGGAAATAAGAGATAATGGTAGCTGATTGCAGGGCGGTGATGAAAACAGCAGCAGCAGCATCAGCAGCAACAACAACAACAACAACAACAGCAACCACACTACCACCACCACCATCACCACCATCGCCATTACCGCCAACGCCATTACCAACAAAGATAACACAATGATCAACACCACCACCACCACCACCACCACCACCCTCTCAGTCCTCACCTACACGCGCTCTAGTTAATTACACACCCTACCTGTGAAAATGACGTCCGTTGTGTGGTGTTAGGAGTTGCAGGTAACAAACAGAACAGATGGAAAAAATACGGTAGAACACAAATTTTTCTTCTTACTTGAACAAGATCTAATTACTCACTCTCAATCTGTAGAAACGACGCAATAAGAGAGAGAGAGAGAGAGAGAGAGAGAGAGAGAGAGAGAGAGAGAGAGAGAGAGAGAGAGAGAGAGAGAGAGAGAGAGAGAGAGAGAGAGACGTAGCTCTCGGGCGATGAGAAGAAAGCAAGCCATCAAATCTTTTTCTGACCTGAATATAATCTAATTAGTTCTCAAAGTGTGGAAATGATGTTCAAAGTGAAACGTATCACTCATATTTCTTTTTTTTTCCGAACCGGGAATTGGACGTGATCTAGTTAACTTAACATCATAACTGTGTGAATGGCCTATTAGTTGAAATAGGCAGCTATGCTTTACAAAAGGGATGTCACGTTTAGGCATGAGTCTTCCTGCTCCTTCGCTGAGTTTCCTGGCGTCCCGATGATGAAATTACGATCGTTGAAGTAAAATATACAAGGGATGTCACCTGTAGCTTTGATGTATTCCAGAGTCTTCTTTTTATTTTTCTTACGTACTTATGATAACAATACGTTCGTGGTGGTAAATGTTACAAGAATCTTAGGAATCGGGTGATGAACGATTAGTAGCTAAGCCTCTTACCTAAACGTGATTTATTAACCACTACACCATTTCCGTGAAAAGCTCCGTGCATGGTGGTGACAGATGTAAGAGTTGTAAGTCAGGTGACAGGAAAAAAGATATCAGTTAAGCTTTTTTTCTTTACGCGTGGAAATGCTTGTAAGGTCAGAAAAGAAAATCCATTTCCTCTTTGTTATCTGGGAGTAATCTAACTAATAGCTCATCACGCCCGTGGAAATTACATTGTGTAAAGTCGTATGAAATGAAATGGAAAAAAAAGAAAATCCGGAAGTTGAAGCTTCCCGCAAGGATTTTGTAACTAAATGTTTACCGTATATGTTTGGATTTTGGTCGATAGTGGCGTGTGCGGTGCTTGAGAGTCAGCGAAGGATAAGATATTCAGTGACTTGGTGTATCAGTCTTGTGATACGTCTGTGCCCTATTGACACACACACACACACACACACACACACACACACACACACACACACACGTTCGAAAAGAGAGGTAGTTTTAATGAAAGAAATGACCCACTTCATTTCCTACTGCATTTTTCCTTTTACTCGTATCTGAAACACACACACACACACACACACACACACACACACAGGTTATAAACGAGTTTATTCGACAGAAAATGTAAAATGTGTGGCTGTGAGGGGACAGTTAATAAATGGTCAGCGATTTTTTCTCTTTAGTATACAGTAAACTACTTCTAACTCACAAAAAAAAAGAAAAAACGATAAATAAATAAAAAATATATAAAAAAATCTAACGCCAGGTGGTTGTTTTTACTGAACAAAGCAACGCCCCACGTGTGAGAGGAAGAGTAAAGAAGATAGAAGAAGATAAAAGAAAATGTAGTAGCAATAGTAACACCAAGAAAAGGAGGAGAAGAGAAGGAAGAAAAGTTTACGACAAGAGTAAGTTATGTTTTGAAGACGTGGTCGACATATTCAAGCAGAGAGAGAGAGAGAGAGAGAGAGAGAGAGAGAGAGAGAGAGAGAGAGAGAGAGAGAGAGAGAGAGAGAGAGAGAGAGAGAGAGAGAGAGAGAGAGAGTAAAAAGCCTCGCCTGATAATTGCTATTTGTAGATTGATCAGCAACAATCTCATAATACAGCCCTGGGTTGTAATCAAAGATACGATGTCATTTATTTACTCTTGAATTTATAAACCTGTTTTTGCCATTACAAACTGAGTGTTTTTATCGAATAGTGTCACGCCAGGCAACGTTACGCCGAGCAGGAGAAGAGGAGGAGGAGGAGAAGGAGGAATCAGAAGATGGAAGAAGGGAACAACGAAAAAAATATAAAATGAAGGAAGGATGGAATGTAGAGGAGGAGGAGAAACAGGAAGAGAGAAAGAAAAAAATGAATAAAGAGAAGAAATTAAGAATAGGTTAGAAAGATAGAGAGAGAAAACAGGGAAGAATTAAATGGAAGAAGGAGGAAGGAAAGTGGGGAAGAGAAGGAGGGGGAAGACGGATATGAAAACAAACAATAGAATAAAGGGAATGAAAAAAATAAGAGAAAAAGACAAGAAAAGAAAGCAAGGTAAATGAGGAGAAATGAAGAACAAAGGAGGCGAAAAGAGAATGAGGAGAAAGGAGGGGAAAGAGATAAGGAGATAACTAATAATGATTGAGGGGAAGTAGGAGAGAGGGGGGAAAAACGAGGAAGATATGGAGGAGAGAACAAAACAAGGGGAAAGAGATAAGGTGAGGGCTGATAATGATGATAAGGACACTGGAGTCGAAAGGAGGGAAAGAGGGGAGAGAGGGGACGGGAAGTGGGGAGAAGAGAAGGTAGGGGAGAGAAGAGAGAAGTGAGTGGCGTTGAAGTGGTGGAAGGAAGGTCGCTGCTTCAATTCATATGCAATTTCTCTGTTGATCAGTAACGTATTGTATCATAACCTCTTCTTCCTGAGGCAAATTGCTTTGTCAATTCTCTCTCTCTCTCTCTCTCTCTCTCTCTCTCTCTCTCTCTCTCTCTCTCTCTCTCTCTCT
>CM035194.1:13786949-13799376 GCA_020233015.1 Callinectes sapidus
GCTGGCCCCCCATGTGAGGGTGATCATCATCCTCATCGTAGCACTGTCCCCGATGGCTGCCTGGTCCTCCATTGCCATCATACTCTGACATGTTCACTTCCTCAGCATCAGCTGGGATTTCTTCGGCAGGTGGACGTCCCCCCAAGAGAGATTCCAGTTCCTGAAAAACATCCATGTTATTCATTAAAATTTTCCACCACTACAACCTTAAACCACAAAGCCAATCCAAATAATGTTTCTTACAAAGATATACCTTACATAAAATTACCTGTACTGCAATAAAAAAGAAAGAAAAAAAGATGAAGTAAGAATATTACAACCTACAGAAAAGTCTATTACAAAAACCTGAAACATCTACCTTTATCATTAAGACAACAGGAAGACCTACAAGCTTCACTGCCTAGCTGAGACAAGGAGTCTATGAGAGCTTCAAGTTTAGGAGAGCAAAGAACTACCCTCCACCTTTACCTCTCATCTCACAGGGGGGATATAAATGGTTGGGTGAGGGAGGTGGATAAACAATCTCTTTCTGTCATCTACTATGATGCAAGAGACAAGTAGGCCATATCCAGTCTCTCTCTCTCTGCAAGCTGTATACTTAACCAGTGAGGATGATTACCCTTTGGGAGATACAGAGAGCACTGTAGTAGCAGTTTGGGCACCAGTTACAAATATCTACTTGGTTACATTTCCCAAATACCTAAATGGGAATTACAGTGAAGAGGTAATGTAGGACTCATGTCTTCTTGAGGATCACCTCTTGTTCAAAAGTTACAGAAAGAGGTCTGGGCAAAATTACCAGTAAAAAAAAGTGTGGCCTTTTTATAAGAACTTACAGGCGAAAGGAGGTATCTGAAAGCCCACCCATTTAGGGAAATGTTCCCACAAGCGGAAGTCCTTCCTACCCTTGGCCAGGATTGGAATCCCTGCACTTGGGGACACTCACGGGGACACGGATTGTACTGTAGAATTAACTTTAATGAAATCATAAATCTGCTTCAATAATGAAAGTTACACTTACTTTTAACTTCCCTTCAGGGGCAAAGTAGTTTTCAGGGAAATCTACTTCTATGCGAATATAAAGATCTCCTTTTTCAAATGGATTCTTGTAGATTGGCATACCCTCGCCGACAATGCCACGTACACATCCTGAAAAACAAAGTGACCATAAAGATTAAGATTAATTCAAGCACTTATAAGTTTCAACATCATTAACATTATAAGCAAAGGATCTCCAATACACAGGTATCCCATCAAAGTGTTCTTGTTCATGCACCAGTGAATGTGTATGGTTCTGAGCTTTAAATGTATTATTTCAGGTCCAATAAACACCCATATATTCAATGACTTGTTACCTGGAACTAATACTGAGCCAGGTGGATGGT
This sequence comes from Callinectes sapidus, assembly GCA_020233015.1. Lineage (NCBI taxonomy): Eukaryota > Metazoa > Arthropoda > Malacostraca > Decapoda > Portunidae > Callinectes > Callinectes sapidus. The sequence continues at coordinate 13,788,335 of CM035194.1, forward strand.
TGACTACTATTTTTCTGCCATCTAGATGGTCCACAACAGTAGTGAATCCACACAGTGCCTCAGTTAATGTGACAGTCTTCTTCATCATGAGGTCAGTGCCGCTCCGTTGAAATACATCATGTGGCTTCTCCTGGAAAAGAAAGACGGAATACATAAGCCTACCTCAAATATCTGGAAGGTGACATCACTAGAAACAAATGAGAAAGTCTGTGATCGGCAAAAGGTTGGCATTTAAATAAAAAGTCCATTGATTTTAAGCAATGTTCTAGAAGAGCTTTACTCTCCTAGTGATACATACTGTATACTTTACTTTAAGTTATTTTTATCGACCCAACAATTGGCACATACTGGTACTGAACTGCAAAATGAGGTATGTGTTCATAGTTTCATACAGTAAAAAAAAAAAATAATAATTAAATGAAAAAAAAAAAAAAATATATATATATATATATATATATATATACACACACACACACTATATCATTCCTCTTAACTAATGTAAGTGACAACTTTGAGTCTAAGGGTTTGCTTTCAGTTGATTAATAAAAGCAGCAGATAGGATTGGAGTTCACACAGACAGCTTTATATTTTGTAAGGCACAGAACAAACTTTAGTAAAGATTCGGATCAATATTATCTTCAGTACAGGAAAATCTGACTTTGGTGTGTGACAGACACCTCCACTCACCTGAAGTACAATAATGACATCACCAGGCTCCACCCCCGGCATCTGGTCTCCTTCCCCATGGAAGGTGATACGCTGCTCATCCCTCATCCCCTTATCCACCTGCACCTCTAACAGCTTTGTCTGTTGTACTACTTTCCTGCCAAGACATGCCTGGCAACGGTCACGTTCATTTATAACCTCACCTGCAACAGAGTAACTCAGTATAGGACCATATTCCGATTTGTCCTCACCACAAAATTCATAAACAGCTGTATACATTACTAGCCACCACCACCACAACAACCATCTATCCATCAACTCGCCACCTCCACCACCTCCCTCACCATCTGTCCATTAACTTTGCCACAGCAATAACTATTGACCAGTTCACTAAAACACTTGGTTACAGTTTCACGGGTTCTAATTTCCCCTTCCCCATTATGATTCAGACCTGCACTGTCATCGATTTAATTTCCATCACTATTCTCTCTCTGGTTCTATGGAATAATTAATTTCAGGACTGTACATCGGGGCATCCACAAAATTATCCTTGGCATCGTTCCATCTCCTCCATCAGCAGCATAAAACAACTTGTGTGTAGGACTTCCCACCCACGGTCCTTGTCAGTAACACATGTTGTATATACTGTACTTCACGACTATTAGTTTTTTTTGTGCAGTAAGATATCACTGATTAGCACTGATGTTTTTGAAAATCAATACAGGTACCTTCTTTTATATGCGAGGTCCAAAATCCAAACAAATTTTTATTTTATGCTTCTTTTTCACTTACACGTAATATTTCACTGAGTTGCCAACATCCATCTCACACAAGTTCCTGTGTGTCACCCAAAAAACAAGTCACACCCACAGGTGCATACATTTTATATATATATATATATATATATATATATATATATATATATATATATATATATACAAATAGGAATGTACACAATTTATTGGTTCCTTGACAGGATGAGCTCCCTTCATTACAGATGAATGTTTACTGAGTGGTGAGTTGGAGATGGTTTCGGCATCATGTTTATTACGGTGCGCCAATTTTGAGGCTCCTAAATTAAGGGATGGTCTTATATAACGGGGATAAAACAAACCCGTAATGCTGTGGTAAACATTAAGCCCTACTGTGACACACACACACACAGACGTATCTCTCTCTCTCTCTCTTGTTTACGGATGTTTACTGGGTGGGTGACTTGGTGTCTTGTTTACATCAAGAATGCATCTCTTGCATAAATCGAGAGGTACCTGCACTCCTATACATATATATTCATATAGGGATGTACACAATTTACTACCTAATTGATAGGGTGAGCTCCTCTGCCCACGGATAACAAATGTTTACTAAATGATGTGGTGAGTCAGAGATGATGTTCACTTCATGTTTACAACATAATGCCAACACCATCTCCGGCTCACCACATGATGTAACTCGGTGAACATTCATCATCTGTGGAGAGAGGAGCTCACCCTGTGAAGGAGCCAACAAACCATGTAATTCCTAATTGAATTCATTCTATATATATATATATATATATATATATATATATATATATATATATTGTACGCATGAATGTGTTTGTGTAACTGTTGTTGTTTGGGTGGCGCAAAGAAATTCGAGTGTGTCATCTGTTGGCCACTCAATGAAATAATACATATAAGTGGAAAAAACAACTAACAAATAGTTTAGAATTTGGACCTTGCATAAATTTAAAAAATGCATGCAACAAACTTGCATAAAAAGTGAGGTTGACCAACCTCTTGATTTATAAATGAGTTATGTTCCTAAAAAACACTTCATAAATAAAAAATTCATAAATAGAGCCATTTTCTCCCATACACTTCCATTACATATGGCAAGATATGTTCCTACAACCAACAATTATACCCATGTGTTATTGAAAAATATATATTTCTGACTGATTTGCTTATTGTTTTTATCATCATAGCCATGGCAGCAGACGATGCATCAGTGTTACCAGCAATCATTGGCTTGAAAAATGGTGTTACTCTTGATTGTAAAGCTTGTGACACTTTTCATGATACAACCATTTGTAGGCAGTGATCACATTTTGAATGGCATGTTTGAATTTTAAGCTTCTTTCACAATTAGGGTCATTGTCAACAATTCTCTGGATGCCATTTTCAAAGTCACAGAAAGTGTCAGCCACAAGTGAGACGCAGCTGTGTTGTGCTGTATCATCCCCTGCTCCCTTCCTCTCTTCTGCTCACTGTTGTTCTATTGCCAATATGGCAAACTTTGTCTCAAGATAATAGCTTTTCTAGCTTTTTGGAACTTGTTAGAGCACTTGTACTATTGTAATCACTGAGCTTAAAAAATTAGAAGCACCATAATAGTCCCTGCGTGATACATGTTCGATTAAGTGTTCTGACAATCCCCCCCCAAAAGAGCATTTTGTTTGTAACTGAATTTTCCATTTGTAAATCAGCAATAAGGACCCAATTTTTTATTTGTAACTTCAAAAATTCATAAATACGGCATTTGTAAATCAAGGGACTGCTGTACCTGTATATATATACATTATTTGATTTATGTTGTTTTTATTTTCCATGACCTCTTCAAGAACCATCTCATGTAAATTGTACCTGTACATCACTTCAAAAACAGAGTTAGATTAGGTTAGTTTTAGGGATATGTTAGCATAAATATCCTTTTGGTTGAGTTGATCAGGGATACCAAAATAAACCAAATGTTGCATTTTCTTAAAAAAAAGTCAAAGGGGACAAACAACCGTGATTGGCAGGCAAAGGAAGGACCTCTTATAAACAGTAAACCTGATGGTTAACACAGTGTCATTCCCCAGTAAGTGAGTATTGCTCACCTTCACCATCACAAGAAGGACACCGACTCTGCATCTGCTGCACCATGCCAGGGCCCAGCTGAGTGATTGTGACCTTAATGCCTCGCCCGTTACAGGTTTGGCAGGGATGGAGTGCCCCTGGCGGCCCGCCCTCACTACAATACAGGAAGGGATACCTTAGTGACACTTGAGTTAATGAAATTTTTGCATATCAATGATTATTATATAATCACATTTAAAAAGCAAAGTTTGTAAAAAATATAACAAAAATAAACAAATAATAAATAAATATACAAGAATAACAATTTTGCTCACAGTTTCTCTCAAAATAGTTTGTATCAAAATTGTGATCTTTCACTTGTACTTGTATACATATATGTATATATGCAAACACGTGAGAGAGAGAGAGAGAGAGAGAGAGAGAGAGAGAGAGAGAGAGAGAGAGACTTTAAGCCTGGACATTTACAAGTCCTACAGTTCATCTACCTACCCTCCACAAGCAGTGCAGATTGTATTTTTGGACAGCTGCAGTTTTGACACTTTGCCATTGTACAAATCTTCTAAAGATACTCTGTTGAGGAAAAAACACAAATTAGAGAACAAGGTACTGTGATTCAAGTATAATGAGTAAGTTATGTACTTTAGTGCAAGTCACTTACAGATACTCCCTTGAGGGATAAACCAAATTACAGAACAAGATACAATAAGTCGTGTCATGAATAAATAATGTGAGGCTGGAAAATGAGAAACATAACAGTTTCATCAATACTGCAAACCTGAAAACATAAGATTATTAAAAAAGGAAAACAGGTGGAATATTGTTCTTAAAGAGGAACATTTAAACTTCAATTCATCAGATTGAGTATAAGAGAAGGCAAGTCAAGCATGTATAATATATTTTCAGAGCCTTTTCTTCATATCTGAAAGGATGCATAATAAATTATTAAACATACAAATAACATTGATATAATAAGATATAATAATAATATAATAATATATAATAATAATAACATTGATATAATATAACAAATTTAATCAAAGCTGAGATCTCCCTTAAAAACATAAAAATACAAACATTTAATTTATTCCTACCATTGTCAAAGAGAAAAGTGAAGCCAATAATCTGTATTAAGGTGGTGGTGGTGGTGGTGATGATAACAAGGGAGAAACAATCCCTATGAAATAATGACTGTAAAACACTGATTCACTAATGCAGCTTATAGATACACTTACTTCAGCCTGTGCACTGTATTCTCTCCTTTCTTTGGTCCCCTTCTTGGTCCATGACGCAAGCCTCCACCACCAAAGCCCCCAAACAGACCACCAAATGGCCCTCCACCCCCAAAGAAGTGACTGAAGATGTCATCAGCTCCTGAGCCAGTATCTCCTTCCTGCAAAGAAATGCCACATCACCCAACAATTCCTTCTAATTACAAGACATATAACAATATCACCACAATTTTTACATATTCTATGGAGTTTATTTCATTAGTTTTCTACAATATATATTTATTTCTTGCCTTGTATGGACAGACAATTATATGACTTATATTTTCAGCAGACCACAAGACAACTTCAAAAACATATGGTAAAACACAAAGTGAGTGAGTGTGGCACATTAAATGTCTATTGACCAAGATTGCATAACTGGATAAATATTGTGGCAAGTTAAATATCTATTGACCAAGATAGTATAACTGGATAAACATTGTGGTAAGTTAACTGTTTATTGACAAAGATTGTATAACTGGATAAATAAAGTGGCAAGTTAAATGTCTATTGACCAAGATTGTATGACTGGATAAATTTTTGTGCTTACCTGCAAACCTTTGAGTCCATAACGGTCATAAATCTCACGCTTCTGTGGGTCAGTCAACACCTCGTAGGCAAAGGAGATTTCTTTGAATTTGTCCCCGGCTGCTGGGTTCTTATCTGGATGGTATTCTTTGGCAAGCTTACGGTAATTCTGAGGGCAAAGCAAGGTAGGTTCAAGATCAACACGCCAAGCACCATTAACCCCTTGAATACTGAGATGCATTTTTACTATGAGTTTTGAGCATTATCAGACAATTCTATTAATGTTATGAAAGGTGTATGGAGGTCAAAAGATTAATGGCAGGAGTTTTCACTATTCTAATACCTGCCTAAATTTCTGAAGTTGTATAAAATCAACAAGAGTATGCAGAATAAATATGAAAATGCATCATGGTACTGAAGGGGTTTGTCGCCACATTGACTCACAATTATGGAAAAATATGAACTGCTCAAATTACACAACCACCATTGTCATGCACGAGTTCTGTCCTTGCAAGTGAGATATCTGTGATCAAATATCATTTTTTTTTCATTGTAACCAAAGTATTATCCTGATGTGGTACATGTATTTTATATAAAAAGTGCAGGAAAGATTACAGTGGTTTTGTGATGTAAATAGCAGAGAGGGAGACCTCAGTTATTGTGGAAGGACAGACTGACGGAGGCTCTACGAGAGAGACAACAGGTGGAAGAGCAAGTGATGGACCAGAACCAGTGGGTTACTGGGAGTGGCTACACCATCTTAGCATGTACTCACTGCAGAGAAGGCATAATAGCCATCTAGTGATCTGTGTATGGAAGACCCATGAAAAATTGGTACCTGACATGGGGTTTCAAATGAACCACCACCTGAGAAAAGGATGACTGTGCTACATTATGAGGACACAGCCCACCACCAAGAGAATAGTGACAGTTGTGCACAACTCATTTACAAGGAAAGGGGTATGTCTATTCAATGTTGTGCCACAAGCCATCAAGGAACTGACAGGAAATTCCACTGACTCCTTCAAGCATCAGCTGGACAGATGGTTGGCATCAATACCTGACAATCCCCCAATGCCAAGCTACCCCAGCATCAGCACCAATTCTTTGACTGTCCAACACACCACCAAAGAAGCTGAGCTGCCTGACCACAGCGGAGGCCCACCTTAGCTGTGTCCGAGAGGTGAAATTTTACAAGTAAACAAAGTAGGTAAAGTACAACGTAAACAAAGTAAGATGACAAGTAAAGAGATGCAACTGCATAAGAAAATGGGAAACACCACCACAGGAAGATGATGATTGTAAATTTTGGATATTTCCATAACTACGGGGAGGATAGCTGGCTTGTACATCTCCCACACTAATGAATTTACCACCAATAAAAAAAAAAAAAAAACCTATGGGTTTTCATTCCTGGAACCCAATATATGTCCAGCTGGAGTGTTATATCCTGTATATCCATTTTGTGAGGGATGTGGATATGGCCTGTCGTCACTGCTTGGAGTAGTGGTTCCCTTGGTAGCACCCTACTATTACCATACCTACAACACACCAAAAGAATATACCAGCCCCCAGAAAAATGCAAAACAACCACAGCCCAATATGCATGTAGGCACAACAAAATTATAGGTATAGGTTAAACTAACAACCTACAAAGACGTGGGAAATGCAGGAATACCCCAACACAGTGCTACCAAATTATGCCCTGCCTTTCTTAAAAAACAATAACAACAACAAAATAAAACATTTGACTAAACCCTTACAATATAATATTAAAAGCTTACCACATTTGAGGGAAATGTAAGCTTACTGTATGCCTACCAGGAAAATTACAAATATCCACCTCCAACTAGTGCTAATAAAGACTAGGTATATACCAAATCCGTGCAGTTGCTATTACATAAATAATCCACGCATCAGCATACATTTTCCTTCTGTGTTGGCTTATACATCACGAGGTTTCTTATTTGTGTCTACATTGTAACACGGGTAAGTTAATCTTACAACCCATCAAGAAGCAGATGCCTTGATAATTCCCAAAAGTCATTAAAAACATTCCGTGTAAAATACGAGTATAAGCAACATTTCTCCCGTATGGATGATATACAGAAATGACGAAAACTGGGTACTACAGTGTTAAGCTCGTAACACAGACCCTAGTAACGATTTCTGCCTTTCCCTCCACCCCAGAAATCAAGTGCTCGATATACAGAAACAAAAGGAAGCGAAAGAATAATAATGACTAAGAATTTCCAACCACACCAGAAAACACGCTGACACCAAACGAGTCTAGTGAAACATTAGTCAGTCAGGCCTGATACAAAGAACAGTGTATTTATTACCACACTAGAATGAACTGATACATATATTGATAAAGACAACCAGAATGGCGAAAAAGTACACCATTCTCAAGACAACAAAGGAGAGAGAGAGAGAGAGAGAGAGAGAGAGAGAGAGAGAGAGGTATGGGAGCAGAACATTACACTCCCACCATGGACAGTTACCTCACTCCACGCACAAAATGAAGGAGGAACTACCTCGGGAAAACCTCCACGGTGAACTTACCTTTCGTATTTCTGAGTCTGAAGCGTTTCTAGAGACGCCTAACACCTCGTAAAGCCTAGTGTCTGCCATGGTGCGCGGCGGAGACCGTGTGTGTACAGGAGTGTGCTGGAACCTTCCGCCGCGCCTGCTCCCTCGCCTTGCCACTGGGATCCAAGCCTTCAAACAGCTTCAACAGTAGTACTCAATCCCTCAGCCTGCTGACTCAATAGTGCTGCACCTTACCTTACCCGATGGCGCTATCCAATCCCCGCTCCTGCTGATTTAAAAGTATTCAGTTCCCTATAACTTTACGCAATGACCCTATCATATTTTGCCATATAATAGGATCTCAAGCCCTTCCATATACCACTTATTTAGGTGTAAATTCACAGGGTTGTTAAGATCCGAAACCTTTCCTGTTGTAAATATAAGAGAGAGAGAGAGAGAGAGAGAGAGAGAGCATCATTTTCTCTCAAGAGGCAAAGGGAAAATTTTCTTGTTTATCTCATAATATATCCCATATGAGTTTCTGACACTGCAGAAAAAATCTTAAGATAATAATCAAAATAAAGATAGAAATACGTCCCAGTACTGAAGGAATCACTGTGTGTTTGGTGGGTTTGTTAGGGATATGATAGGTAGGAATTCATTGTATATATCTATGTAGATATAATCTGATCCAACATCTCTTTAAGATGGTGCAATACTTAAGAAATGCTGGCACAGCTTTGTCCTCTACAAGGAGTTGCATGTGTTTATATATTTATATAACTTGGCATTTCCATTATTATTGTATCTATAGGATGTTCCATTTATTAATATATAGTAATATAAACTCTCTAAGTAGGATGTAGTTTATAAGACATCACTATACGACATAAAATAATGTACTTGAACACTAAGGCATCAGACACACACACCCATCCCTGCATCACATGACCACGCCTCGGAGTCAGCAGTTTCCTGCGGCGTGAGGCGCGGCGGGCCGCACCAGGAGAGAGAAGAAATCGAGCTGCGGTGTGATGCGGTTGGGGGAGACCCAACTGGGGTGCCGCTGGCCGGCCTTCCCCCAGTTTTGCGTGGTGTTCTGGGTGTGAGGACTTTTGTGTGTTGTGCCGTGAACGTGTGTGTTCTCGAGACTCAGAAGTGTTGTCTAAGTTATTTTCCAAGAGACAAACTAAACACTTCTCCGAGAAAAGACCGTGTGTCGTGAAATCATTGTAAATATCACACGTAATATATTTACTTTTATAATCTGAGTTTCCTTCCAAACCTGAGTCTGAGAAGTATAATATATATATTAACCAGTTGACCGCTCGCCACAAGTATCAGACTCACTTGGACAACTTATGTCAACAGGTTTAAATCTCAAGCTGATACGTACTTCGCTGCTGTCTCAAATTTGTATTGTATTGCCTTCTTTCATTCTCCTTCATTATCCATTCCTTCTCCTTTCTTCATCATCTTCCCTTTAATTTCCTTTCTTCCTTCATTCATTGTCGTATTTTGAAACGAGAGTTATTATGAAGATTATTTTTGACAGAAGCAGAAATTACGACAGAGTTCCGTTCTTCCCTCCCTACTCTCTCTCTTTCTCTCTCTCTCTCTTGGTTCAAACAGAGCATCAAATGTATTCCATTATAACATTTATTAAACCAGACGCTTTATAGTAAACAAACATCGAGTTGTCAGATGCGACTGGAAAGACTTAAGGTGTGCGAGTGTTAGAACATAAAGATTTGTAAGTTAACCTGTAGATATTCAGCCAACAATTGTAAGCTACTTTCAAATAAACAGTCTACTACTACAAGTACTACTGCTACTACTAATATTATCACTATTATTACATAACAGACGCAAGGAACACCACAGTAATTAACCAATAACGACCTAACACTAAACAAACGATAAATAACAGCAGTAACAGTAATAACAATAATATCAATAACAACAACAGCAATAATAACAATAAAAGCAAGAAAATAATAAATACAATAATAACAACAGGAGAAAAACAACAACAGTAACAATAAAGGTAATAACAGATAAAAAACAACAACAATACTGATAATAATAATCCTAAGGTGCAAATGAAGTAGGAGAAATATTAGAAATAATACTGATCTATCTCTGACATGCACTCACTTCTCCCGACTGGACACCAAGGAACTTACTAGTGTCTTGGGGTGGACAGGGTAGCGGATGTGAAGGGGCCGCCAGTCACCAGGTTGACAGCGCAGCTCCTGGCCACCAGCCTCAGTAGCAGCAGCTCCTCACCGTAATACTTCTCAAATTTGCAGAAAAGAGAAGAGGAGATTAGATGTGGTGTTCAATGCAGAGATAATTACAATCTAGGAAGTAAGTAGAGGAAAGACAGAGTGAGGATGTTCTTTCTTTTTCTTTTTCTAGCACAACCTGCGGAGAAAAAAGTTTGTAGTAGTAGTAGTAGTAGTAGTAGTGGTGGTAGTAGTAGTAGTAGGAGGAGTAGTAGTAGTAGTAGTAGTAGTAGTAGTAGTAGTAGTAGTAGTAGTAGTAGTAGTAGTAGCAGCAGTAGTAGTAGTAGAAACAGCAATAATAACAACAACAATAACAACAATTTCACCAATAAACCACAAAATATACCACCAACCAACATTATTATTATCAACCACGTTCCTAACCGTCACGTTCCTAACTTAACGTTCCTAATTCTTACCTCAGCTTCCTTTAAGCCAAAACGGTCATCACAAACTGTCTCTCTTCACTTGTAATATTCCAACGCTAGCAGTAGTAGTGGTAGTTATAGTTGTAGCAGCAGTGGTAGTAGTAATAGTAGCAGTGGTGGTGGTTGTAAGAGGCAGCAGTCGTGTCACAGCGTAGTCTTGGCATATAACTGGGTCTTCATCACTGAAAAATAGTTATAGTTGTAGTAGTAATGATAGTTGTAGTAGTAGTAGTAGTAGTAGTAGTAGTAGTAGTAGTAGTAGTAGTAGTAGTAGTAGTAGTAGTAGAAAGATTGAAAAAATATTATGATTATTATTATTAGTAGTAGTAGTTCTTTCACTCACTCTTTCTCACACACACACACACACACACACACACACACACACACACACAAACAGACACACAGACAGACAGACAGACAGACAGACAGACACACACACACACACACACACACACACACACACACACACACACACACACACACACACAC
>CM035194.1:13809121-13814394 GCA_020233015.1 Callinectes sapidus
CAGGTCTTCATCTCAGGTATGTCAGTCAGTTTGTTCTGCATTCCCGCATTAATCCTTTACGCACGTAGAACAAGGATGTGTTTGTGAGTCAGGAGGGATAGTTGTAAAATGAATCCTGTCAAGAAAAATTCCTTGAGTAACGTTTTCTTTTGACTTTTATTACTATATTATTAATTTTATCATTTTACTACATTCTGTTGCATCAAAAGTCGCAACAATACAGCCACCTTAGAACTCGCGCGTGAGCAAGGTAACATTAGCACTTACTGACTTATTTAGGGATACTCTTATTTGCTATAATACATATTCCCAGGTTGTTTTCAGAACTTGAGGCACGTTTAGTTTATTGCCACCAAAACCATGACTTCATTGTAAGCTGCTAGATTATTTTGATGAAATGGATAGAAATATAACGTAAAACAGGACGAAAATAAATATACTGAGCAGCGAGTGAGAGCATCATTCACGGGAAATATTATCATTATCATTCCCGCGTGTCATTAGATAACTGTGACTGACAACACTGGATCAAGGGGTGCTGTGAACTCAACAATAACACCATAGCTGTCACCTCAATGAACGTATCTTCTCGTTTTGCGAATCACAAAAGGGGCAGTCACAGCCTGTCATCTAAACCCTTCCTCTTGTTACTCACAAACCTTCATGCACCTAACTATGCACTCACCCCTCACTCCAAATTCGAAACCGATTTTAACACTATTTGGGGACTGGCACCTCAGTGAACCCTTTAATACATATATAAAATTCCAAGTTAGTATTTAGATTCAAGATTCGAGAGCGATCCGTTAAAAGTTTTTAAATCAGGGACGAAAAAAATTGTACCTTTTGAAGAGGCCAGTGAGTGAAATATGAACTGACCGTAATGGGATGTAGCGCGCTTAATCGAATGCTCTTCTATTCCGTGGACTGTGTAAGTAAGTACGCTGCCTTAGATCAGTGGAAAAAATACATCTTTGCCGAGTTTTGGGGATAAACATTTAATGGGATGTATATAAATTGGGTTATTTTCATAGCAAGATGTGGAATGTTAATCTCTCTCTCTCTCTCTCTCTCTCTCTCTCTCTCTCTCTCTCTCTCTCTCTCTCTCTCTCTCTCTCTCTCTCTCTCTCTCACACACACATTTCATTTCATATATCTGAGGCTCTTTTTGACAAAGTGAGTTTACATATAATCTTCATTGGAGGCCAAATTTTTATTGATTTCTCTGTGTCTATAATCTTTCCTTTCTTTGTGTGCAATAATTATTCCTTTCCTCAACATATCTTTACATGTCATTCCCTCTCACCTCTCCTCTTACATAAATCCCTTTTCGTAGGAGTCTCTCTCTCTCTCTCTCTCTCTCTCTCTCTCTCTCTCTCTCTCTCTCTCTCTCTCTCTCTCTCCACTCACCATCTTGAGATGCAACGAAACGTGAAAAGAAGAAGCGAGCGAAAGGAGACATGCATTAATTTTGTTTCTTCTGGCTCGGATTCTCGACTCACTGAGCTGCACGGGTCACTGAGAGACGAGGAGAACGATCCCATTGTCCTCAATATATGTAAGTTAAGGATAAGGGTAAATTTGAGGTTCCACCCTTCCCCTTTACCTTTTACCTTTTCATACAGCCAAGAACTCTGACGTAAGAACATAAGGCACAATGTAAGACTTCAGTTGGCCAACTGTATACGTGGCAATCCATTTATAAAGATTATTATGTCCATTTGCCACAACTGTCCATAAATTCACCTGGTCTCACTTAATGCTTCCGTAATGAATCTGTGCAAACTTCCTGATCATAGAGTCTGTGTCAGTGGCGTATTCCCCCAAACATCTGTGCCTCACCTCTACCATTTCAAAAGACTATTATAAATTGACGCAATTTTTTTTAAGTGTTTTACTGCTCTAGAGGTAGAATAACAGTATTTATACATTACCAACTGGAGAAACACGGTCAGAAACTCATGTGGGTGTTAAAATAGTGTAGACTCTGGCAATTAATCTTCTGACCTCTATAGATCCTTTATAATGTCAATAAAATCGTCTAATCACACACAAAACTCGTGGTAAAAATATGTCCCACTACTGAAGGGATTAAGACTCTTATCTGTGGGTATGTCCGATCTTGAGCGTGCTTGGTGCGTTTGCTTTTGCTGTAGTGCTACGAATTTTTCTCAAGTGTAATATTATGCAATTACTTACTTATGCTAGTTAAATACATGCAGAACGTTTATGCAAATTATCCATGCATTATACTCGTACACCATGCACACACACACATCAAGCAGTTCTTTTATCTCCCCGCGTCCCTTCTAGTTTAGTGCTATTGCTTGTCACCACTATAGAGGAGCAAGTTACGATTTACTGGATTCATAAGAAGCACACGTTAAACGATACTGGAAGTCAAAAGCAGCTGAAAGGCGACGGTACACATCTCGAAGTGATACGCGACCAGAACAAAAGAGAGAGAGAAAAAAAAGGAAACACTGATCTTAACACTGTGGAATAATAACAACAAGCTGTATAATTTTGGACAGAACTAGAATTGTACCGAGATACGAATACAACTTCGCTGATTCAACTTGATGTATACTGACATACTGCGTTGCTGATTAATGTTATATCAGTTAATTAATCAGTTTATCTGGCTTGATTAATGAGTTGTGATCTTGTCAGTGATGGCAAAGCTCGCTGTGCATCAACCAGCGTGTGTCTGAATGTCATGGATTTCATCTCTTTTCTATTACAATTAAGAGTAAAAGACTAGTATGGGGAGTTTTCTTCATTCACAAAACCGAAAATAAATAACAATTGTTGTAACAAATGGGCAACTTGGGGAGTGTTAAGAGAAGACAGAGTAGAAACAGACTAAGATACAAAGATAAAAGAGATGAAAAGTTTTGAAAGGTTGGTTTGAAATATGAGGAGGTAAGCGGCTGACAGAGAGGAGTAGAAGAGACTGAAGGAATCTTTTCTTTTACTCTGTTGGTAAATCATAGACACTGATGATGATGATGATGATGATGATGATGTACAACACAGTACATATTCTGAAATAAGGCACATGAATATTCCTGATCGTATCCAGTGAAGTATCAAGAAGTTAGATTAGGTTGTCAAGGTAATGTTACTTACTTATTCTCATGCAGGACAGATTTTGCCCAAGGACAAGAAATTCTTTTTACTAAAGTACGCATTCTTGAAAGGGATCTACAAAAAATTCAATGCAAATATAGACGTGGATTATTGTAGCCATCAGTCGGTGCTTTGTTACTCGTGTGGTGTCCATTGAAAGGCTAACTTCACGGCTCCACCTGACGTTAACATACATGTGTACACGCTTGGATAAGGAGGAGGAGGAGGAGGAGGAAGGGAAGAGAAAGCGGTACAAACTTACTCCAGGAATTCCCGATTGATAAAACACACAATTGATCATGTCATGCACGCACGCACGCACACAAAGAGATGTCAACACGCGAACACTTTTAAATGCACCTTACGGAGGATGCGTTATTTTTCATATTTTCCTTTACTTTCATCTTCGTTTGTCTTCTTTGGTGGATGATAACTTTTTGGAATTAATCGCCCGGCGCGCACACCACACACACACACACACACACACACACACACACACACACACGTCAACCCCAGCAAGGCATTGGCTGTGCTGTGTAATGGCTCGCCGCTACACTCACCGTACCTTCCACTTTGTAAACTATTGTCTTAACTCTCCCGCGCCACAACTTACGGCGTCCAAGTTTCGTCCGTGGATTAAATCTTACAGCAATAATTTATCTGGAGTCGATCCCTTGGCGGCGGAACAGTTTTACCCCGAGTACCTACTAGACACACACACACACACACACACACACACACACTCTCTCTCTCTCTCTCTCTCTCTCTCTCTCTCTCTCTCTCTCTCTCTCTCTCTCTCTCTCTCTCTCTTTACCACTACTACTACTATAGGCTATAGGCGTGACCCAAGTATCAAACTACAGAGTGAATCACCGCTCCAGCCTCTTAATGAAGCTGTGTTGATGACGATTCTTGTTGCCCCAACCCTACACTATATCTTTAACTGCCTTTTTCTCCCTTTTTACCTCTCTCAATTTCCCGCTCTCTTGCTCTCCCTAAATGTTGAGTCAGATTACTTGTTGTTGCTGTAAATTCGTGCTTGGTGATATAAAAGCTTCGATTATTGCCTCGGTAGAGTGATTCGGAACGTTGTTATTCATTCGAGCTGGGACAGTGAAGGTAAAGTAAATGAAAGGCTTTTGAAAGGAGGAAAGAAAGAAAGTAACGTGTGTGTGTGTGGGGGGGGGGGCAATGAAAGTCATGTTATATCGTCAGGTTTAGGAGTCAAAGAAACGTGATGTGATGATAGGAATTCATATTTTTCTTTCATATTTTTCGCTTTTTTTTCTTCCTTTCATCGTTTCTTGATAATATTTTCGTTATTCGATAAGGAAGTTTGGAAGTGTATTTTATTTTTCTATGCAAATTTGTCTCTTTGATGATTTTTCTTTTTTTAATTTTTCTTCGTTAACTTTGGCCCAACATTTTAATGAGTAGGAAAGAAGCCAATTAATTTTTTCTTTTTTTCTTTTCCTTCCCGCTCTTCCTTATTCTTTTCCTCTTTTCATTTATCTTCTTGTTTTCTTTCTTAATGTTCGTCTTGGTTTTCCTTTCTTCTCTTCCTCTTCCTTTTTTTCCTCTCGTCCTCCTCTCCCCCTTCTCTCTCCTCCTTTTCTTCCTCCTCCTCCTCCTCCTCCTCCTCCTCCTCCTCCTCCTCCTCCTCCTCCTCCGTTAGTTGCAGTGTCCGAGAAGATATAAGAATTTCATTCCTTATAAGAAAAAAAAAAATCAAGAAATCAAGTTCCCTGGTATTTACTGGATTTTCTTAGATTTCGAAGGTGTCAGTATTTAATACCTTCAGTACCATGACGCATTTTCATGTTTATTTTGGTTATCATTGGCTATTTTATACAGTTTCAGAAACTTGTGTGAGGCAGTAAGACGGTGGAGACTCTGGCCACTAATCTTCTTGCCTTTATTAACCTTTCCGCTACTACTACTACTACTACTACTACTACTACTACCATAACTATACCAGTAAGATTTCTAGTGCCTCAAACATCCAAAGCAACAGCAACAACAACAACAAAAACAACTACCACTTCTGCCACTACCATTTGTACTACCAACATCGTAAAAGCCACTCACCTTTCACCGCTACCTTTATAACAACACCATTAAGGCCACTCGCGTCTCCTTTG
>CM035194.1:13814494-13831069 GCA_020233015.1 Callinectes sapidus
ACACACATACATATTACCTCAGGATTCAACTTCAAGAAGAGCTGAAGTAATTTAATGATCCTTGCCATGAATGGATATTGTAATTTTTGGTTGGGGCTCTGTGCTGAAATGTGTACATATCTGCCACTGACATGCAAAAAGTCCAGCCTGGCAAAATCTGCATATTCTGTGATACAGCTTAGTGACACACTGCAACCAAAAGGCTAACAGTCCTTCAGCCTCGCTATTTTTTGGTTTTGACTTCAAAGTACCAAAGTTCAGAGCCTGGATAAGGCAAAGTTGGCAGTTCCCATGGTCTTGTGCAAGACACTACACTCTCTTGTACAGATATAACTGTGAAAAGTGCTTCTTGTAATTCTCTTCAGAAAAAAGCTTAAGTTTTCTGTGAATTGTATAATGGTGAGACTCCTATTCCTTGTCCTTTCTTGATAGTTGAGATTTCACCAATACAGCAGGAGTGGAGGGACTTCACTTTTCTGTCTGGAGTTATTTCTGATATTTACGTTGGTATTTAAAGAAAAGCAAAAGCTTCAGTTGTGTGCTTTCAAAATACTTCTCTTACATGATGCTGTTGATTTCATTGAAAAATTAGGATTTCTAAGATTGTAGCTATTGCTGTCTTGCTTAGTCAGATGCTCACAGCTATTTCTTTATGTGTTATTCTTAACCTGTATAGTGTTGAAACAAAAAATGAAATTTTTACTCCGGTGCCAGAACTTTTTTGGGGGGTGGCATGAAGTTAGATTTGATTTTGAAAGATACCAAAAATAACCACAATTTTACACTATCAAACATCTGTATAACATCATTGCCATCACCACCATCATCATCATCTCCACTGTCATTGTCACCACCACCAATATCAAGCTCAGGGAGAGTTATTTCCCCCAAGCATTGCCACTTGTCCTTTCCCAGAATCAGAAAATTCAGTCTCACTTTTCACTCTCATCATCTGAATCTTTTAAGAATAGTGATGCATTACTTTCCACAGATCATCCCCAATCCTCTCCTTTCACTAATGTCAATACTGTATCATCCAACACAATCAATTTCACTTACGTCAAGGCCAGATCACTTACTTTTTGTGGCTCAGTATGGTGATGCTTGGGAGGTGGTGAAGTGATGCAGGAGAATCAGGCTATACAAAAACATACTCAGTATTGGACAATAACTGCTCTACTATATAGGAGGAATAGAGCCATTAATAGTTAGGCATACATGTGTACTGGTAGCAAGATTCACATCAATGAGATGTAGCATGCAAGTACGCTGTTGGCACTGTACAGGTTAAATGGAAAAAATTCCTTTATTTGACACAAATTGTTTTAGAAATAATAATTAACATTGGTTAAAGCATCCTGCCTAACCTGAATGAAAACATGGACTTGCTTGGGTTTTGTTGGTAAAAGATTAATGTGTTGCGGTGCATTTAGAGACAAGAGTTACTGCACATCTTTATGTTATTGCATGTGATGCCATCATTAAGTCTTCACCTCATAATAGAAGAGAAGTTAATCATACTTAATGTGCAACACAGGCTGCCTTCACACTTCTCTCTGAGTGGCATATATCATTATGAATTGTTGAAGGGAAATATGGAGCTTTGTGTTAAGGCTTATGCTATATTACCACAAGATGTAACAGCATCTCATGATGCTTGTGTCTGGACTTGTAAGAATCATTCTCATAAATTGGATGTTGGATGCATGCCTTATTGGTACAAACTTATTCAATATATTCATGTTATTCAGTTTACATGGCAAACATTCCTAACATAGTTTGTATTTCTTGTTAGTTAAGCTACCTGTGTTGATTGTGTTTGATATTATTACTATGTTCCATCCTTAACCAGTCTGTCATGTATCATGGAAGATTGACTGTAAGGAAGTTTGTGAGGAAGGTGCTTCACTTGATTTCTCCCCAGTACCCCTGGGGCAGAATTAGCTACTGAGGCTATGTGGCATTAACAGAGTTCCCACCCACCCCACCCCCTTTCTTTTAAAGGAAGTGATTCTGCAACAGAAAACACATCTTTGTGAAATTTGAATGTTTAAGTAAAAGAAAACTTTTATATATACTTTATATTTACCAATCTATTTTCCTCATTCTTTTGAGCAGGTACTATTGCACTTTATATTATAGACATGTTGAAATAAATTATGTTAAGTGAATTTTAAGTTTCAGTGCACATGTGAGTATTGAGTTATAGCATTTGTGTGTGTTTAAATAAGAGAACTTGATCATGGGAGATGGCCTTATTGGATAAAATTCAACATGCACAAGCTATTGTATTAAACTTGTCAGGGAGCAAGTTCAGTAATTAAATTTTCTAAGCTTGAACCTCTTTGCTCTTAAGATTCAGATTTAGCATAGTATAAAGTCATCCCAATACTTCTCTTCACACTTGGCAGTTTGCAGGTGGAATTGCTTGCCACTGCAGGCTTGCATTACAATTTTACTTCTCCAGTGAGCTTTTGTCATACTTGGCATCTGATTGGATTCATGCCTGGTGGGGTTGTATCCTACACCCAACCAATAACTTCAAAGGTTATAATTTGGATAAATTAGGCCACGTTTTTCAGAAATGGTCCCCACATTTTTAGTCTTCATAGGAAAAGTGTGCACTTTAAAAAGACTTCACAATTGTTATCAAATTAAATCATAAATAATCAATCCTCACCAGCACCGAGACACGGCACAAAGGGAAACAGTCCTTTTCCAATAATTTTTCCTGTCATACCGTAGAGCAAATTTCAGCTCCCATACATTCTGGTGGTCCCTCACTACCTCCATCTTTTCTGCCTCTGGATACCACAACTTCCTTCTTGACATGAAAATATATACAGTGTGTTGGTTTTGTTGGTGGCAATTTCAGCAGCCAGACACCAAAGTCCAACCGATGCTTGTATTAGTTGGCAATTCCAGTCTCAGATTGTCATGTGTGAACCTGCCATAAAGATCCTTCAAAGACAAAAGCATGGGTGGGTGGTAAAATGTATCAACTTGTGTTTGACAAGCTTTGCTTTTAAGAAAGCAGTTATATTTTTCTTCAGTGTGAATTCTACTATGGGCCTTCATGAGAGGCCGTTCCACATGTGATCAGGTGAGTTAGGTAGTACAGTGAAGGGCTAAAGTCTGTTCTGGTGCAGAAGAGATAAACTAGCTCTGCTATCTGGCCATTCTATGGATATTGTCAGTCACTCTGCACAATTGATCTATTAGTGTGGATAGTGAAGATTAGCTCTACACAAGAGGCCCAGAACCTAAGCCTAGATGTGAGAGAATCCTTGTATGATTATCATGAATATGATTGTATGCATGTATGTACCTTGTCACAGACACTCCCTTGAAAAGGGATGTCAGCTTGATTTATAGATATAGAATGGAGCACATTTTATGGAATTTATGTAGCAACTGCATTTGTTAAAAAGAAAAGATGATTTGATGATGAGTGCAGCAGCTTACAAGTCTCATGTTAGTGAACTTAGTCATATTTTTATTGTTGCTTCAACTCTGAAACTATTAATGTCATCCTGATTTGCCATCTTGCAGCAAGAAATGAAGTTAGGAGGATGCATGCTAATTAGTACCATTCATCCTTTCATCTACAATGAGCATCTTGAAAGATTTAGAGTAATGATATCATGATGGGCCAACATTTGTTTCAACCTATGACACCAACTTGATTGTATTTCATGCACACATTACTTTATGCAAAAAAAAATTCCCTATGTCTTCTTAACTATGTTTACATTTACTGATGTTGAGTCTGCTTAAAGTGAAAAGGCACATATGTTGCAAATTTAGTGTATGCATCTAATGGGAGGCACAAGGCAAGGTGAACTACTACTACATGTAGATACAATGTCTATTATGTTTGTTTTCCCTCTGCTAACTCTGCCAAATCCACAAATGAATTATTTTAATTGTGGAAAGTCTTTTGGTGTATATAATTGCATTGCTGTTATGTATTCATTTCTTCAGATTCATGCATTACATTTTACTGTGTGCTTCATAAAACAAGTCTTTGACTGGTATTAATTTAGGTCCAAGTATTGTGAATTTGATTTTTTGCATTAGTTATGATATTATTTAAAGCCCCTAGGAATCAGAATGATTCTGTAAATATTTGATACTTACTAGGTATGTGTCAGTAGCACCCATGTGTTTTCATTACTGGGGTAAACTCTTCTACTTCATCCACAATTTTATTATTTTGATTACCTATAATATTTGATCACAAGCCACAATTAGCTTGGGCTATATTATTTTGACTTGGGAAGCCGTTATAGGTACATAATATCAACATGCCTCTTGTTTGTAATGTTTATAGTCTCATAGCTTCTCATGTTTACAATGACAACACTTGTCATATAGGCATTTCATTCTCTAAGCTAAGTCTATTGATCAGTCCTCCAGTCATGTTAACATGTAGTTGTATGATGTACTAAGTTATATGGAGCTCATAAAATTAGATGAAAAGTATACGTTTATCTTAATTTTTTAAGTTGCCTTTAATTGTGGTGTTCCAGTATGGTAGTAGTATATGAATTAGGTTTCTTATGGTTGGTGTAGCTTTTAAGATAACTCTTTAACCCCTTCAGTACTGGGACACCTTTTTGCCTTGAGTTTTTGGTGTGGGTGGATGCTTTTATATACATTAGGAAGGGTGTAAGGCGATGAGAGTCTGCACTATTTTAATCTCCCACATCAGTTTCTGAAGCTGTATAAAATCTCCCAACAGTAACCAGAATGAATATGAAAATGCATCACTGTACTGAAGAGGTTAATATAAACAAATGGAAGGATATGTTGCCAGAGGGTTTTTTTTTTTTTTTTTTTTTTTTTTTTTGTGTGTGTGTGTGTGTGTGTGTGTGTGTGATGGCCAGAGTTATGGAAATAGATATCACTTAAAACCTAAGAATATCAAGCAATATTGGGTATTAATCTTTGTATTGCAAAAATTATTTATTAGACCTTTAGCTTTGTATGTGGAACTTCTTCCATGTAGGTGAGTGCTTACAACACTTATAGGGCATATGAATGAATTACCACAGATCTCTCCATTGTCATTTGCATACTTGTAGATGGTCTGGCCAAAATCTTAAAATTAACCTTTCAACTTTTATCAGTTTAAGATATGTTGCTATTGATATCTTGCATTTCAGAGATTTAGAAGTGTGTTGAACAAGTTCTCTCAGTAGACACAGTTGTAGAATTTCATCAAACTTTTCTAGCTTTATATTGTAAACACAAGAACTTGGAAGGATAGATTGGCTAATGGGCACAAATTCAAAGTTATCCCTGAATAAGTAAGTTCAGATGGGAAAAAAAAAAAAATCTTAATTTTGAGGGGAAAATGCTTGAATCAACAAAAGTTTCCACCTGAAAAGTTTTTATAAAGCTGATGTATTTACCTCATTCATTTGCGACCTTTGAAATTATATTTTCTCAAATGATAACTGTAACTATACGCTAATCACAAGATACATAATCTGGACTGTGCTCAAATACATTAACATTAATAAGATGATGAAATAATATCACTGGTGAATCCAGAGATTTGAGCCATCACGAAGAACCCAGGGACTGGCTGAACCATGGATTCTATAATATCCTCGGGCTGAACGTGGAGACTGGAGAGATGTGTGTGTATGTGTGTGTGTGCCATGCAAGTGCACCATCAGCATTGGCTCAGCATTGGTAGTTTTGTAAGATGAAGTAGATACTAGAAGACACCTTTTTTTCTACTATGATTTTGGTCTATAACCATGAGTCTTTCATATGTATTTGTCAAGTGCTGTAAGCCATGAAATTCTTGACGACATCGGTGTGTGTGTGTGTGTGTATATATATATATATATATATATATATATATATATATATATATATATATATATATATATATATATATATATATATATATATTGGTGGGTATTTGGTGTAAAGAATCCCAGAAGTGCAGGAGCACCTTACTACTTTAACGTTTCCCCTACAAGTCTTCCTTAGAGAGAGAAAGAGGGGAGGGAGGGGTCAAGGGCATCTGTAGTACGTGGCGTCCTGCTGGAGGAATGAAAGGGTTGCCATGAAAGGGATTGAGGTGATGATGCAACCCATGTATTATGCCTGCCGCCACATCATGTGTTCCCTGCTTTGACGTTTGATAATATTATTCACTGCTCTTTTCTTCTCAATTTGAATGAGTTTTTCGAAAAGTGTAGAATAAATTTATGTGTTATCTGTATATAGCTGAGAACCTTAATGAAATGTCGACAATAAACCGTAAATGAGGTACAGTACTTCCAATGGCATGGAGGCTGAGTAAGGTTGGCAATCATACTCGATGTTTAATCATTCACTACGTATAAATATTTTACGTGGCTGCCATATCTTGCAATATGAGAAAGAAAAGGACGCGGACCTCTTTTACAACCCTCCATATCTAACCCAAGAATCCTACAAAATATCCTTGATCTAACCCAAGGATCTATCCTAGCCTATGAAGCAGTGGCCTCAATCATCGTGCATGAAACCGGCAGAGGTTCTTTGGTGTCTTCCTTTGTTATAAATGAACAAACAATCCCATCTTTATTCAAGGCAGCGGGTATATGAATATTGCTACATAAGCAGGCTGGGATCGATGTGCCGTCCCTGTGCATGCTTCAGTGCCGCCCTCCGTCATATGTGATGATGTATTGTATTACATTAAGCTGACATCAGAGAGACCACAGCTAGCTAGATATCTTAATCTAAAATGATAGATCGCTCAAGCTCAGGAAATTGCGTCAACATATGCCGCTACTACTACTACTACTACTACTACTACTACTACTAAGGATATCAAAAGAATATTATAAGTACCCCCTTGATTACTACTACTACTACTACTACTACTACTACTACTACTACTACTACTACTACTAAGGATATCAAAAGAATATTATAAGTACCCCCTGACTACTACTACTACTACTACTACTACTACTACTACTACTACTACTACTACTACGACTACTACAATTTTGACGTTATTTGTGCTTTTGCTAGGTTAGGATGAAATCTACCTCTACATTGTTACCTAACATAGTTACTATATCAGTACCCGCAGCGCTCCAGCCTCACAATAACTGAAACGTATTATTTATTCACTTCTTGCAGAAAGTTGGCTCCACCCAGGAGTTGCGTATTCCACAAATATCGACTATCTACTGACGGAATTCAGTTCAGATGTTGCCATCCTTTTAATTCAGCACTGTTGTTTAAAGATAGATACGGAACTATAACACCCTGAACCTCCGTAAATATTAAATAAATCAATATTCTGAGTAACGGCACTGAAAGCTGAGTAAATGATGAAAAATGGCAACTGTTGTATCACCACTGTGCCAAGGTGCCACAGCCAGCACAGACAGTCCAGCCCCAGCCGGCGAGAGGAGCGGTAGAGCGTGTGCCACATCGCGTTTAGTGACTGAAATCTACAGCTAAGATGCCTCGCATAGATAATGATATCAAATTAGACTTCAAAGATGTTCTTCTACGTCCGAAGAGATCTACACTGAAAAGTCGCTCAGACGTAAGTGTGAGAAATAGCAGTGCATTAGTGTGAGCGTTGGTAATGTTGCACAATGGTCTGCTTCAGGTACTGCTGTGTCTGACTGGCTGGCTGGCTGTGAGGGACTTGCAGCCTTGCAGGTGATGCAAGGCGGCTTATCACACACGGCCTTGACAGCTATGACCAGCGGCATATCGTGCCACACTCTCCTATACAGATTCCTTGCATGATCGTAGTTTGGGGAAATTCCCGTCGCAACACGAAAATAGCCGGCGGCCTGCGTGTCCATCCGTAGTATTGGTAGTACTTGTGCATCTCGCCGCTCTCGCGGCCAGCGCGGTGTGGATGAAGCTTTCTTAAACTGCTGTTGTAATGTGAATGTACTTATAAAAGATAGCGGTAGCACTGTTATGTACAGGAAGGCAAAATAAAACTCTTCATGACAGTTTATATCATGGCGGATCAATAGTTTTAGAGCATATATTCTGACTTATTAGCGCATGTGTGCATACAGTATTTTACATAACTTTACAGTTTGTTGAGATAGCACTGAGAGAGAGAGAGAGAGAGAGAGAGAGAGAGAGAGAGAGAGAGAGACTATCCATCGTTCCGTTCTATCATTGCTAATTTTGGTCATTATGCATACGCCATCTCTCCACACACACGCGACAGATAACAAGAATTTGTTGAGCATGGCGTGTTTATGCAACAAAGACTAAATTTCAGGTGGACTTGATAAGGAACATCACCTTCAGGAACTCGAAGCAGACGTGCAGTGGTGTCCCCATCATAGCAGCCAATATGGACACAGTGGGAACATTCATGATGGCTAAAGAACTTGCTAAGGTAAGGATCTACTATATGATTGTATTCTCAAACACTTCTGTGCTTCACCTCCACTATTTCAGAAGGCTTTATTCAGATTGACACGAGCTTATCAAGAGTGTCAAATTGAGGATTATCACTGTGTAAAGGGCCAATAAGGATCAATTGGTGCTACATTTCTTTGGTATATGCATTGTTTGTTGGTTCTATTGTAGGGCAATCCTCCTCCTCTCTTTTGGCTGTCACACACTGCCTTGGATTTTTTTTTTTTCCCCCTTAAATGTGATTTTCTTCTGTAGAATAAACAGGATATTCCAGTTACTGTGATGGTTAAGATGTTTGTTCTTCAGCCATGTGTGTGTGTGTGTGTGTGTGTGTGCGCCATTAACATCACATTCATGTAGATCAAATGACTGTATATGTGTTTAGAAGTTCATCAATCTAAGATACAGTACTATGTTTAACCATAATTTGCTCAATGGCTAGAGAACTGTAGCATTGTGCTTCTTTGAGCATGAAGATGTTTGATGTGAAAGAACAAGTAAGGACAGCAGCTTCCACACACTTACTTCATATAAGAGATTTGAGGCTTTTATATTCATTTAATTAATTTATTCATTATCTTATTTATTTATTTATTTGCTTCTTTATTATTTTTGATAATTTTTTTTCTTTTTAAAAGTACTACCTATCTTGGAGTATGCCCTATTTTCATCACAAAGATACAAGTGTACAAGTAGATAAAAACTTAAATAGATGTGAAAGAGTACAGCAGAGATGTGTAATGTTACTGTCTGTATCAATAGTCCAAGATGCAGGGAAAAAATATGATAAATTTTATCATGGAACAAAAATGTGGTAGTGTTTTCTGGGGACATAGAAGAATATAGGAAATATTTCAAGGTTGATAGTTGAAATGTATGATGAAGGATAGTGTTTTAATAAGTATAGGAATTGCTCTATTACAACACAGAAGTTTCCCTGAACTTTGAGATCAACTAACAATCTCTTTACCAAACCTGTTAGTTGGTACATTTTCATTAGATTAGAAGATATAATATAGTCAGTGAACACAAAGAAGACAAGTGAGAAGCTCACTCACTGATTGAGTTTGACTGTGCATATGTATGTACCATCTTTGACATATCTGCAGAAAACTTGGACATGGAAGATTTATGATTCAGACAGAAGAAAATGTTGTTTAGGAGATGCATGTGGTGTGAATGAGATGGATGATGTATGCATATAAAAAGGCTCGGACAGTTAGAGAACATGGAGAGATCAGTCACAATAAAGTTGATGGATTTATAAAAGCTCAAATGATGCTGGGACTTTAAAAGAAAAGTTTCCAATTGAAAGATTTCTAATAGAATCAAAGAGGATAGGATTGAAATATCTGAGAGAGAGAGAGAGAGAGAGAGAGAGAGAGAGAGAGAGAGAGAGAGTGAGGAATGTTTGAACAGGAACTATTGGAGTTAATTTTTTCTATGTCCTGGTTTGGTTCTTAGATTTGATTTACGTCTTCAAAGAAAATCAATACCATACTTCATCTGAACTTAACATTAAGTCACTTTTCTGTTACAGGAGAAACCTAGGATATCTGCAGTCACAGGTCAGCATTTGTAGCATTGTAATATTGCAAATTGTTTACAGTTTTTTCCCCACGTAAGGAACTGCTGCTCTTTTTTGTCTTCTGGGTACCATGGTACTTTAATCTTTACCTGTACACTTGCTAAAACTATCCGACTGTACAATGTGGTGGTAGCTTGTGTTATTTGGGTGCACTTACTACAATGAACCTATATAGCTGTCACAAACAAGCAATGTGTATGTGTTTCTTAGTTATTGGTAGCACTAATATCAATAATTAATTGTATATCCCACTGGTATTTTTTCCCCCTTTTACTTTTGTTTTTACCTTTCTTAAATAATCCTCCTCCTGAACTCAGTCCCCTGAATGATTCTGTATTAATTATATAGTTAATAAGAACCCTGACTCCAAAGTTCTCATTTTTTCTAATAGTCTTTTGAATATTTCCATTCTAGCATCCACACCTCCTCTTCCTTGTTCCCTTTGATCCTCTTATTGAAATCCTGTTTACTTGTATGCACCAATTATGTATGTATGTATGTAGGCACCCATTGCTCCTATTGTCTTGGTATTCCTTAGGATTGTGCATTTATTTTTAACTTGGTTATTATTATTGTGTTTATATATATTATTATTGTGTTAATATATTTTTAAAACTGAGAAGATTATGTCTATATTATCTCTGAAGTGCATATACTTAAGTTTTCTATTCATTTGTGTTCTAAATATTCTAATAAGTACATAATGAGGTCCATGGTGTAGTACAATAAAATACCATCATAATACATGTATTCAGTATACATATGTAGCCTTCGAATATATGGCTGACATTTGATGTTATTCACAAGTCAACTGACCAAATAGATGGGTTATTGATGCATGCTAATTAAATGCAAATCTATGCAAGTCTGTTATATGATAACTTTTTCCATATATAACATGTAAGAAAGCAGTTCTACTTGTTAAATAATATGTAGTACCTTGTTTGTTCATTCATGTCAGGACATCAGCAAAGTTCCTATAAGTTTAGATAATACAGCATAACTGCCTGCAGATTTCACATATATATTGGGAAGCAAGGAAGGCTTATGTCAAACTCATCTCTTCTCATTTCTTTCCTAGCAGGGAGATTTTAGCTACTAATTTTAAATACTTCTATTGTCTCCATCACTTCAGCCAAAAAAATTTGTTTCTCACACATGGCTGTCATGTGTTTCAGCATAAATGCTTCACTGCTATCCACAAGCACTACACCTTTGACCAATGGGTGGACTTTGGAAACAACAACAAAGATGTGCTTGGGTTTGTGGCGGCGTCTTCAGGCACATCAGACTCTGACTTTGATAAACTGCAAAAGATTCTAGGACAGTTTCCTGAGGTGAGGTCAAGTCTCATAAAAGCTTTTTACTATGTGTAATAAAAAAATTATTGATATTTTGCTATGATGGTATACAGTAGAAGAAAAGATATTTGGGGAGCATATTTGTGCTCAGCTGTGAATAAGCAGACTCAAAGAAATCAACTGCTGCTCCTCTAATGCACACACACACACACACACACACACACACACACACACACACACACACACACACACACACACATACACACACACACACACACACAAGTATAATCTAGACAAAATAAATGATATTTGGTTTATAGTATGATATTCTGCTAGAACCAAAAAATATGCTACATAGGGAAAATTGTGATAACAGCTGGTATGAATTGAAATTTCCTAGTCCAGCAGATGATATTTTTGTAGAAAAAACTGAGGAAGGGCAGTAAAATAACATATTACATACAGTCGGCTCAGTACTTTGCAATTATATAAACTACTTAGTTCATGAACATCTATCTCCATTATTATTCTGCCTATAAATTTATTTCTTTGCAGATCAAGTTTATTTGTCTGGATGTTGCCAATGGTTACTCTGAAGTGTTTGTTGAGTATGTGAGGAAAGTCCGTAAGAACTTCCCAAATCATACCATCCTTGTAAGTTGTCTTCAAAATCTTTGTTGATATATTACTGATTATTTGATTTGATTGTGTAGAGAGTTGCTGGCAGTGTTCTCTCTCTCTCTCTCTCTCTCTCTCTCTCTCTCTCTCTCTCTCTCTCTCTCTCTCTCTCTCTCTCTCTCTCTCTCTCTCTCTCTGTGTGTGTGTGTGTGACAATAACCCTCCTCTTGACCTTTCCTGTGGTGTTTCCCAGGCTGGCAATGTGGTGACAGGAGAGATGGTGGAGGAGCTGATCCTCTCTGGGGCGGACATCATCAAGGTGGGGATTGGGCCTGGTTCAGTGTGCACCACCAGGAAGAAGGCTGGTGTGGGATATCCTCAGCTTTCTGCAGTACTGGAGTGTGCTGATGCTGCTCATGGCTTGGCTGGTCACATAATTTCGGTAAGCTCTAGAATTTCCTGCATGCCTGCTTCTGTTTTTTATACTTCCTTTGACCTGACTTCTTCATTTATTGTTTTTTTGGGGGGATAATCCTTTTCAACCTGCAAGTGGGTCTTTTTTTTGTTTGATGTTTCCATTGCCCAGCTTTCCTCTCTTACATAAAAAAGGAGTATGCGAGAAGCAGAGGGATCTGAAAAGTGTATTTGTTTATTGTTCTTCCTTGGATCTGATTCTAGATACATGCTTTCTTTCTTTTTAATTCACTCAACTCTCATGAAAGTATTCTTTATTTTTGATAGCACCTACATTTACTGAGGTATATTCTAATTGAACTTCAATGAGCTTAGTGTCACTTTTGGTTGGCTGTGGCTGTAGTGTAGACACTTCAATTGGCTCATGACACATTTGAGGTTGAAGAGATACAAACAAATCCTGCCATGAAAGGGAGTGTTAAACATCACCAACTTTTATATATTTTGTCATAAATAGTTTTTTTTTTAAAGAAATGTATGAAATTGATTCTTTGGATGTTGCATTGTGTGAGAGTAAAGAGTTTGTGGTTTATGTACACAGGATGGTGGATGCACCTGCCCCGGTGATATTGCGAAGGCATTTGGAGCAGGAGCTGACTTTGTAATGATGGGGGGAATGCTTGCTGGCCATGATCAGTCTGGGGGAGAATTTATAGAACGTAATGGAAGGAAGTTCAAACAGTTCTATGGCATGTCGAGTGCCACTGCCATGCAGAAATACTCTGGAGGAGTGGCTGAATATAGGTAAGAAAGCATTTATATTATATCCCATTCTAAAATGTCAAAGCCAAGCTTGAATTTTATGACAGTATCAAGGAAAAGACATGCAGGATCTTAATATGTGTAACAGAATATAAACAGGCTGCAGAAATATGTTGATTTCTATAACATTTTTTTGACAGTTAACCTTCTGTTGCTACATATGTACCATTATATATCTATAGGTAGCATTATATATCTATATATGTAAGTACCAAAGCATGATATCTTTATTGTATTAGATACAAGAGAGTGGCTGATGAAGCTTGCACATATTTTTTCTGCAGGGCAAGCGAGGGAAAGTCAGTGGAGATACCATACAAGGGAGATGTGAATGATACCATCTTGGACATCCTGGGAGGATTGCGATCTGCCTGTACCTACACTGGTGCTGGCAAACTCAAGGAATTGCCAAAACGCACAACTTTCATTCGAGTTACCCAGCAAACCAATGAGATCTTTGCTGCTCATCATGCTGAGAAGCAGTCTTGATTTATGATTAGGTAGTTTGCACTAAGATTGGGTTTTCCTGTTTATATGGTTTAATCTATTTTGAAGTAGGCTTCTGTTGTCCCTTTGAACATTTCCTCTGGGCTGTCATGATCCTTTTGATTATTTGGTAACAGTTATGAAAATCCACATATTTACAGACATCAACAAATTGAGACTTCTCTGGTGTGGATATCACCTAGAAAAATAGAGTTCCAAGGAGTGGACACCATAGTATAGAAGTAGGTGCAATAAACATAGTACACACTTTATCAGCTTAACTCAAACAAATTACACATGGCAATCATCCAGTGCTTTGACTTCTACTTAGTCAATCATTTGTTGTTGTATCTCAGCTGCATAGATGGTATAGATGACATGTAAAGGAAAACTGCAATATCACAACAAAGCAAATACCATTAAGGACACATAGAAGGAACAAGTTACATATGTGATTTTTTTTAAGTAATATATTAAGGAGACTGGAGGAATGGGGTTTATAATATGTATCCTTGTGTTTTTGTTGGTTCTGTACCCTGCTCTCTCTCTCTCTCTCTCTCTCTCTCTCTCTCTCTCTCTCTCTCTCTCTCTCTCTCTCTCTCTCTCTCTCTCTCTCTCTCTCTCTCTCTCTCTGTGCCATGCTCCTATATAAAAAAGAAAAGCATTTGAGTGAAAGAATTGACAAGAAAAGAACACATGAAGTATTGTTACAGTTGTTACCATTGTTATGTATATGATTGGAAAAAGAGGGGTTGGTTAATTTTTGATATTGATTATTGATGATAGCAAGATTTTAAGAGTTTTTGGCTGTGGATTCATTAGGTATGGAAGGTCTTCACTTGTGTTTATACACTGCTGTGTGTCCTTGTTTAGAGATCCTTTATTTAACCACCAAGATCATATATAACAACATGTATCTATTGCATAATTTAGTGCCCTGAGAGACATCATTATTTCATTTATAGTGATGATTTTGTTGGTAGTAAAATGCCAGTATGATTCTGCACAGTCTGTAGGGAGAAACAATCATCAGAGCCTGACAAATAATTTCACTGATCTTTGATGATAGTTGTTATGATAAGTCCAAGTATTTGATAATAGAGTTGTGCTGCATCAATTTGACTAATGAAGCTGCCCTGGTGTAAGATGTAATACTATTTTCAGGCCTTGAAAGTTTGGAACATATGCTAAATATTTAAGATAAACAAACAGTTACTAGAAAAAAAGACAGTTACCAATGTTGTGCAAACTCATAAGTTTGTTAACTTGTATACTCATGTATCTCCACTCTATGATCACTGTTTGATGTTCTGCTGTGTCAATCACTGCTAGGTGCTAACATGGGGAATATCAAATGAAGTGAAGGATTTATGCGTGATCAGCTGTGCATCGACAGTACAGCATTGTGTATGGTCTCTGGATGTATGAGTGGAAAGTATATACATATAAAGATAGATTTATTTCTATGGGTATAAGTAAGAGATTTGTGTATAAGGCAAGAAGGTGATAATGGAATGTGCCTTGATTACTGTAACTTATTCTTGGTGTGTGTGTGTGTGTGTGTGTGTGTGTGTGTGTGTGTGTGTGTGTGTGTGTGTGTGTGTGTGTGTCTGTGTGTGTGTGTGTTTGTGTATGGGTCCCTAAGGAAAGAGTTCAGAGCTCATACTGACCGATCTTTGGGTAGAACCGAGACCACATCACACAGCAGGACAGCACGGACCTTGAGTTACATCCCGTATCTACTCACTGCTGGGTGAGCAGGGGCTGCACATTATGAGGCTCCTTGCTCATTTGCTTCACCATGTCCTGGAATCGATCCTGCTCCTCTTGCATGTGAGCCAAGCATGTTACCACTACACTACATATGTCTGTGTTATACTTCTCCCTCTGTCACTACTGTTGATATTAGTGAGAGGGATCCATCCTCCTTATTTATGTTGGTAGAATCAATTGACAAGCAGTACAGTTTTAAAAGTAAAGCAAGGGAAAGAAAATTGATATATGGATCTTAGTAAATGTTTGCTTATTAGTAGTATACATATATTTGTAGTACAATTTCAGTTTCCAGACAACATATTTCTGCCTTTGTATATCTGTTATGGGTTTGGTTGTTTGCAAAAATATATGTTTAATAATCAATATGAAATATAGAACAACTGTATGGATTTCCCCTCTAGTACAACAGATTGAACTGTATGTGTGTCACCACTGGAAAGAAGAAAAAATGAAAAAAAAAGAAAGGAAAAGAAAGCAGATAGACTAGTAAAGAGAATATATATACATATTATGACTACAATATAAAGATGAAGAGAAGAATTGGAATTTTTTTTGTTTAAATATAACTCCAGGAAAAAGGAAGAGTAACATGCACTTATACATGATAAATGATAACACTGTTTCAGACATCTTGTGTGAGGAAGATTAAACCCCTCAACTAAAGGGGAAGGAAAGAAAATACAGGAGAGGACACTAATGACTAACATTCTATAGTGTATTGGTTTCAAGTTCCGTTACTGTGTTACTACTGTTCAGAGAAACGGTTCTGGGCTTCAGGTATTATGTTGAACAATGTAGACCGGCTGAGGAGTTATCTACCACCCTCAGTAAAGTATAGTGGCACTCCTTGCGATCACTTTCCTTCAGTCCGCCGTCCTGCCACACCACTACACTACACATTCAATGCAGTGGTGAAAAATCTGTGCAATCCAGAAGTCACCAAGTGAGTAAGCCACAGGTGAGTTCTGGATAGCAGATGTGAAAGTGACATTATGGGAAGATTGTTGTTTGACTTTAAAAACACCCAAGAAAACTGGGAAATATATCTTATTATTCATAGACTTTGACACAAGAGAAATATGGAAAAGAGGAAACATTCTCTCTCTCTATCTCTCTCTCTCTCTCTCTCTCTCTCTCTCTCTCTCTCTC
>CM035194.1:13895253-13940876 GCA_020233015.1 Callinectes sapidus
TAGTGGTGGTGATAGTGGTAATAATAACAACAGTAGCAGCAGCTGCATTAGCAGGAGCATCAGTGTTGGCGGCAGTGGTAACGTCAGTCGTTGGTGTTGTTACACTCTCGCACCGCCGACAACTTTACCTCATCACAATAACTTAATTTCGTCCAATGAAAGTATGAAGAGAAAAACTCAATATCTCAAAAACCAGAAAGGGGTTTAGAAAAAAGAGAACGTAAAAATGTCTTACTGGCACGCATTTTCATAAGCCTGAAAGCCTCTCGCGGCACGAAAAGCAATCATTGCCTCGACTTAATGGACATTGTCACTAAATTATCTGTCTTAAATTGAACGTAAAAAAAAAAAGAATGGAAGAAAGGTAAAAGGCACGTCCAACTGCTCTTATATTAATTTTGGTAACAAAAGTACAATATTAATCTTAAACGCAATGTAATGATATCTAGTATCATTGGATTAATATGAATTGAAAGTGAATTAGTAGATTGATCAGTAGATATCCCCAAATACTAAGTCCCTGCCTCATTAGCACACAAAACCAGGATTCTCACTCCCCCTCTGCCCCGGTCAGGCCAGGACGCCACACCTCCCGCCCTTGGCTGTCTTCCATCAGGTGGCTGCGGTTCACCTGCGCCGTGAACGACAGGTGTGTTATCAACTTCCTTAATAAGAGAGAAAAGAGGGCGGCGGGCAGTCAGGTGGGTGTGCGGGCGTTGGCGACCCGCCCGCTGCCCGAGGTGTGCCGCCCCTCGCCAGGTGTCTCATTGAGGGAACTTATCCTTATAGCACACACACACACACACACACACACACACACACACACACACACAAACAAACAAGCAAACACACACACACACACACACACACACACACACACACACACACAAACACATGTGAAAAGTTCAGGGTTGTATCATCAGCGTAAGAGTGGATATTACAAGAAATTACCAACCTGGACTCTCTCTCTCTCTCTCTCTCTCTCTCTCTCTCTCTCTCTCTCTCTCTCTCTCTCTCTCTCTCTCTCTTCCTATACCAATTTGCGATAGCATGCACGCACGCAATAAGTAATGAAATAACGAAGTCTTTTGTGAAAACCAAGGTTTCCTGTGCGTTGTTTTAAAAATCGCTTCACAGTTTATTCAAGTGTTTTGATTATTTTCTTCGTGTGTGTGTGTGTGTGTGTGTGTGTGTGTGTGTGTGTGTGTGTGTGTGTGTGTGTGTGTGTGCGTGCGTGCGCGCGCGCGGGAGCATGGGTGTGTGTGTTTCTGTGTGTGCGCGCACTTGTGTGTGTAATCCATCCCACACACTGCCTGAACACCTGGCCTTCCTTTTACTATAAATATTCATTTGCATAGGGACGTGGCGTTCCTTCCGAAAACTTCCTTCATAGCCACGTGAGCACTGATGATAAACAGAATGACACACACACACACACACACACACACACACACACACACACACACACACACACAAAGGATATACATAACAATCTATGAAAAAGGAAATACCGGGGTGTGGTGAGCGAGCGAGCGATGGTCACCTGTCATTAGCACCACCTCCATCTGCCGCCAGTACCAAGGTGAGAATTACTAAATTGACTCCCAGACGAGGGATGTTGCTAGTGGGCTGGCCTGTACGCCTCGAGCCTGTGTTAGTGCGGCTCTTCGCATCCCGGTGCTAGGTATCCGCGATGAGGGTCCCAGCGGTTTATAGCTTCCTGGAGGAATAATTATTAGTGCTTCGGTGTCACGGGCAGCAGGAGTACTGTCCCTGAAAGGAATTTTATGGCATGACTTAGTCGTAGTTCTCATCATACACTCTCTAGTCCCAACACCACTCTATTCTCCTCCTCCTCCTCCTCCTCCTCCTCCTCCTCCTCCTCCTCCTCCTCCTCCTTTCAGAGGAAGGTGGGGGGGGGGGGAGGGAAGAAGCAACAGCATGCCACAAAATCAATCCCAACAAATATGAAGGAAAGTTATGGTTTCTCAAGATTCCTACCCACTAAAAGAAAGGTTTCGGTATGAACACACCCATGCCTTTGTTAATGCAGCTTTGGAACTCAATTGTAATGTTTCTCAGCCACTTTTACTACATAAACTTGATCACTTGATTAAATATTAAAGTGTTTCTCCTCATCAAAGTTTATGATGACTACTTATCATGTACAGTGTATAAATGTTTACTATCCTACTCCCAGTGGTTGCATAGCTGTTTACTAATGTAGTCTACGTAGCTGATAAGCCAACATTTTTTCTGGAGATTTGAAGTTCAAGACTAAGTTATGCTGCAAAGTAGGGGATTAACCTCAGGATAGATAGCAAAGCAATGTGCACGAGTAGACTCACTCGCTTGAAGGTGGCAACAAAGATACGATAGGCAAGAGAACCTTGCCCTTACCTTCCACCAAGGCCACCATTGACACAGCCAACGCCAGAAGTCATCCAAAAGTGACAATCCGACCATAAAACTCGTTGAAGATCATGAAAGATTTTTTTCATAAATCTATTTTCATGAGTAGGTATTAAAGACTTGATTTGTATCTAATAGAAATCATTCTATAGCTTCAGCAAAATAAAGAAAATACTTCCACATTAACGCAGGAATCCACGGCTGATACAATTCTTTTTTTTTCTAATGTTTTACTTGAGTCTTGGTGGGAACATTTATTGATGGATAGTTTTCAGGATTTGGTTCACAGCACAAGAAACCAGTTCAGGCAAAAACATCAAGTCTCACTTTCACCAGGAATTATTCACTTGGCGAGGAATCCCATTGTATGTAATTGTTTGATTAATTGGTTAGTCCTTTTTTTTCTTTCTTTCTTTTTTTTTTTTTTTTTTGCAGATATACATGAATAATGTGTCATTTTCGACTACGCACTATGTTAGTATATAAAAGTGTGTGTGTGTGTGTGTGTATGTGTGTGTGTGTGTGTGTGTGTGTGTGTGTGTGTGTGTGTGTGTGTGTGTGTGTGTCTGAAGGGATGCTAAAGTACGCAACGTTCCTTGTGTCATCCTTCACTATTTAATGATAAAATGATAACAAAGTAATACACAAATTAACAATTTTGGGGTCACCTGTTGTTCAATGAAGCAAATGTCCGCCTCACGTCATGACAACTTGCTTACTTTTTCCTCTAATGCAAAATTGATGCAGGTTGGAGAGCAATTAGAACCAAAGGAGAGATGAATTGCTGCTGTTATCATTTCATACCGGGACCAAGAGAGAGAGAGAGAGAGAGAGAGAGAGAGAGAGAGAGAGAGAGAGAGAGAGAGAGAGAGAGAGAGAGAGAGAGAGAGAGAGAGAGAGAGAGAGAAGAAGAAGAAGAAGAAGAAGAAGAAGAAGAAGAAGAAGAAGAAAAAGAAGAAGTGGGGATGACAAACATACTGAGACACAAAGAAAGAGAGACAATTTATGTTCTCGAAGCAAGGTGAACACTCAGTCTTGAAAATTTACATTTACTTGCAGTGGATGAAGGAATGGAAATGTTGGTTAACTCCTGCAATGGCTAAACGAACAGACCAGACGTGTAGCCAGGTACATGCGGTGAGGCTGCATATGATGGGGACAAAAATGCAGTTATCAAGAGATGTGGAATTTCCAGTTAAGATTCTTTACGGAAGATAGACGGAGAATCTCTCGCATGTGGGAAGGGAAGAAGGGATGGCTGGGTGTCAGTAAAGATAATGAGAGAATTTCGTGCATGGCTGTTTCTGATTTACATTCCATGCCTCAGCTGAGTCAGTCAATCACTTGTTCCTGGTTGACAGGTCGGAAATTTTTGTTTCAAGCCTTGGTTTTTACAATACTTTTTTTTTAATTAGCTTAGCTTAGTTTAATTCCCTTCCGGCTGTCAGGTTGGGTCTCGGAGTACTCGTCTGAATTCCTTCCTTGTTTGTTCATTTCTTGCCAGATGAGTGAGCTGTTGCCAGAGTCTTCCCTAAGATAATTTAATACCTATGTTAAGCCTAATGTATTCTTTAAAGATGAATATATGATGATTGTGACAATAATGCTTTATGTAATAATGATGTAAACAACTTCACATAGCAGGGAAAGGAAGTGTATTATTGACATGTGTAGTGAGACAGGTGCATGTCTGTAATGATACCTTGCAGTGAGACAGCTGCTCACCTCCCTAAAGGAAAGGTGGGATAGGAAAGTGACGGCAATACCAACCCAGCGATGGAGAATATATGACCTTGACTTCTATCATGTCCACCAAAATATTGAAATTAGTTACTTTTAAGTTCCTAAAGTTTTAATGTTAAGCGTTGTATTTTATAGTTTGTAAATGACATCTTTCTTTCCTGGTCTGTTGTTGTGTTTCATTGTACGTAAATGTTCATAAACATTGTTGCAATGTGATATTCTCTACATATAATGTATGCAGAGAGGATGTGATATTCTATTCTATTCTATTCTCTCTCTCTCTCTCTCTCTCTCTCTCTCTCTCTCTCTCTCTCTCTCTCTCTCTCTCTCTCTCTCTCTCTCTCTCTCTCAAAATGTTAATATGAAGATAAGAAAATAGTTTTTCTTTTCATCTTTTCAATGAATATTTGTCAGGGGGTGTCACTTTGCTGGCGAAGTGAGCGTCGTCATCACGAGGCATGAGGTTGTATTTTTCTTCTGTCCTCTTTCAGCTTGAACTTCCTTGTCCCCCCCCTCCCTTGTCCCTCCTCCTACAAGCCTTGTCCCGCATGTCCGCCTTCCCCATCCTGTTCCTCGCACCCGCCCACCAACTGCACTTAACACCTCCTTACCACTTCCCGCGCAACCTGCACCGTTACAATTTCATAATAACAACCAAATGAAAATTGGACTTGAAATGACGGTCTTTTGTCATTTTGGCAGCACTTTCTGCACCAAACTAGACGAGAAAAGAGAGAGTTGGCATTAAAGGGAAATCTCTAAAAATGTTAAGGTTATAATTTTTGGCGCTTTTGTCTGGTTAAGGGCCCAGTGGACTCACGCCATCCGCAGCCACACTGGTGCAGAAGGGTGTCCAGGACCGGTTCCTCGGCTGGATAGAGGACTACTACTTGCACTGCTCACATGCCAGGGTCAGGTTCAGGGTCACCACTCACCCTACCGAGAGTTTGAATACAACACGCCACATAGCGGAATACTCATTCCCCTCATCTTCAGCTTGGTGATGGAGTAGCTCGTCAGCCTGGTTTCCTCGAACGGTAAGGCCCAGCTCACCCATACCAACGATTCCGCTCGCTCTTCATCACTGGCCTGGGCAACAGGATCACTGCTGTCCATACACTGATCTTTAGTAATAAAAGAAGTTCGGTGACATGATATATAAGGTTGCCACTCTGAACGGTCATTTCACAATATAGAAAGTCAAGGTGATTGACCAGGGCATGACCTTCAACAGATAAATGAGAGAAAGGTTTCGAGCAAGGATCAATGACATCACGAGCAGGACGAGGACCCACGAGGGTCTGTGTTCGTCACATCGAGATTCAGTCAGCGCAACGAGATTAAGGTAATTCATAACGAAAGCATGAGCACTATGCATGAAACCCTAAGTAAGCCAGCAGGTGCGTCATACAATATCGAGCTCGACACAGCCAGTACATCTGAAAACCCGGATGTATCATCTAAACAGATGGGCTGAATTTTCCAGAACATCAAAGTTCTCGCCACCACTTACACTATGCCATCCCTCTTTAACTACTCTCATTTTAAAGTTAATTATGAAAACGCCTGCTGATAATGTTTACGAGAAGCCCTTGTCCAGAAGCGCTATCATTGAGGATGCCTGATTAATGCATATCCCTGTAGAGTGTAGAATGAGCTTAACTATTGATTGTTTATTAGTTCACCTTAGTCTATATTATGGCAAGAAAAGGTCGAGGCTTTGCTCATGACCTAACTGCTACAAAAGACATACAACAAACTTAATAACCTGGCTCGCAGCACTGAGACTCATTGAGCGGCAGGAGGGACGAGCAGAACACAGCCCTCAGCGACAGGATGGTGGTCGGCTCGTATTTTGTTTACTATATTAATTTCAGGAATGTAAGTGAAGGTAATCCATTCAAAGAGTTGCGTGCGGCTGTCGCGTGGCTCAGGGTGTCTCAGGGTGGTGCCCACTGACCGTGACAATGGTCCGTAAATCTCCGCTTCGGCTCCTTCTCCTTCCCTTCTCTCCTTGCTTCTCACTTATCCTTCCCTCCTGTCGCATGTCTCGTCTCACTCGCTTTTTACCTATTCTATATTCTCTGTTGTATACGAGTGTACCTCCAGATTTAATTTGGTTTTATTGATAGAAAACCTATCTTTATACAATCCATCTGTCTTCTTCAATATATTTATTTTATCTAATCATTTTTTTAATTTATATGTTAATCTATCTATCTGTCTGTCAATATATCTATCTCACCGTCTTTGTATGTTTGTTTGTTTGTCTGTCTGTACGTATGCATGCATGTATGTATGTATGAATGTATGTGTGTATGTATGTGGTATGTATTTATGTATGTAGTGGAGCCAGTACTTGGTGGTATAGGACCTGGAAGTGGTGGTGGTGGTGATGGTGGTGGTGGCTGCTCCGCCTCACGCCTCACGACCTGACAGTCAGCGTCCTCAGTCACAAGGTTAACGACGTACCCCGCGGAACGAGATCTTCTCTGCTTGCGGAGGAGCGCTGTCACCTGGCTCGCGACATGCCCTCTGCCCCAGCGTATCGCTCCACCGAGTTTGACCCAGTCTCATAAAGACCGTGATGTAACACGCTACCTTCACTAGGGAGGGATGAGCGATAGGAACCAGAGGTGGATAGAAGCGGATGGCAAAGGTGGATGGGGTTGAATATTTCCTCGTTGACGACAGTGACTATAAGAGATGTCACTTCCACCTCTTTCACCTCTTCCACCTTTCTTCTGGATCTGCATTAAGGCATGGTTTTGGTTTCGGTGTCATCCATCTCCCTTATCACGACCCAAGGGGCGAGGGAAGTTATTGCACTGCCACCCACCCTCCCTTCCCTCAAACAAGTTGTACCAACACACCGCAAAAGTTTTACGATAACTCGATTTTTTAGCAACTTTACTGAGGGTTGTATTCGTGAAGACAGTGCACTCGTACCTTTGTAGTACCAGCATCGCGTATTTCAGCTAAGTTCCCTTGCTCTGCTCCATGCATGATCTTGAGACTCACCAGTTAAACTCTCGTGACCTCTTCCTCCTTCATCGCTCCTCTCTCCCCTATCTACCTTTTATTATCTTTTCCGTCTGTGTTAGTCTTTCCTCCGCCGTCCACCACGATTAAGTGAATAGATTTCTTTTCTTCACGTGTGCCACAACTCTCCCTTTTCTTTGTTCTCTTGTTTAGCGTTCACATTCTCAGTAACCCTTAGATTTTGATCTTAGAAAACAATACAAATAGGTTAGAAATAAGGCAAATTGAATACTAGGATTCATTTTTAAGAGTATCAATCCTTAGGAAAACGTAGGTTAAAAGGAGACCTGATAGAAATATTGAAGTGATATACGGGTTATAACAAAGGGGACATGAGCAAAGTTCTTAGGAACAGTAACAAGGATAGAACCAGAAATAATGAGTTCAAGCTTGAGAAATTTAGGTTCAGGAAAGAACTGGTGAAAGTGGTTGATGAATGTAACGGACTCAGTATTCATGTTGTTAGTTGAATGAATAGGAAGCTTTAAAAGAAGATTAGATAAGTTTATGGATGAGGATGATATATACAATTACATAGCCTTGTTCACACAGAGACTGCCATGTAATAGGCCTGACGGCCACCCGCAGCTTCCCTCATTTTCTCATTTTCTTATGTTCTTAGTCATGACCCTCGTCTAAACCCAAGAAATCCGGAATATGCACCACTTTTCACACACACACACACACACACACACACACACACACACACACACACACACACACACACACACACACATTATGTGCTATGGAGCTTTGGCTCGGCAGACTGTGCCATTTATTACTGATCCATCTATGTTTGTATGTTCCTGTATTTTCCTTTTGCCAATAAAATGTTTGAACTTGAACTTGAATTTGAACACTGCGTAGTGTAATGGTTAGCACGCTCGGCTCACAACTGAGAGGACCCGAGTTGAGTCCCGGGCGCGGTGAGGCAAATGGGCAAGCCTCTTAATGTGTATCTAGCCCCTATTCACCTAGCAGCAAGTAGGTACGGGATGTAACTCGAGAGGTTATTGCCTCGCTGTCCCGGTGTATAATGCGTGATGTGGTTTCAACCTTACCCGAAGATCGTTCTATGAAGTCTGAGCTCGCACAATAGGGAAAAGGCTGGCTGGGTGACCAGCAGGCGACCGGGACAGTGAATTACACACACACACACACACACACACACACACACACACACACACACACACACACACACACACACACACAAACAAACAAACAAACACACACACAAACAAACAAACAAACAAACAAACACACACACACACACACACACACACACACACACACACACACACACACACACACACGATCTCAATATCTGTCATTTCCTCAAGGTGATAACACAGATATTTAGTATTTAATATGAAATTATTTCACAAATTATTCCCTTCCGAGATCTTCTTGACTCCCATTGTCATTCACCTTTCATCGTCCTCTTCCTCCTACTCTTCCCATACTCAACTCCCTAACAACGTATCTGCCGTCGGCACTCCGTCCGTGTTGCAAGGCAAATTTCGCTGTAAAATACTAACTTGCTTTCCTCTGTATTAGGAATCAGTTTGGGCTCATTCAGAAACGCTTAGATCTTTCACTACAACCATTTTTAAAGGCCAGACAGATAATTCCTCGAATTGCCCAAATTCTCTATGCTATTGACAATACCTCATCCAAAGTTTCACTTTCCATTCATCTCTTGACGCCAGGCCTGCCAACGAGGTGAGTCAACTGGAATGATCGCTAAGTGTAGCAGTGCACTCACACCGGACACTGGAGACTATGGTCGACAGTGATTCTGCTAAAGTGAAACTACAACACAAAAACAATGCCTTGAGTTAAGTGAAGCACGTCTAAATGACAATGTTTGTAATTTATATGATCATAGTAATTAGTTGTAACGTGCATTCCCGAATACTGTCATTTCTATCGGGATTGAGTGTTCTATTAGAATGCATTCTTAGTTAGTAGAACAAGGACTTCACTGGAATTCACTTGTCGGCTAAAAGAAGTCTCTATGCAGTTAGCGTGCATAATGCAAAAATTCGGTTGTGTTTTTATATTTTATTTTTCATTTGTCATCTTACTTTTACTTTTTCATACATTGATTTGAAAGTGCCTGCATGTGGCGTATTGAGGAGGAATACTTATTAATCTCCCTTATCTAACACTAATCCCAATCTTACCCTCGATAAACTATACATAATCTCTTTACAACATATATGCATACACCAAATTATCGTGATCTTCTAAGGACCACAAGATAAATCAAACAAATTATAAAGAAAAATCACAAATGATGTACTCCGTTAAGAATCAGAACAAAGAAGGAAGACAAGAAAGATGCTCCATGATCACGGGGACACGGGGGACAAGTGCACGAGGACAGAACAAAGGCAAAGGGTGTCTGCGAGCAGTGTGGCGGCTAATGCTCAGGGAGAGGGAGGAACGCGGCGCCGTCAGAAGGAAACGTGTGATAAGGAACTCGTCCGACACCCCTGCTGGTGTCAGGAGCGTGATGGGGAATTCTCTCTCTCTCTCTCTCTCTCTCTCTCTCTCTCTCTCTCTCTCTCTCTCTCTCTCTCCAGTTAACAAAGCTACGTCGTTGTGTATGATCTATGGTGAACGTGGTGCAAATCACTAGAAAATATGTTGATAACAGAATGAACAGAATCTTTGGTTAAGAATTGCACATGGGTATGACAATGAAATATCTGCAATATTATAAATTATTGTGGAGCTATTGTATGACCAACCAGGTAAATACGTGCGGCGTACACACACACACACACACACACACACACACACACACACACACACACACACATGTGCAATGAAAATATGCCTCATGCGAACGCAGTGGAGGTAGACACTGCCACATGGTAGCTAACTATCCGTCAGCTGTGTAAACAATGATCTTGGCGTTGGTATTGCTGTGGTAAACAAGCCGTTTTGCACTTGTAACGATTCGGACAACTCAAATGACATGGACGATGTAAGGGCCCTTTCATACTAGTGTGAAAGTTGCCTAATAGCTATCAGGGATATTCAAGCCAGTACATCACCTTAACGGCATAACATTACTCAGTCAAAAGACAAAAAATGCAGCAGTTGGTTGCTGGCCGGCCGCAGGCAGGAGAGTGAGGAGTGAGCGTGTGAGGACAGATGGAAGAGCTGCCTGAGAGTGCCGCCTCGCTTCCCCTCATTCCTGGGCAGATATACCCTCTAACTGCAATGTAATAGTGCCTATGCGTTGGCAGTGTGTGTGCCAGGACTGTGTGTGCCTAGTTGACATTGTGGAAACCTGCTGGGAGGTCGTGAAATAGGTGTGAAGTGTGAGGTGGCCCGGTGAGTGTCCCTTGCCATGCGCGCCTTTGCCCTTGTGTGAGGCTGTGTCACACGGTCCCCCCACCCCCCCACCCCGTGTTACGTGTACTGCTTGCTGAGTAAACTGACCAAAGTGAACTCTGTGTGTCTGCTTTGTCCCCCATTTTGAGCTGCTTTAGGTAGCTACACTTCGCTACACTTGCCCATCCGAACTGTGTGGAAGTTACGCGACCCCCCTGTGCCCTGCCTTGCCCTGCCTGTGTTCCTGTGTGGCCTGTGTGAACCCTGTGGCCTGAGCCGTGCTGTTGGGGGCAGAGAGGTGTGAAGAAGGGGGTTAACGTAACAATATATATATATATATATATATATATATATATATATATATATATATATATATATATATATATATATATATATATATATGGTTATGGCCCTTGGCAGGTGCCCTGCCTACATGAGGGAAGAGAAAAAAATCTGGGACCTGACGAGCTTGACTCATTCCAGTAAATATAAATGCAATTTTTTGTTTGCAGAAGGCTGTCAGCAGCTCCTGAGGTCTTCTTCTTTGGACCTGTAGCACCAACTTTGATTCTTGCTACGTTTCCACATCTTTTCTTTGCACTCTGCATTTATCACACTATTATAATATGTTCCACAGTTTCCATTTCCTCGCCACACATTTTACATTTTTGTTCTTTTGCTTCTCTATTTTTCCCATTTATTTCTGTGTGCCACTCCTCACTTTGAACCACAGTTTTCCTGCACA
Source organism: Callinectes sapidus (assembly GCA_020233015.1). NCBI lineage: Eukaryota > Metazoa > Arthropoda > Malacostraca > Decapoda > Portunidae > Callinectes > Callinectes sapidus. Next base: position 13,906,544 of record CM035194.1, read on the forward strand.
GTCCCCTTGGTACCACTCCATTAATCTCATTTCTGGCCATAACATTTCCATTCCTCCTTTTCTTTTCCATCTTTCCATTTCTTTATTCCAATTTGATTTATCCAGATTTATCTGCCAGTTTAAAATACTTTAGTTGGGGATAACCTCTGGCTAGCGGAAAAATACTTAAAAAGCATTTATGTTAAGAAATTATTGTCATACTTAAAATATACTTTAGACATAGAATTTTGTATATTTTTAATACTTCTGTATCCTTATATTTTTTTTTCCATATGTACTAGAATTGGTGAAATTTATTGGGGATAAATAAAGCTTGTTGTAGACGTTATCCATTACCTGAGCCGGAATGAGTAGCGCAGTGGTGGTGACAGTGACAGCTGGTGACGTGTGGTGGTGGTGGTGGTGCAGTGGTGCAGGACACTGATGCAAGCACCACCCAGGGACTAGCAGTGCACAGTAAGTGGAAAGAAACGGTAGTAATACACAAGAACCGACATAGGGCAAGGGAAGCCACCAAGACGAGGAAGTGGAGGTTGTGATTGTTGTGATTGGTTTACCAGGTTCGCTTGTTTGGATTAGAATTGATCTGTGTGAGGTATATCTCAAGTCTCAGTGTGTGGGTGAGCTGCATACTGCCACTCTCAATACAAATCTATGAAATTGTATAAATGCACTTGGATTAATGTGGGAGGAATATAGAGAACCGTCAGTGTGACATACGTTTTAAGTATGCATCAGTGGTTGTATTTTGATGCCTACAGCACGAAATGGGCTTTCCTACCGTCGCCAAAATTCCTTAGATTTTGATCATTTTTATCTGAATGCAGCGTTTTTTTTTCTCTCTCTCTCTCTTTTTGTTCTACTCATACTATACAATTATTGATGCATTCTAAGTAAACCTTGCCTAGTAGGATAACACTAATCAACTTAATGCAGGGATTCTTATCTACAAAAAACTTGGTAAATTTTTACTTTTACACCAGTCTCTCAATTTCAGATGGAACAATTTTTCCCTGTTAGATTTTGGTCTGTTTTGAATGAATCTGCTTGTTCTTTTCCTCACAAATCAATAATTTTTCCGGGGGGGAACCCCCCAACCCACAACCCAGAAATTAACGATTTGCGACAAAAGCAACAGGCAGATTAGTTCAAAACCTAACCATTATAACTGTAGCACCTTATTTTTTACTGATTTCTTCCAGACCTCCACAAAATCCACTGCATACATATAATATAATGGTATAAAGTCTGGGAAAAATGCAACCAACTAGTTAGCCTCCAAAATTTGTGGACGTATGGTGGTAGTGGTCCACTATAATTACACCTCCTTATTTTTTCATTATTTCCTTCCACACCTTCCCAAAACCCATAGTATACATATCATAATATGATATGTATACTATGGGTGTGGAAAGAAATAATGAAAAAATAAGGAGGTGTAATTATAGTGGACCACTATGCAAAGATTCGGTTGTGTCTGTTTTGAATACTTCTGGTCATGTATTTGGCCTGTTAGTGACAGTTTTCCGATAATTCATATTGTTATATCATGACAATATGAATTATCGGAAAACTGTCACTAACCTTCGTAATGCTATAGGTGACTCGGGATTTCTCCTAAGCCAGGTTTTTATATCTACGCACATGCCAGACTGGGAAATTAAATATCCGACACCATGTTGGAAAATGTATCAATACCACTGTTGGAAAGTAAATCACTACTGTGCCTCTCCTATTCTAACCTAAGTTTCACTAGCGTGCTTTACATAACCTCTAACAAACCTAACAACATAAATGTAACCTACAATGTAATTTTATTTTATTGAGGAGGGTGGAGCTTAGGTTTTGGTTAGAGGTTATGCTAGGTTAGAATATGTAAAGTAAATTAGTGATTTGTTTTCCAACAAGGCATGAATTGTTTAATGTCCCATAGGTCTGGCTTGTGGGTAGATACAAAAACCTGGCTTAGAAGAAATCCTGAGTCACCTTTAGCATCAAGAGGGTTAGTGACATTTTTCACCTCTTTATACTGTTGTATAATATGTGTACTGTGAGTTTTGTGAAAGTGTAGAAGGAAATGATAAAAATATGAGGCGGTGTAACTATATTGGATAAGTACTGATCATATAAAACGTGGTAGTGAATTTTTTTTTCTGATAGAGCATGAGATTTTCCCCAGATCATTTGTGTTATTAATGTAGAGTGTAGTTTCCTGGTGACTGTGTGTATGTTTTGAATACTTCTGGTCATGTATTTGGCCAGTTTTAAGTGATTCTGATGATTAACTTCCTGGAAAATACTTGTTTTTGTCTCATCCCCACATTCCCTCAGGATGCAGCTCAACTAATTTGGGTCTATATATCAACACTGGTGCTGAAATGATAACAAAAGCACTTGAAAGGGGAATTTATTTTCACCTTCTTTATTAATTTCTTGTCTTATAAAATTCAAAGTCACATATAACTTGACATTATTATTCTAGATAGTACTGATATGATTAATTTAATTTAGAATCCATGAGAAACTAAAGAATACAGAAATGTTATAATTCTTCTTTTCAGTGGTGTGTATGTGATTCTCCATGCCACCCTGATATGCTCCTTTCGTGGTGCATCACTGTACAGAGCCACTGCTAGTCCTGTTCTTGTACATATGAGAGAGACAGATGCATACTTCTGTTATGCCAGTTTCTGCCTTCAGGTGAGTAATATTGATTTAGTAGTTCATGAATGTGTGTACATTTTATACATATATTGTTTTTGTTAAAACAGTTTAGCTGTACATTACACAAGCAGAAACATAGCTGTATAAAAGTAGTAAGCATACACAAGACATCTCAATAGCAGGAAGTAATAATAATAATAATAATAATAATAATAATAATAATAATAATAATAATAATAATAATAATAATGATAAGATTAATAATGATAATGATGATTATGATAGTAGTAGTAGTAATGATCATACTGTAGTTTTATTCCTTGCCAACAGATGGCATTACTGGTGAGTCAGAGCGCCAATCACCTGATGTTTATAAATGCAAGCCACAGCATTTCAGATTGGATTGTTTTCATTTTTATGAATTTATTTTTAAAGCCCCGGTAATAATACAATAATATCAGCAATAGAATAAGGATACATGAAGTTTAGGGTAGGGCATAAGCTGGCTTTGTGAGCATCAGAGAGAAGATTAGCCTAGGCCTATGGGAGGTCTCAAACATCACCTATGATGTATAAGACACAGGGCAATTTTTTAACCAAAATTTTGGAAAAAAAATGCATCTTATATGCCATCAAATACAGAACTACATGCTGGTGTATGGCATAAGTATGTGTAATTTAATATTTTTGACAAGTATATTTGAAATATATTTGTTTTGCAGAAAGATGGGTCTCATCACTTAGGAACAAAGCTGCAACAAAATGGAGGAATCAACAGAAAATGAGGAGACTAATGGCTGGTGTGGGAAGTATTACCTCAAAATCCTGAGTAGTATTTGCAGACTTACAAGTTCAGGTTACAAAAGTGTTCTTATTCATCAGTGTTGGTCAGATGAACCAGCTGATGCCAAGGTGATGAAAGAACATTTTAATTTTTGAAGTTCTTTTCTTTAATTCTTTCACCTGATGGATATAAACCAATCCTCCTGCTCCTCAGAGCAGCTTACTTCTAAGCAACCTCAACTTGAAGAGTCTCCAGATTCTACTAGACAAAAAGTTGGGGATGATTCAAGAGAAATTACAGAAAATGTAGATTGCCCAATTAATGAAAGTAAACATTCCGTAGAAATAAGTGATGGTAGTACTCATAAAACTTCATTTAGAGGGAGCTCAGATGAAATCAATAAAAACAATTCTTCAGTGCATGATAAAGACGAAGCAGCTCTGAACAGTGAAGATAATTATACGGATAAATGTTTCTCAAGTCATGGAAATGAATCCCTTAATCCACTTGGAACTTCAGTACTGCAGGATGATAGTGTTGTGGAATTTTCCTTGAATACAGAAAAAGGTCAGAACACAAACCATGACATGGAATTGGTCTTGGCACACACTGTAGATAGTGATGAAGAAAACATTCCATCTCAGTTTGTTAAAATTTCTGAGCCACCACAACACAAAGGGGAGAGTGAGGATGAAACACAACAAATTCCTGCAAACTTTGAAGAGGGAAAAACTAGAGAAACAATGAAAATCAAAGTTAAGGAACAATCAAACTCAAGGCAATTTCAAAATGAAATCAGTGCACTTCTCTCAAGTACATCAGCATTATGCAGCCCTACTTCAGATGCAGAGGTGGACAGGGTAGACTTTTCATCCACTTCAAAAGAAAATTTGATGAGGATGATGTCTGACCTACTGAATGAATGTGATTGGCTCAAAAAGGAGAAAGCAAGGTAAGACTTTTGGCAAAGAATTGAATTTTATTCTTGAAAATATTTACAACATTAACAACATACTACAATCCATGGCTATTAATTATTGTTTGAATTGTGTTTCATGAATAGTATAATGTATGATTTTTCCTATGTATAGAATCATATTCATATATGAGGAGAGGGAGAAAAAAAGATATCAAGTTGAAAGTGTGTGTGTGTGTGTGTGTGTGCAATAATAATGTAATTAATAATTGATGGTTTATTTGAAAGCAGCTTACAATTGTTGGCTGAAAATCTACAGGTTAACATACAAATTCTTATGTTCTAACATTCACACACCTGAAGTCTACCCAATCGCATCTGACAACTCAATGTGTGTGTGTGTATACCTGTCTCAACTTTAGTGATGCACACACACACACACACACACACACACACGCACACACACACACACACACACACACACACTGTGTAGTGTAGTGGTTAGCACAATTGGTACACAACTGATGGGGGCCTGGATTCAAGTCCTGGCTGCAGCAACAGATATGTAGCTTCTGTTCACTTAGCAGCAAGTAGCTACAGGATGTAACTTAATGGCTTGTGGCCTTGCAGTCCTGGTGTGTGGTGTGGTCTCAGTCCTACTCAAAGATCAGATGCTATGAGCTCACAGCTGTTTGCATTCGGGAAAGACTGGCTGGATAACCAGCAGGTGACCATGGTGAATTACACACACACCTCTCGCTATTTATGTATATGTATATATATATATAATGAAATGCTCAAATTTTCCTTTAAGTTACATGGATGATGGTTTGTTAACAACATTAACAGGAGGCTGACCTAAAATGAACATGTAGTGTGATCATAATAAGGCAATGCTATACAAATTGTGGATTGTGGGACAAGTGCATGAATGACGAGTTGAATTTTACATAAAGTAGTTAGAAGAATGACGAGTTGTATGATTAGTGAAGCATAAGAATGGCCACCATCTTTTGTTTGGTTGCAGATTTTTTTTAACCAGTATTCTGAAAAAAGAGGAGAGATTTCAGTTTGAATATAAGAAAATGGTTGAAGCAACAGCTTTATACTAGTACAGTTCAAACATCAGTCATGTGCCATGGCATTGTCACTTCAAAAAACATGTGGCTTATAATACTTTAAAACTTTATTAAATATGTGCATAATTGAGGACTTGCCAATATTCACTATGTACACAATATATTTATGATTGCATGAAGCTTATTGCAGCATATTAGTTACTCTGCTGTAACTGTCTTTCTCCCTTTTGAAATGAGGTTTGCTATTTTCCAGATTTTCTTCTTTATCTCATTATGATGCAGCTTCTTGGAACTCCTTTCAGGGATGGTAGTGAAAGAAGCCTCCACTTACTGTAATCAATATTAGTGTTAATTTCAATAAACTCCCCCATCCTCCCACTCAATGTTTGTTCCCTTTTCCTTTTTCCTTTTCTGTTGTCATACTATTATTATTATGTTTTTTTTTTTTAATATAATTTTTGTTCTATCACAGCATCTGTTCTTACAGACTGGAGAATGAGGTTGATTGTCTTGAGGCTGACCATTCTTCACTGGCATACATGGCACAGATTGAAGCTCTGGAAAAGTCTCTGGCACAAGTATGATGCAAATGCAGTTTTTTTATCCATTGAGCTTATTTTGGTGGTATATTGTGAATAATATTTTATCATAATCTTCTATGGATATTTAAGATATTTGAGTATGCACTTCTCTCGGGTAAATCAAGTTAAACTTGTAGATGATGAAACTACATACATTGCTAGGTGGGAGAGGTGGTTAGTAGTTGACACATGGTGTTTGTATGCATGGATAGTAATTCTATGATCATTATACCATTAAATTTATTGAAGCAAATAACCAACATCATTTCCATCTGTTTGATGCATCAGTACTCAAAATCTTGCTCCCAGTTTAGCAATGTCACTTGTTCTTTATTTGTGTGATGCCGTTGATCATTTTTTTCCTTTTCATTGAACTACCAACATGCAGAAGAAAAAGTTAAATTTTTTTCATGCCTTGTTTCTCCAGAAACCTGTTGTAGATGTATAACTATAACATATGCATCACCATTTTCACACACACACACACACACACACACACACACACACACACACACACACACACACACACACACACACACACACACACACACAGAAATGAAAATATTTGACTTATTTGATATCTGGCATATTCAAATCTGACTTAAGTGAGGTTTACTGTAGTGTTTGAATGATTTAAACAACCCCATCAATGTACTGTATAATATGCCAATAACAATATAATTTTCTTTTCATGGGAATAGATTTATAACCTTCCTTTGATTTTACATTGGAAAAAATTGTTTGCTATACATCCTGTTTGATATTAGTCCAAGGATCTGGAATGGATTAAGGTGTGTCTGTAGTTACAAATATAGAATGATGCACTGCTTTTTCCATCAGGCTCAGGCTGATGCTTGTAGTTGGGAACAAAAACTTCAGCAGGCTGAACAAAACTACATGGCAGAGAATGTGAAGATTCGCACTGACCTAACCACCCGGCTGGAACGGATTACTAAGCAATATGAAGCTGCCAACAAAGACAAGGAGTCAATGGTGATAAAATATGCCACATCTGAACGTGAGGTAAAGTTACAACTTGTTAATAACTTACATAATGAAGGCTGCAGCACACCAGCCTTATTAAAAACTTTTTGTGTGATACTTTTTCTTCTTTCCGATTCAAAATATTCAAAAAAGTTTTGTGTATATATTGGAATTGCCATTATTTCATGCTATAATAAAACAATGTTGCCAATTTTTGGAATATTCTTCAGTGTGTCACCCTGAGACATAATAGCAGGGTTACACATTATCTCTGAAAATAAATGAAAAAAAGTGAATGGCTATGTAAGATAAAACTTTGAAGTGACGTATAGCATCTCTCACAAGGGTTGTGAGAAGCAGGAATGTATCTGTGAAGAAAAGATAGGGAGACCAGGACTTTTTTCTACTTTTATGTAGAAGGAGCATCGGCCAAGGGCAACAAATATTACAATTAAGAGAAAGCCCACTAAGGTGCTTGTTGCCAAATAGAGTCAAAGGTGTTAGTAAAAAAATACTGGATGAGTATCTTCAAATTACAGTTATAGGAAGGTGAGAATACAAAAGCAGGCAAGGAGCTTCAAAGTTTTCCATTGAGAGGAATGAATGACTGAGAATGATGGTTAACTTGCATCAGAGAAGTGGACAAAAGAGAGAGAAAGAAGAAAGTCTTGTTCTGCAAGGCTGTGTGAGAAGTATAGTTTGTAAAATCAGGAGAGAAGTACAATTGATTAATTCAATAATTGTTTGCATAAGTCATGGATACCATGAGATTGTTAAAATAGAAGAGCCGATATGAATTGCAAGTTTTTAAAATTCGATTCCAGCGTTATGAATGTTATTTTCTTTAATGCTATTTCTTAGGCTTACTGGTTTGAGTACGGTGTGTTGGATTGTGCCCTAATCTATATCATACTGAAAAGGGCATGTTATAATTCTGATAATAGATTGATGAGAAGTACCATATTGTTGATAGCAAGCACATGCCTATTTTTCCATAGAATTGTGCATACAGAATGAGGTTAAATGTATATTTGTAAGTGCTAGGGTATATTGATTTGAATGCTAAGTTTTTTTTGTTTTCCAGGTTATTATTGCCAAGAAACATAAGGAAGCATTGGAAAAGAAGATGAAGGATATGGAAAAAGAAAGAGAAAATTTACTTGGCAAAAACAAGATGTTAATATCAGAACGGGCTCGCATTTGTCAAACATTAGATACAAAGGTAAGAATATAGTAATACATTGTTTAAGAACTGCTATATTTTGTTAAGATAATGCCAAAGTTATACTTTACCCATTAGTGAGGGATGTCTGGCAAGTACTAATATGAGATACATGCTCTGAAGGTGAAAAAAAAAAAACAAGAAAAATACTTGGAGTGATGATGTTATGAAATAGGATATCAATGCTGTTGTTCTCTTTCAGGTGCAGAAAAACAACTCATATCAGCGGGAAGTAGACAGACTGAAGGAAGAAATCAATGGTAGAGATATCAAAATCAAATGGGCACAAACTAAGCTGAAGTCTGAAATGGAAGCTCATCAGGTAAGTCACTACAGTTGATTTCAATTTTTCTTTGTTATGTATGTAAAGATTAGTGAGTCTTTCATTTCCACAAGTATAACTGCTCTGATAATGGTAAGGTTGGATGGAAGTTCAATAGAGGTATGTTTGTGTGTGATGCTTGATATGATTCTTGAATGAAGGAAATGAAAGCCCTTATAATGTGACCTCTAATTGAAGTGTGAAACTTTAAAACAGGAATGTCAAGGAAAGTTAGACCGTGCCTTAACCAAGATCACAAAACATGAAGAGGAGCTGAGGGCAATTAAGGAGGAGGCAGAGAATACTGTTCAAGCAGCTAAGGAAGATGAAAATTCTCGAGCAAATGTTCTTGGTAAGTTTCAGTATAGTTTCTCATATATCCTAAGATTTGTTGTGAGGCAAGTTTAGAGCAGCTTATATTTATTGGGAGGCAGCTAAAGAATGTAACTGATTTTCATGTATTCAATCAAGGTTACCAAGGAACTGTATGTTGCTAGATATTTCTGAAAAATTTGATCGAGATTATATATATATATATATATATATATATATATATATATATATATATATATATATATATATATATATATATATATACAACACACACACACACACACACACACACACACACACACACACACACACACACACACACACACACACACACACACACACATTCATATTTGAACAGACATGCAGTTAAAGGAAGAAAAGGCACGACTTATCATGGAGCGTCAGGTAAATGAAGATCGAGGGTCAGCTTTCACCAGAGTTACAGCAGAACTGGAGGAACTTAAACATAAGCATCAGGCATTAGAAGAGGAAGCTGCTTCTCTCAGAACTAAGGTGAGTGATGATGTGAGTCTGATTATGACCCCTATGTTCTATAGTCTATAGCTTTTTTTTTATTTTTTGCTCTTTCTGAGTAGGGGGTGGTGTATTAAGTGTGGGTAAATGTCACCAGGTAAACACTATTCTGTGGATTGCTTTGCAATAAAAGGGCCACCATATTGTACAGGATCACATTACTACCCTCGATTCTATTTACAGTAAGAAAAATTCACAGATACGATATCGCAGAAAATGTCTCCCAATGAGACTTTTATAGGAGTTATTCTGCATGCACAAGCAATAAAATTGTTGGTCAAACACTGCAACTATGAATATAATTGTTGTTCTTCCTTTTCCATCACATGCTTCCATATATTTCCCTTGTAAAAATGAGAAATATTAATTATGAAAACATCTTCCACATGCTATTATGCTATTTCTCGCTCATCAATCTGGCTTGTTCACTGAATTTCTATTTCAAGACACTTAATAGATATCAGGACAACAATATTTTTCACTATATACCCATACACAAACTGTTTGGGAGTCAAAGCAGCAGATTAGTAATTAAGAAATAGCATAATAACATGTGGAACATGTATTTTCATAATTACTCATATTTCTCATTTTTACAAGGGAAATGTGTGGAGGCATATGACGGAAAAGGAAGAACGACAATTATATTTGTACTGTAGAGCCACCACAAAAATCAGTCACTTCTCGTGTTTCCCCATTGAACACAAGTGAAATCCTTAAGGCGTGTGGATATTATTATCACAATGCACAGTGACGCATCCATAATGGCCACAAAACGCAGCACTTGACGTTTTTTATATGACTAATTTTATGTACTTTAATGTCTGTAGGGGTGACTTTCAACGTGCTGGAACACATTCCCTATTATTTCTTGTTATAATGGGTTCGGTATACAGTAATTTCAATTTACAGTAAGGTTTTCAGGAACACATATGTACCACATAAAGAGGACTTACTGTATCCTTTTTTTTTCCTTTAGTCTTTATTAGTCATAATTTGTTATTTATTTTCAGCTTGCATCACGTGAGATGGAGCAAGACGAAATGGAAAAATTATTTACCTGCCTCAGAGCAGAAGTAACAGCTGCACGGCAGGAAGCCTCAGATCTCAGTCATCAGTTGTCAAATTCAGCACATCTTCAACAGCAACTGACAAGGTATATAATGTTGTCTGGTCATCATTATTGTGAATAATGGCATAAAGTGTAGTAGAGATAACTTAAAAATGGTTTACATATCTGTCTTATTTACTGCAGAGAAAAAGAACAACTACAATGTGCCAATGAGGAGATTGACCGTCTACAGTCCACAAATAATGAACTGGAAAATGAACTTCTTGCCTGCCGGCAGAAGGAAGCTGAGCTACTGGCTTTCACACAGAAACTGTCAGATAAAAATGTTCATATCCAAAGTCAGTATTCTGCACTTCAATCAAAGGTAAAAAAGTTAATCTTTTAGTTAGAGATTGTGAGAGAGCGAGCATTTGAAAGTGGAAAAAACTTAAACATGATTTATATTTATTCATTGATGAACAGAAATTGATAAAAAGGAATAGAAAAAATATTAGCAATTAGGTGTGATTATAGTCCATCCCACAAGGTCTAGCATAATAATTTTGCCTCCTAAAAATAAAGAGATGTATTAACTCAACACACATAAATGAGTCCCAGACTCTGAAGTAGTACCCATTCTAAGGAAGCAAAATGCCAAAATCACCTCCACTTTGAAGATCCTGATAGGGAAATGGGGTAATAGGACAAAATATAGATACGAGAAATTTGATTGGAAAAGATGGGACAACATCATAAGTAGAAGGATTAGAGGTTAGGAAAAGGTAAAGGATTTTGGACATATTTTAAAGATGGTCATAGAGTATAGCAAAATCAAAGATTAGTTTATCAGGATGGTAAGTAAATTAAGAGGAAAGTCTACATTTGTGGTGAACTTTGAAGTTTCCAAGAACAGAGATCTCCTTAAAAGGAAAGAAAGATAGAATGTGCTCCACTTTAAGAGTTAAGTACTTGTATTTAAAACTTATGTGCCCCACCTTTGTAAGTTTGGTGCTCGCTTTGTTCCAAAAGTACAGCACTGAACTTGAGGATTGTGAAACTCAAAGTATTGAAAACACTGAAGAAAGCTTATTTGTTCTGGGCCATTGGGAAAAATATGCTTTTGTGAAGACAAACTTTAGTGAAAAAGAGAAAGAAGGGAAATTATAAGAATATTAACATTTCATATGTGATTCTAACCTCTGGTGCAGTGTTTATTGGCATTATAACCCACTTTCATATCTCTCTATGCTCCTTTTAAGTTATATTTTAACACTGAATTTGGGGATTCCAGACACAGTTAACTGAAATTGAACATGAAGAGTTAAAAGCAGAAGTGGAGGAACTTAAACAACAAAAAAACAAGTTGAAAGCAGAGTTAACAAAGGAAAGTCAGAAACACAGTGTTAAGGTGAGCATGAATCATACTGTTGTAATACCTTCAAAATTATGATATAAACTACAGTAATTTGTCAAGTGGTGGAGAGATTATAGCATTTTATTAATGTATGAGAATTGCAGTAACCATGTGGTACAAGATGAGTTGGTGGTGAGATCAAGCAAAGAATCAGTTGGGTTGTTGCTCAAAAGAGGTATATATATAAATGATGTGTAGTTGTAGAGAGGATAATAAGGTAAAGAGAGATACAGTAAAGAGAATCAAGAGAAAAAAAAATGGTGAATGTAGAAGATTGTTACAATACCAAGGGATGATGAAAAGGTCAGATAGAGTGCTGGAGTATGTGGGAATAAGTGATCAGACAAAACTTAAAACTTTGAAGCATATAATGATTTCCTATTGCAAAATCTTATGCAAGTGATCTCTTAGACAATATTTAACATTGCAGCTAGAAAGCCTAAATCAGCAACTGATAGAAAAGACAGAGGAGGCCAAACAGCTAACGATCAAAGCTTCAGATTTGGAAAATGAAGTACAGGTTCTTAACAGGAAACACAATAATGCTCTCAAAGTAAGTAACACCTGGTTCATGTGTAATTTTGTTATAAATTTTATACAAGAATTTTTCATGAATCTTTACAATTCTAAGATATTAGAAAAGGCCATGCAGAATTGGAAAATTCATTGTTCATGTTTTGCATCTAATCCCAGAGGATTTCCAAATTTCTTCTGATTATTAAACATGTTTATTATTAAAGGCTTAAAGTTTAGGGTTCCCTTCTTAAGAGCTGTTATGATATATCATCCTTGGAAAGCTGATGTATTTGATGGGATCCCCTCCACTGTTCTCAAGAACAATGCCTCTGTGCTTCCACCTTTTCTGGCCAAACTCTTCCAGCTTTGTCTATCAACTTCTATCTCTCCTTGCTGGAAGTTTGCCTACACTTGGCTGGTCCCTAAAAAGAGTGACCCTTCTAATCCCTCAAACTAATGATGCCCTATAGCTTTAATCTCCTGCTTGTCAAAAGTTTTTGAGTCTATCCTTAATAGAAAGATTCTTATTAACATGTCACTTCACAATCTTCTATCTGACTGCCAATATGCCTTCCATCAAGGTTGCTTTACTGGTGATTTTCTGGCTTTACTAACCAAGTCTTAGTCATCCTCTTTTACAGATTTTTATGAAACTGTTGTTGCCTTACATATATCAAAAGCTTTTGATGGAGTTCGGCACAAAGGTTTGATCTTAAAACTGTCCTCATATGGTTTCTATCCTTTCCTCTGCAACTTTATCTCAATTTTCCTCTTCAACCATTCTATTGTGGCTGTGGTAGACAGCCATTGTTCTTGTTCTTAATCTATTAATAGTAGTTTTCCTTAAGGTTCTCTCCTGTCACCCACTCTCTCCCTATTATTCATTAATGAACTTCTAAACCAAACTTCTTGCCCTATCCATTCCTACACTAATGATACCAAGAGATGACCAACCCTTCAGCTCCTTACAGTACTGTAACAAGTTTCAAGCAAGGTCTGATGAGTCACTACATGCTTGAAATGTATAATATTCTGGACCCTGACCAATCAAGTACATAGTTACTATATTTCATTGGGATTGAAATTTCACTAATTAAAAAAAAAGTTAGGTCACAAAATGTCACCATCTGTAATTAATATAAATAAATTGTACATATGACCATTTTACTTGAAAAGGCTTTCTACAGAAATAAAACCCTTGTATATAAACAGCCCCTTTGTTTAAGTAACTTTTCAGTACCAAATATATTTTGCTGTATTTAACAAACTTGGATAAAAATCTTAGTCCATTTTGTTTTGTAGATATAACAGATCTTTCCTTATTTACCAGGACATAACAAGAGAAATGCAGAAACTCAGAAGGCGTCTAGATCTTCAAGAGAATGGCAGTAGTGGTGGCAATGAGAGTGCCTCTGGAGGAGTATCCAGCGGAAGGTCTTCACAATCTGTCACTCCACACGACAATCTTTCCCAAGGATCCAGAGCATCCTCCAATACCTCCCTCAACACACTGGAGTACCACAATGATACCAGTCCACAGACTCAGGTGTGACAAGTGTTGATACAATAATCCCTTATTATACAAATGACATAGACAATCTGGGCTTTTATGAGAATTTATGGGCTAATGGAGACCTCCTATCTGAAAGCCCTGGGGATCGTTACCCCATGTGGATACCCAATCTATTCGAACCTATGCGCTCAGGGATACCACAAGGTTCCACTGTTCCACTTTTTCACATTAGATAATATTTTCTGGCTTAACCCTTTGAAAGTGAATTCCTAATAGTTGACATTTTTACTGCATATGCTATTATATAGGTAGAGGTACCTATTTTTTTAACGGGTGTTTGTTTTATATGGTTTTGAATTTACGCAAGGTCTAAAATCCAGATTTTTTATTTACATTTTTTTCCACTTACTAGCAATATTTCATTGAGTGGCCAACAGATGTCTTGCTCAAGTTCCTTTGTGCCACCCAAACAACAACAGTTGCACAAACATACACTTGCATACTATGTATACAGGTACCTCTCAATTTACGCAGATGCGTTCCTGGAGAGGTCGCATAAAACAAAAACAACGTAAATGGTTTTTGCAGAAAAAGATGTCAGATACTTTTCTAACAGACCTCATTTAGTTTGGTTTATGTCGTATTCGTTTTGTGCGCCCTCTTCAAGAATGCATCCCCCGCATAAATTAAGAGATACCTGAACAAACATGTGAACACCACTTGTCTGATATATGGCTATTATTCTGTAAATAGTTTTCTTGTTATTAGCCTTTTTAATTTTGCCTTGTCTATTTTGTTTGTTTGCCGACTACTAGTTAAGTCAATTACCATTTGGCAGCAGTGCCATAAGATCCTGGGGCTGTTACAGCACCTTAATCATTCACTCACTGTGATGACCTTCGACTTATCAGTATTCATCAATAAGCTTATCTGTAGCTTGTCTTTCCTTTCAGGACCACCTGCCACCCTTAAATGATCCAATGGTTACACAGCAACTCCTTGTGGACCGTATTATCAAACTTCAAAAATCAGCAGCTAAGCGTGCTGAAAAGATGGAATTCCTAGAAGAACACAATACCCAACTGGTTGGAGAGCTCAAGAAAAAATCGCGCATCATTCACCATTACATCATGAGGGAGGAAGCTGGTGCTTTAGCAAACTCAGCTTCAGACACTTCAAAGGTGAGCAACTTTTAGTAGAACCAACTTGTTTTGAGATAGATTTCCCATTACAGATGTCATTATTGATACAATCCAGATTTGAGCCATCCACATAAAATAATAAAATAAAACCTATAGGGACAGGGAAGAACAAGCTCTGAATCATCTAAGACAGATTTTTGGCAAAGGTTTGAGGTTTTGAAATGGATGGATAGGCAGTAGTACCATCAGCTTTAAATAAAGGAGAGAAATATGGAAAAGCAAAGTCATTGCATATTTTGGGGGGCTAGATGTCACAAGTTTTGAGGAACATATCAGAGGAGGCCTATGAAAAAGATTGGGTGATCACATAAGCAGAAGTTAGGAAAAGATGTTGGACACTGGGTATATCTCTAACATGGTTAGGAATACAAGTAAGGTATTGCACTAATTGTTCTGTTTTGTGGAAGACAGCAAAGTTGGACTAGTTCACTATCATGATGGTTAGTAAAGGGAGAGGAAAGCCAAAGTTGGTGGTGAACACTGGAATCTCAAGTAAGGAGATCTGTGCTAAAGGAAAGAGAGTCAGAATTACTCCACTTTGAAAGTCAAACAAGAATTTTTATTGTCAGAGGAATTAGGTGAATGGTATACAGTGTGGATGAATTTAGTGTGAAGGTGGTGAAAAACTTGGAAGATTCAGGAGCATATGCACAAGAGGAAGTTATTAAGACCAAGAATGTTGCAATTAATGAAAAGGTCTGTCAGGGATGCTAATCCAGAGAATGTGTGAAATTCATCATTAAAACATTAAATTTACTTGTTGAATCATTATGAAATCAACTAAACTTTCAGTCTATTAATAACAATTTTACATCAGTCTTCCAATGCTGCTACCAGGATACCAGGTTCAAAGAAACAGGTGCGTCCTCCAGTATTGATTGCAGAAACAAATACTTATGCAGTTCTAAAGCATAATTTATTAAGATACTCAATGATTCTTATACACTTTTATCAATATGTAAAAGCATAGAATTCATACAAATTAAAATCACTGTCATTTCTCAGGCTGAGTTGATGCGGCATGGTGGTATCATGGCATCAGTGTATGGATCAGCACCACGGGATGGTACCATGACTCTTGAGCTCTCCCTTGAGATCAACAGGAAGTTGCAAGCAGTCTTGGAAGACACTCTGTTGAAGAATATAACTTTAAAAGTATGCCAACTTTATTATATATAACTCTTAGTAGTTTAAGTCACACTGATTATTAACATTAGGAATAGCATGGCAATTAAGTAACTATCATCATCAAAGTGCTGTGAATGCAAAGTAATTGCTTCAAATTTTAATGCCTAAAACTAATAGAATTAGGAAAAATACAGGAAACTCTTTATTTTATGGAAATATAATATTTTGAGATATTACTTTCAAGACTAACATTTCAAAGAATTGGTCAATGAGTTTGATGAGTCCAATGTAGACCAGTTGTTGATTGAGTGCCTGGGCAGTGTTTGCAATGGCTTTCCTGATTGGCTTCATCCTTCCTTCACTTGCCTAAAATATCTCAGCCACTCTTGATTCAACGCAATAATAATCTGTTGAGGTTTGGTGGGGAACAGTGAAAATCAGTGACAGGAAAGGATAAAGGTATAAAAAGTATCGACAAAGTAAGGTCACTGCAATTTTTTAAAATTGCCACCATAAATATGTGGCACTGGTAGTGTGAGCACTTACCTGCTGCCATAAATATGTGACATTGGCACTGTATGGGTTAAAATTGTATACAACCCTTCTCAAGTTTTGCAATCCTTGAATTTGGCAATTTGACCTAAATTCTTAATATCCTGAGCATCACATATCATTGTCACAAGTTTTGCACTGCCTTATTAAATATCAGTCATGTTGCATAGTGCCTCAAGACTCCTATGTAATCTCACATTTGTATCTGATAATGTCATACCCACTGGTTGGTAATGTTTTAGCCACCAACACAGTGAATCCTTAGTTGCCCTTTACACTCTGTCTTTCACTGAGTCCAGTGGTATCTGTTTGTACTTTAGCCCATGGGAGAACACTCCTTCACCCATGTTTCACTGTAGCAATATTGGCAAATTACCAACATTCTACCATTAAGTCTTATCTCTGTAGCTTTCTTGATATTAAGAGTACAAAAGAAATCAGCACCAGCACCAGCCAGACCAAAGTAAATTGTAACAGCACAGAATTTCGTTCATAATTTTAATGTGAAGAAAACTATAGACTTAATGATGGAATGTTGGTACTGTGTCTCATGGTTAATGCTTTGATGTTTTTTTTATTATTATTTTATTACTTTTCCTCCCTTTCAGGAAAATCTGAACACTTTAGGAGATGAAATAGCGAAGATATCCCAACAAAAACAAATTGGTACTAAGAAATGATTACTAAGAAGAGAAGGATGGCACCATGTTCTACCCACACGATGTAATATAGTATTGTACAAAAATTCTTTTTACTGCCACTTTAAATGACAGAAGACTAAATATTGTATTACTTATTATCCTTCAATAACTCTTTCCTTGTGTAAAAAAATTACTTGATAGACATTTATGGCTTTTCTTCCTCCTGCAACTAAATACACTTTCACTCCTATGCATGGGTGAGATATACGACCATATCTGGGTCTCTTCATCATAGCCTGACAGCAGAGCTATTCATTCCTAGTTGACTTCTGAAGCTTATACTTAATACCATAAAGCTATTGTTAATTGGACACACACACACACATAACCGAGAGGGCCCGGGTTCGAATCCCGGCCGTGGCAAGGCAAATGGGTAAGCCTCTTAATGTGTATCTATCTAGCCCCTGTTCACCTAGCAGCAAATAGGTACGGGATGTAACTCGAGGGGTTGTGGCCTCGCCGTCCCGGTGTGTAGTGTGTGATGTGGTTTCAGCCCTAACCGAAGATCAGTCTATGAGCTCTGAGCTTGCTCCGTAGGGTAAAAGGCTGGCTGGGTAACCAGCAGGCGACCACGACAGTGAATTACACAACTGAAACATGAAAAAGAAATTGGAAGACTAATATCAAAATGGATGGAAGACTTTTGTGCAATAGAGAAAAAGAGACAGTAATTTGAAATAAATCAAACTGGAAGAAGGTAATAAGTGAAGTACCACAATGATGTGTCCTGGGACCAGTTACGTTTGCAGTAGTACAGGTAACCTCTTTTTACACAAGTTTCTTTTGTGCATTTTTTTCATTTACATGAGGTACAAATGCCAAACAAATTGTTAATTTATGTTATTTACACTTATAGCTATATTTCATTGAGTGGCCAACAAATGTCACATACGAGTTCCTATATACACAGTGGAGACTCAATACTTGAACAGCTCCATAGTCAAACTTTTCAATACTTAAACACAAAAGTCCAATTTAATACTAAAAAATAATCTACTATTTGAATGTCCACACAGGCTTCCTCCCAGCCGCCACCGCCACTGCCCATCCCCCGGCATCCACAAAGATTTGTGGCGGTATTCCGGGTATATTGAGGTATTTTCTGGTATGTAAGTCATGTGTGTGTGCATGGACTTGCACGATGTTTACACTTTCATGGCTTAGCCCCCCACAACATGTGTAGTTGTACTATTTACAGAGGGGTATCTGTTATATGTGAGATGATGTGCTCCTCGGGGCATATCATCTCGCATTTAATTAAGTGTTTATGGGGATGTGGTGTGGTGTTGTGTGTGTTCCACGGTGTGAATGTGTTGTTGTGTGGGGTTACATTTATTATACACTACATTATCAGTGAACACCGCGGTACAAATAGGGAAATGTGTGGTTTAGAGAGAGGGAAGCCAGAGTCCGCGTCTTTCTTTGGGAGGCAGTGACATTGATTATTAAGCTTTGAAACCAGCCAGTTTATTAATAATGCTGCCTTGGCCATCAGACCAGACGCCATCCGCCGCAGGGTTCTCGCCCTCTGTGTGGTGTGGGTGAGTGTGTGTGAGTGAGTGCCTTTGCGGGATTCTCTCTCTCTCTCTCTCTCTCTCTCAACCTGGATGAGTGAGTGAATGGTGAGGAAAGTGGAAATGTACATAATATAGGGTGATGACAAGATGTGTATTATTAACACACTAGAATATAGATAAATAGACAAATATATACACATTTATATAGAGCCTACCACATATTATAGACCTAATGATTTCCGTATTTTCATTCATTTGAGCGATTGAATACCAAAAGTCGATGTCTAAAACTAGCAAAAGCCATCCATCCATGCCTGAGTCTCTAAAACAGCTGGTGATGGGAAAGTTTAAGCCCCGGCGGTCTCTGTTGTTGCTTCCAAAGGTAAACATTGTGGTGAACCAACTAGAACCCGTATCTCTGCTGCATATTTTTCGCCTCTACTCCTCGCCTTGATGCTTAGATGACCTTGCTAATTAGCGGAGAAGACCAAATAGGGACGTGTTGACCTGTCTGTACCGGAAAAGTCAGCCCAAACAGTCCAGAAATGCGTTTCAATTAGTTCATGTGCATGGCAGTCTGGGCGAATTGAAATGAGATGAATGAATAATGAAATGAAGGTATTATTGTTATTATTTATTTGACTTTAACACCACACCAGTCTCCAGTTGGTTTTTCCTACCCGTCATACCATCTGTTAGAGCAGCTTTCCATACTGAGTAATTTGACCCCCATATGTAACTGGCGCAAAGAAGTAGGGAATAATATTGGAAAACCGCCAATCTTAAGCTAATATTATAAGGAATTGAGTGTTAATGCTGTATATTATTATTATTTCCCCAGTGTATTGAGTGCCATGGAGTGCAAAAGTGCCAGCAAGGGTGCCAGCTGTGGGGAGGGAGGGAGGGAGGGGCACGTGGCTGGCTCACCTCCCTCCAACTCACCCACCACGCCGCCCCCTCCACCACCTCAACACAGCCTCCCCCACACCACCACTCACCCCATACAGGTAAAAAAGACTTCGTTTATTTCTTTGTTTTACGTTTATTCCTTTGTTTTATGAATAAGTCAAGTTTTGTGTCCAATTGGTACTTAAATATTTATTTTCTTCAATACTAGTACACTTTTTCCTTTTATTTTGTTATTATATTTTTGTGTATATGTATTAATTAGTGAGCCAAGTTTGAAATATTCTTTTTAGTATCAAATGGCAACAATGTATTTAAATTCTTGTATTTATTGGTTGTCCTTGTGTCTTGTGTCAGTGTGAAGTAAGTAAGTCTTAGATTCCTTCCTTTGGAGTAGTAGTTTTAATTAATCCCTTTATCTTTTATGTGAAATGTCCTGGTTCTATGTATTATTGCTGCTGTTTTACTTTTATTTGTCTAAGTTGTCTAACCTAACCTAATCTGACATCACCAAAATAGATTCTACCACTCATACAATATTATCATCACTTGTCTTATCTGGTATTTTTATTATTGCACATTTTTATTAACCTAATCTAACGTAACGTAAAGCTAGGAAAGAAATTTAATTGTATGAGAAAGAATGAGTGAGGTTTGTTGAAAGTACTGAATACAGTGAAAAGAAATGTATGTATAAGTAAGAAATTGAGTTGTACCCTCACCTAATCTAATGTAACCAATCATTACCTCACCTCACTTAACCTAATTCTTTGCACCGCACACCACACCACAGCAGTCGTCCATGGGAGAACTGCGGCGGACAGTCCCCAAAGCAGCAACGCGTGGTGGGTGGCTTTTTCCACCTCGGGGCTCGTCAAAACATTTGATGTCGGGGCGGAGAGCCTGTACCTGTTGGCGGTGAGCCCGTCTCTGTTCTAGCAGGTGGTGTCGCTGCCCAGCCAGAAGACCGACATGAACTTCCTTTCGGTGGTCCATTGATCAGATGGCGGCACTGCAACCCACTGTCAACATTGAGACGTCGCCCTTCATGCAGGTGGAGGCGTTTGTGGACCCGGTCAGTATGAACGGTGGGCCCAGGATGCCATTGACAGGTGGGTGCTGCTCCTGTGTGTCTGGATGTATGTATATATGTATGTATGTATGTGTTTAAAAAGGTTTTCAAGACAGTTTCTCATAATAAACAAGAAATATTACCAATCCATCACCAAAACCATAGAAATACCGTTAGAAACATGACTATCTTCAACCAGAGCTTTTGGAAAATAGTGATGGTGAGACAGCAAAGTGTTTTAGTATATGGGCTTAACATTCTCTGGCTGGTTATTATATTATTATTTTTTTTTATTACCGATCATTGCCTCAGTTTCATTTCCCACTATGAATATATTTTCCACCAATCACTATAATCCATACTTGCTTCCCTTCCTTTAGATATATTAAGTTTTATTTTCATTATTATTATTATTATTATTTTTTTTTTTTTTACTGACTATTGTATCACACTTTCAATTCCCACTATGAATAAACCTTTTTCCACCAGTCCCGACCCACTGACCACCTCCCCTTCTTCAGATACACCAAGCTGGCTGGCTGGCTGGGGTTTGCCGGGAACCACGAGCCACAGATGATCCTCCCCAGTGCGGTGACGGCCAGCCAAGGTGGGGGAGTGGAGGACCTGGACTTCATTTTTACACAAGACTCATAAGTAAGGGTTTGTTTTGGGGTTTTCTAAGTTATCACTTCAAAAGTGATTATGAATATGATGGATAGACTGATGCAGCAGCAGGGGGTGAGTGGTCTTCCTGGGTGGTGGTGGTGGTGGTAGTAAAGGGAGGGAGTAAAAAGTTGCAAGAGGCAGTAGTAGATGGAGGGAAAATTAGAGGTGGCTGGGGATGGGGGTTAGAGGTAGCTAGATAAATTTAAAGAGAAAATTTGTAAGGCTCACAAACAACAGAGGAATTACTATTACTTTTTTTATTTACCTCTCTCTCTCTCTAGACAGACCACGTCTTTATTATACCTCAAAGAGTCTCCGGAGAAAGACCGCTACTAAATTCACACCCCAAAAATTATTAAAAAAAAAAAAAACAAGCATAGTGAGGGAGCCTTTAGGACTTCACACTTTCTCTAAAACAGCCAATCGGGCTAATCCCGAGATCTTCTGTGCTGGGGGGGGGGGGGGTAGTAGTGAAGAACGAGTGATAGTAGTAGTGGTCTTCCTCTTCCTCCTCGTTCCTTCTTTCTTCCTACTTTTTCTTAACCTTTCTTCCTTCCTTCCTTCTTTGTAGTGGAGACTCAGGAACATCTATGGAAAAACAGGATGGGCTGCTCCGTCAGTTCCACATCCCTGAAGGCTGGCTTGAGCTCCAGGTCCTGCTTGTCCAACTTTTCAATGCCATTTACTATCTTGTATAGAGTTATTAGATCTCCTCTCTCCCTTCTATCTTGCAGAGTTGGCAGTCCCATTTCTTTTAACCTGTCTTCATTCATTAGCTCTCTTTATTCTGGTACCATTTTTGTGGCTACTCTTTGGATCCTTTCTAATTTTCCCATTTGGTGACCATACCACAGCTGCATATTTCAGCCTCAGACATATCATACTGGTTAGAATTCATCTCATCATATCCTTATCTATATAGTGGAAAGCCACCATAATTTTGGTTACTATCCTGTACACTGATCCAAATAGTTGGCTTATGTGCCATTCTGGGCTCAGTGTATCTTGTATGACCACCCTAAGATCTTTTTCCTCCTTGATCTTAAGTATTACTTCCTGTCCCATCTTATATTCCATTATGGTCTTCTTTTGCTTTTGTCTAGCTCCATCACATGGCATTTCTCTGCATAGAAAAACAATTTCCACCTCTTACTCCATTCATAGATCTTGTCTATATCACCTTTTGTGCGTGTGTGTGTGTGTGTGTGTTTGGAACTCTTGTTGCATTTATTATAACACTAAGAAAGCTGGAGGCTGGTAGGTGAGATTATTATTTTATCAGGTTTCCTTATTTTCTCCTTTCATTCTTTCTACTACTAGAAGTCATCATCATCATCAGGAGGAGGTGCAGCAGCTGCCCTCATTCTTGATCCCTTCAGTTTAGTACCACCATTAGCCATGGCCACTGCCATACTTCCTCCAGGAACTGTTCCTGAAGGCCCTAGAGTCCCACCAGCCACCCCTAGACCTCCACCAGCAGGTCCTGCCGCTCCAGCCTCCTGAACTCCTACTAATTCAAGGTCAGCAGCATCTAGGTCAGAATCACCAACCCCATCAAGGTTAAGGTCAGTGTCAGAGTCCAGGGATTCTGAGTCAAGATCACCTCCAGTCATGTTGCCAAAGACACGTCGATCTCCTGTGGGTGAAATGTGAGTCAGACAGGTACAACGGAATGAGATGGAGGTTGAAATTGCTCATACTAATAAGGGATGGTTACTATTTAAAAGTTAAGTTACCAAAGAAACATACAAGAAGAATATTTTGCAAATGGAAGTTGTTCAGAAGTGACTTCAAAATCCATACGATACATTATAACTTTTTTTCTGCCCTAAGTAACTCTAAGCTATTCTTTTCTTCTAACATCTTTGATGATCAGTCTGCCTGTGAGGGTAAAGGCAGTTCTCTCTCTCTCTCTCTCTCTCTCTCCACACACACACACACACGTACATGCTACCTAAGTTTTGATTTTCACACAGCATTAGTGTTTTGTTGCTTAGAGATTTAGCAAGAGATCACTGTATACTATTTATCATTATTATTTGTTAGAAAATTACCTTGATTTTGCATAAAATAGCATGTTGATTAATTCCTATACTGACAATTTCCAGGTCTGGAGCAGATTAATTGGATTTCCATTATTCTAAATGGTTAAATTTTGTTTCAAGGTAGATCTAATAGAGAAAGAAAACAACAACACTGGGTAATGTTGCACTGGTGAGTAAGGAACAACAGAAGACATGAGTACAGTTACCAGATGTTAATGATCGTTGGTACATGGTTAATGTCTGGCAACTGTACTCATGTATTATCTTTTGTTCCTTACCAGTCAATGCCACATTAAATAATGCTTTTTGTGCAATCAATACTCTTTCTGTAGTTTTCCTTCATGGCTACATTTACCTGTAACTGTTTATTTTTTCACGTATTTTAGTTGTTAATGCCACTGAACACCCACCCACATCAAATGTAAATATACTTATAATTTCTTTTCTCTTTTTCTGCTTTTAATAAGTGTGTTTCCCAGTTTTTTTCTTTACAAGAGCATTCTTTGCTGAAATTGCAACACAACTAACAATTCAAAGTACACATTATGAGCTAAGAGAAAGTTAGGAGAAAAAATCAGCTTTTTAACAAGCTGGAAGGCTACTTATTCTTCAGTGTTTTCAATACTATGAATTTTTCAATCCACGAGTGTAGCGCAAAAAAGCGACCATAAAACTTGCGTGACACTTAATCAAAGCACATTCACTAATCATAATGAAATGATGTAGGATGAATTTTAGGAGACAGTGAACAAAAAGGAAACTCCCCTCTCCATTGTCTGATAAGGTGAGATGATGGTGTAAGGTGTATGAATAGAACAGGCTAACCAGCTATGACCACCAAACACCTAAAAAATGAGATGGTTCACACTTACATGAATGATCATGCTCAGTCAAGTGTTAGATAAATACAATACATACAACCTCTAGAAATGGATTGTGTACGAAAAATGGTGTTCCACTGTATTTCATTGCTAACGTCTTTATATTTTTCTTATACTCATCCTCTAGATATTGATAACTAATAAGAACTCTCACATAGAAACTTAAGTTGCTGTATGAACCTTCCTTTCCTCTTTATGCATCATATTCTCTGTCATTTAAACTACTTAGGGTAAGGGTAAGCAGTCATGTGGATAGAAAAAGAAAAAAATGTATGTTCTACCACATGAAGTACTGAGTTATGAGTGCAGGAGAAAGATCCAAAAGTACGTATAGTGAACACCAGTTTGATCACCGATGATAACTACGAAGGTGAGAACAGATTGTGTAGCACAGAAAGTTTAAACAACAAATAATTACTGATTATGTGATTAACCAGTAATGTTATTCAAATGAGTGCTTAATTTTTCACTAATTTTGCATACTGCTGTAGCTGGTTTTACATGAAAGGCAAAATAATGAGTAAAATTTAAGTGTGCATCAGTTAGGAATGAAGGAATCCACAGTGCAGTACACTGAATCCTAGGATGGCTGACCTGATAACCTCTAGACAGGTACTGAAGTAACCTCCCCTGCAATCGTCCTTGTGACTACACAAACTCGTCATCTGAGCATGAACAACAATAATGAGTTGTTGTCTTTCAAATATGAGGCAACACTAACTCCATTGTAATAAACAGGGGTTAGAAGGCAAAAAGTATGTAATGCAGGCAGACAGCAGTATAGGCTCACACTCAATTACACCAAGGAGGAAACAAATACTGCTGAGCTGTATGCAAACCTGAGCAATACATTTTCTTTTTAGTCTATGTACTTTTTATGTAAAAGGGAGGCGGCCTAGGGCAATAAAAATGAAATAAAAAAGCCCACCGAAGTGCCGGTCCCTTGCAATAGCCAAAAGAATGGGATAAGTGTCTTGATACCTCCCTCTTGAAAGAGTTCAAGTCATACGCAGATGGAAATGCAAAAGCAGGGAGAGAGTTCCAGAGTTTACCAAAGAAAGGGAAGAAAGACTGAGAATACTGGTTAACTCTTGCATTTGAGAGGTAGACAGAATAGAGGTGAGAGGAAGAGGCAAGTCTTGTGCAACGAGGCTGTGGGAGCAGGGGAGGCATGCAGTTAGCAAGATCAGAGCAGTTAGCATGAAAATAGGAGTAAAAGAGAGCAAGAGAGACAACATTGCAGTGATGAGAAAGAGGCTGAAGACAGTCAGTCAGAGCAGAGGAGTTGATAAGAGATGTTTATGGTATTCAAATATGCAAATGAAAAAAGAAAACAAGGAAAAAAGGAGAAAGATGTATCAGACTTTCATCACCAAGGAAGCCTTAAGTTATGAAATATAGTAAGAAATAAAACAAAAGCAGAGCAGAAAACTTTTCCAAATAGAGGAAAAATACATTCCCATGGGATGTATTATACAAACAATATGCATAGATTTAGAAGAGTATGATGCAGCTTGATATCAGAAAGAATTACATTACAAGCTTGACTCAATCCTGTAAAAAAAAATGATAATAATTACAACTAGATAAATAATAGGCAAATGCAGACACACTGTAACCATCACGACCATATCTTTCTTACTGCCTACCTTTCCCAGCACTCTTTTTGGCTTGCTTTTCTACTATCTTTTCCTTCATGTTTTTTAGCAGTTCCTCATCATCATCATCGTCGTCATCATCGTCATCATCATCATCCTCCGAGTCATCAGAATCCTCTGCAGCACTGCCCAACCTGTGCTCCTCCGTCCTCAGCCTTTCCAACATTCTGATTGTGGCCGACTGTTAAAAGAATGAAGCATAAAAAATGGATAAGAAAGTACAGTTCATAAATATATGTAAAGCTGTTTTAAAATAGCTTCACTAACTGCAGTCTTTATCCCCAAATCACCTTATTATGACATCGTAATTCTAAAAGCCTTCAATGATGTTTGGTTGCACCAGTCTCATTCATCTAAGAGTAACTCAAGCTCTATATTACCCAGTTACTTCTTTGAATAGCTCCAAATCTCTGTGATTCCTTTTGACTATCTTTACTTGTATCTCATCACATGACTCATGTTATTTTTTTCATAAGATTTGCGGAGGCTGTTCTCACTTCTGATCAAGGTATGTATTTCATTGGTTATCTTGTTTTTCTATGCTGATAACCTATCCATCATAATTATCCATAGATCTTTCTCTTCTGCTGATTGTCTTATTCTTTCATTAGCTGAGTAATTTCCTGTAATTCTTTTGTTGCTCTTTCCAAATTCCATAACAGTCAACTTTTTTGTATTGAATTTTGTTTGCGCTTTAGCACCCCAATCATCTAATTTCTCAAAACCTTGTGGGTCATCACAGTATTCTTGGTTTGTCATTCAACTTTTTTTTTTTTTTGGGGTGCCATTCGTAGACTTAGGTATGTAACCTTTTATACCTTAGACTATATCATTCACATATATATATACTGCAAACAAAATTAGTACCAGGACAAATTCTTGTAGAACTCCACTTATTGCCTTTTTCCAGTTTAAATAGTTATTCCAAATTAGTCCTTATTTCTTATTTCTTTGTCTGCTAACTGGTTACTGCATTCCTTTGTAATCCAGTTTGATACTATGTCAGGACTTGAAGCTATCCTCATATCTCTTCCATTACTTTTCCTTACTTCTACTGCCACACAGACACACATTGTCATAATTCTGTCTTCAAGTAAATACTGCAGAAGATATATCTATACACAAACTAATCATCCCAACAACCAGAAGCAAAAGAATCTAAGTATCAAAATGAATAAATCCTTCCCGTAACTTTGCCCTGAGCACTAGTGCCAATACAAAACAAAGATATCTATTCAAAATTTTTCCAGCCACTCAACTCTAGCCTCTCAGTTCCTTTACTTACCTCTCTTTCAGCCATCTTTTCTTGCTCATGGCGATCATAGTCGTCAAGTTGGTTCTCTAAGTATGAAAGGCTGATGAACTTCTGTACAAAGGATTCATACTGTCGCCTAAGGTCCTGCTCAAGTTTCTCATATTCATCCATGAATGCTGGCCTGATGAACCACAGGGAAAAAGTAAGATCTTGTAAGTTTAGTGTGATATGTTTTATAGTATTATCCTGCTAAATAGCATGTCTATTATGTTTAGAAAATCCTTTCACCAGTTTTGCTACATTTTAAAAATTTTGTTTTGAGACTAAAAAAAGCAAACTTATTTATTTATTTTTTTTTTTTTTTTCATGAAAACATAAAATTTCTCAATATGCAATTTCATAGTTTTCATGTTATCAATGAAGAGTGGTAATCTACTGAACTTTATCTTACACATAATTCTACATGTGAATATCCCAAAATTTCAAAATATATAACATGGATATCCAACTACTTGGTACATGAATTTGATCTCACTGTCTACTGCTTAACTCTTAGACCCATTTCACTTGAGGACATTGTTGTCTGGTACCAGTGTCCCCCAGTGTGAAAAGATCAGGTAACTGCAAGCAACCAGTGACTGATATGGACTCTTAGCATCCCTTCTTGTGCTTGTCAGTCAAAAGAATGACATTAAAGGAAGAACTAATCTTTGTTTTACTGACCAGATATGAAAGGGAAAGCCATAAAAATTGCATGTATTGATATAGTAGGGGAAAAACAAAACAAAAAAATAAGAATGTATGCATACTTGACTACCTTATTTTCTTTCCAGCTTGAAAATAAGCCTAATCTGACATGTGTGGCCTAAAAGTGGTCAGTCTGGTAACCATCAAAATATGGCTGAAGAATAAAAAGTCGGCAGCAGTATTGCCACTCAGTGGCTTCATATGAAAACTCCTAGTTACATCAATGCCCAAAAGTGAGCAGCTGTAACTAACTGTCAATGTTGGGAACGTTGCCACAGCGTGACACTGTTCAAGCCAGTGACAAAAACCAGGCAACCACAGTGGCCTTTTGTGAAAGGTTCCATTGAAAATGGTGTTGCACTCTCCAATGTTTCTGACACTGGGAGTTACTGCAAATCACTGTTGGGAAATGCTTTCGATAGGAATTTTGATATAAAATCTACAGTTGCCATTTGTCTGATAGAAGCTCCAATACCCTGCTGATACCAGATGTAACACAATGTGTGGATCTAGAGAATTACATAATCATTTTAGGAGATGATCTGCATTATCATGTTTTCAATTTGGAGAACTTTTCAACAGGTTGGAAGCTTTTTTTATAAAGTACATTGCTACATGCTCCCACCACAGACTGGTTAAACAAAAAGTACACATACGATAAATAATCCTCACACACCTGACTTTCTTCAAAGTGAGTAATCGTTTCTGTCCTCGATCAAGTCCTGTCTTCTTCTTCTCAATTTTGGCCTGCAGGTTCGCATAGTCAGAGTCTACATTCTCAATGGATACCTGGTTGCGCTTCAACTCTTCATCACATGCATGTATGGCCTCCTGCATCCCTGACTCCACTTCTGTCAACTCTAGCTGTCTGTTAATGATGGCTGTACGAGTTTCCTGGAAAATTACATCCCATGTAGTTGAGAGAGAGAGAGAGAGAGAACAATATATGACTCCTTACACACATGCACCTATAGTCCACAGGGTATATATATATATATATATATATATATATATATATATATATATATATATATATATATATATATATATATATATATATATATATATATATATAACATAGTGTGTTTCTCTCCTAAGACAAAGACACAAATGAATTATCACAATGATTAAACCTAAAACAGAAATATGTAGTTGTGCTCCTTGGAAAAAGTGCACTATACAAGAGTTAAAAAAACCTAACTTATAAGAAATCCTATGACCACAATGTGAGAAAAGAGGGAACAACTGCAATGTGTAAATTAATGAGTAAATGGAAAGGATCTATTATTGTACAACCAGGGTGACCAGATATTCAACCGGACATTGCACAAAACAAGAAAAATTAAGTATTTGAGCAGCCAAATATCATTGGCACATCAGCTGCAAGGAAGAAGGTATTAGTAAATGCAATGAAAGTTAATGGGGCAAGAGTGGATCTCTATACCTAAGAATATGTGGAACAAATAAGTAAGACATGGTAACGCACCTTCAAATCTACTTCCCTCCATAGCAAGTCATAAAGGGTAGCACCTCGGCTTGTAATCTCTGATGCCAGGGATCGAATATGCTTCAGTTCTGTAATCTATAATCAAACAAAAATTGCAATTTAAGTCAACTCTGCATGATACCACCTCCTTTTCTTGTATACTAATCTTTCAGTTATTTTCTTATTCTCTATACATTTTTCAGATCACAGCACTACACAAACTTCCAGTCTCTATCAACTAAGAGAGACTTGCTTTCTGTAACAAAGACAAGACCTGAACCCTCAAGAAGCAGTGAGCTGTGCTGTGAAGTGACAAAAATTTTTCAGTGATGGCTAATGGTCCAGGTCATGTGTACTGATGCCCTGGTAGTGATCCCTAAACCCCTATTACACTTCACCAGCTGTCAAGCTTCCTGATTCAATGATGGTGTAAGGCTGTTTCACACAATGCAAGAAAGTAAGTTGCAACATTTCCAATGATTAGCACTGTACACAGATTAACATACTATCATATATACATATCCTTATTTGTTACTATAGTCATTGTTACTCTTTGGACATTTACATGAACTGATAAAGTCACCATTGTCTTACCTTGTTAGAGACATCAAAGTTGAAGGTAGTTTGTGAATGTTCCTCATGCAAGTTCTGGCCATCATTGTTCTGAATGGCAGCATACAAAATGCTGAGGCCCTTAAGAATCTCCTGTACTGCATAGCCATCACTTTGGTACAGTCGTTTTGTGTTGAGACGAACATGAGCTTTTGCTGCCTTGAATCGCCAATTATTCCAGTAGAAACAAGTAAAGAAAAATAGTAAGTTATGTCAAAAAGCAGTCAATTAATAATTAAGTTACAATGTACTTTCCTATTAATGTTTCTAAAACACATTCTATTCTTTCACTCTTCTTCCACTTCACTGCCTTCATTATCTGGCCTTTTCCTATTACAAACTCCTTTTCTCTTTCTATTTCATAAGAAGATACAGTATTGGCACTTAAGTTGTGATACTGAAAAGTAGAAATGGTGGAATGAAAGGCCACATCACAATATTCATTATTACTGTTTTTTATCAAATATAAAATATAGGTATACTTTCTTTTATTAAGTATTAAATGCATTAGTAAATACATGTACACTCACATCTGCTAGTTCCTTCCCTTCCTCGTAGCTAGAGTAACAGCCAGCCAGTGAATAATGGGAGCTCACTTGAACAATGGGAGTGTTGAATGAAGGGAAAGAGGGATAGAAGAGTCCATGGGTTGTGGTATAAAGAAGGGATGGCTTTTTTCAAACAAGTGTCCATACTGACTGGCTGCAAATCCAAGTACTACAAAGGTAAGGAGGAACTACATAGTGGGTGTAAGTATAAGTAAGGCTCTCCTTTACTTAACAACACTATAGCATGTTCAGGAGTGCTTTTAAGGGCCACAAGACTATAGGAGCTAATACTAGGTGAGTATACCAATCATTCCTAGATTTTGAAGTTACTGGCGTATCTGATACCTAATTCCTGTGAATGTTGATAGGTAAATATATATATATATATATATATATATATATATATATATATATATATATATATATATATATATATATATATATATATATATATATTGTCTTATTCCTGTTTTACATTCACTCACATTTACAAAAAAAAAAAAAAAAATTTAGCTTTCATAGCTTATTCAATATAGCATACCATAAACTGAGCAACAGATCTGATGAAAATAACTCTATCTTGCTCTGTATCAATATCTGTTGGAAGATCAGCCTTTGGATCAAATCTGTGCACCAGCCAAGCCAAGATCTCTGCCACGAGAGGAAAATTTGGAGAGCGAAAGTTTTCTACAGAGATGAGACGCTTGAAGCCCAATGCACGGAGCATCTCCGTGCAGTCTGTAACAATTGCAGGAACATATTTTACAGTAAAAGTTAATTAATCATAGAAAACAGAGTTTTTGGAGGCAACAAGCCATAACAGACAAAATTTTTCTATTCCAAAAAAGTGTGGCTAAATTTGACAAAATTGGAATGAAATCACTAAAACATTGATAAAATTTCATTTAAAATAACTAAACCTAAACCTTAATCAAACCAAACCTAACCTACCCTAGCGGTCCATCCTCCTTCAACCAACCCCACCCCCCTACAATCAGTTACATGTACAAATCCATAATAGACTGCTAATTTGAAGTAACTTAATTCAACCCTGAATCAAACCTCTCTTAACTTTAGCAAAACGGATGGTGTTGGAGAGTTCCACCCCCTCTTGACCTTTCCATCCCCATGATTAGTTACAAATCTACAACAGAATGCTAGAGGCTACAAGAATAGTACTTATAGACCCTTCATGACCTAAGTCACTGTGATATCAAAATGGTGTTAAAGTAAAATAATGCCAAAAACTTTTTATCATTATTATTATTATTATTATTATTATTATTATTATCATTATTATTACCAAGTTTTTATCAAAGTGATCAGTGATTCTGCACTGATGACTTCAGCAAAGGTATCTAAGTAGTGTTCAACTACAGACAAACGGTGGCACTGCCCTTGGATAATATACAAATAACCCTAACCTCATTTCCCGAGGTTAATGCTTGCACGTAAATTTTCTTAATTTTCCCACATACAATTGACTTACTTCTTAGTTCTCTGTAAGACATATTGCCGCCGCCTTCACAAGTTGTTGTTAGGGCAGCAAATATTTAGTAACTTTTCTCTGATGGAGTCCTACGAGATTGAACACTGTGAGCCTAGAAATGTAGGCAGCATTACCACTCACTGGCATGTGTTTGTATTCCGTCGCCATGGCAGCGAACTGTTGATTTTGATCTTGACACTACAGTTAGTGTAACACAGCTCGGGATTGTTCCAGTCTTTGGATGGGCAACTCCTGTAGAAGGGCAAACAAAATAGAGACAGAAAACAGAAAAAAAGAGAGCAGTATCCTGTGCACCAATTATCCATACATCTAGCGCGGCACATTTTCTCCAAAAACTCCTTTACAGCCTCACTCATCCTTTCATTCGTCTCTCTACAGCGACAGGCTCAGCAACAACACCATCCATTCCCTTCCTGTTTTCTCCATTCTTTTATCCCTATTATGCCCTAACTTAATCAGAAACTCTTGCATCATCTCCCATCTGTCTCCCTCATACCTCTTACACTCTAACATCACATGCTCCACCGACTCATCTTGGCACACTTTGCTGCAGGACTCAGACCATCAGATTCTGTAGTTTCTTGCATTTACATTCATACACTCTGCCCTAGCTCGGAAGAGATAATCACCCAGACTACTATATCATACCACCTTTCATACATCAGTGCTTCTTTTTCCTTGTATCATTCCAGGGGGCTCTTTCGTTTCATATCATTCTTCGATAAATTCACTTGCTTCACCTCGCTGTCCATCTCATTCTTTCACTTCCTCACATCCCATTCAGCTCTCACTCTGCCTCCTCTTGTTACGATCCATTCACGTTCATCTTGATTTCTCCAAGCCATTCTCGTCCTTCACACAATTTATAATCGACTCTGTCATTCTCATGCATCTCTTCCTCCACTTATTTCCAATTTCATTTTACAGATCCACCTTTCTTGCTATTCATTTATCATCCAGAGTACCAGAGTGTTGCTTTTACTAGTCTTTCCCTAAAGGTACTTCACCCCATATCGCCTCTCAGCGCTTCTGTGTACCTTGGTGCATTCAGTGCCATCCTAGTTAATCTATTCTGCCCCACTTCTAAAACTTGTCAATCTTACTTCCCTTCCATACAATTACATCCATACCACACATTATACTAGATACAGCCACGCTTTTTCACGCTTCTCTCAGCACATAATTACTTGCTCTCATTCTTGCTTCACTCCTCAATCGTCCTTCCTATTGGCTCAGCAGATTATCTTTCTATACCTTGCTTTTTTACGCCCATTTGGTCTCACCCACATCTTCAAGTAGTTATATTCCTTCACCTGCTTCAACTCATTCTCTGCAATTCTCTCCAATTCTCCATACCACATTACTTTCATCCCCTGACCTATTCACATCATTATTTTACTTTTCCTCCTACAAAACTTAACTCCAAAGTCTCTTCCATATCTATCCACAACATCCAACAAACTTCGCAACTCATCTGCTGACTCACTCATCATGACCACTGCATCATCTGCATAAAGAAGCACACATATCTTGTCATTTCCCACACTTACTCCTGTATTAATTCTTCTAATTCTGGCTGCTAACTCCTCTGTATACAAGCTGAAAAGGATTGGTGGCAATATACAAGCTAGGAAATACTATCAGATGGTGAGTGGTGAATTGTTTGTCTCGTTCATCATTGCGTTCTTTTAATGTCAATATATGGTGTTACGTAATTCAAAGTAATTTGCTTATCTATTTATTAATTATATTATTTATTTATTGGTTTATTCATTTTATTCAGATATTAATCTGATAAGGATTAATAGCAAGGCATATGCATATTTATCTATGCATAAAAGCCCACCATTTCGCAAGACACACACATCATATTTTTTAACTCTCTCTCTCTCTCTCTCTCTCTCTCTCTCTCTCTCTCTCTCTCTCTCTCTCTC
>CM035194.1:13953311-13966003 GCA_020233015.1 Callinectes sapidus
CTCTCTCTCTCACACACACACACACACACACACACACACACACACACACACACACACACACACACACACACCTAACCAAAACACACATGCCTGAGATACCTGCCTAGCTTTCTGAATAAGTAATCGGATAAAGCTCATATGATTTTTTTTCACCTCCATTAAGTGAGCAGAGGTGAAGGGTGAGGGAAGGGAATCGACCCCTGACCACTCACCCACCTGACGAGCCGGTTACCAGTGTACGCTTTATAGATAAGGCGAGGAAAACAGTCATGATAAAGAAGACGAATGCGTAATAGGGAAACTGGTCAACAAAATAGGCTTATCATATTGTCTCTCTCTCTCTCTCTCTCTCTCTCTCTCTCTCTCTCTCTCTCTCTCTCTCTCTCTCTCTCTCTCTCTGTGTGTGTGTATTGTTGTCTTGTTTGCTTCTCTTATCCCTTTTTAAACTTATCTCCGTTTTCTCTTTTCCTTCTTCTTTATTGCAAATTATTCTTTCATCCTTTAATTCGTCTATTCACTTTTATTTACTTCTGTCTCTTCTTTTACTTTCTTGACTTTTTATACTACAATCACCCCCCCGTCCATTCTCTCTCTCTCTCTCTCTCTCTCTCTCTCTCTCTCTCTCTCTCTCTCTCTCTCTCTCTCTCTCTCTCTCTCTCTCTCTCTCTCTCTCGCTCTCTGATGCACATCTCTACATCACTAGAGCGCATGGCAGCTTCTGACGGCGCTGGAGGAGGAGGAGGCGGGGGTGGCAAGGAGTCCGGAGAGGGAGGTACTGGATTGGTGCTTCCGCCCACCACGCCCTCTGATCCTGGCACGCCGCCCACCACCAGGACCCAACACGCCCCTGGGTAAGTCAAGTAGCGGGAGACTCGTTGTTTTTCTGCTGGGTTGTGTTGATGCGGTGTAGAAAATATATTTTATATTTGTTATTGCTACTGCTACTACTACTACTACTACTACTACTACTACTACTACTGCTACTGCTACTGTTACTGCTACTACTACTACTACTACTACTACTACCTGTGTGTGTGTGTTTGCGTGAGAGAGAGAGAGAGAGAGAGAGAGAGAGAGAGAGAGAGAGAGAGAGAGAGAGAGAGAGAAAACCCATGGGTCTTATTATAATCCCTCCTTTATGTTTTCTTTTCCCTTCCTTGACGTATATAGTATGATTTATGACCTATAATCCATGTCATAACCTTATTATGTTGTATTTTTCACCATAAATCGCGATAAACCTGAATATTAACTACACGCGTTTTAGGTTTGTTGTTGCTGATGCTGTTGTTGGTGCTGGTTTTTTTTCTTCATCATTGGCGCTGTTGTTATTGTTTTCTCAGCCCGGACCTTCACAGCAACACGCCACGACTTAAATCACAAATACAGACAGGACGGTGAAAACAATCCCCTCCCCCGCCCCCCTCCCCTCTCATACACACACACAAGCTCTCTTTCATTATCCTAACCTGACCCTCATTAAATTGTACTCCAGGAGACACACGGTGCACCTTTACCCTTCATTCACCTGTCCGGGAGATTGCACAGATTATGAGGGAATCCATAGCTCATTATTTTTACCCCTGAAGCCATTTTTAGGGGAACTGAATGTGGGCGGTGGAGGTAGAGTAAGGTAGGTTTGATTAGGTGTGTGTTTAGTCACTGGGGAGACTGAGTAAGGTTAATCAAGGTGACCCGCTCCTACGGAATATATATACAGCTAGGCTCTCTGTGTCTGTCATCACCCTTATACTCATTTGTCTTACTTCTGCACAGACTGAGTAAGGTTGTATTAAGATGAGGTTGGGTGAGGTTGATGAAGGTTACGTTCAGTTCAGAATCGAGTTAAGTGCAAGTAAAGTGATGTTAAGATTGAGTAAGATTGAAAGGGGTATGGTGAAATAAGATTGAGTAAGAAGAAAGAGAAAAATATCTTTCCTTCGTTTTTGTAAGATTGAGGTTGAGTAAGGTTGAAAAGATGCTGGGTTAAGGAAAGGTTAGATTGGGACGTTTAAGCTAAGTAAGGATGAGATAAAGCCGTTTAATATCAGGTTGAATACGGTTAGATAAACGCGAATGAAATAAAGTTGAGGTCATAGAGAAGAGTAACTTGACGTGAGGTTAAGTTGAACAGGATTCAGCTGATTAAGTTAAGATTTAGTTAAGTAATGACTAATGTTAAGTAAGATAAAGTAAAGAGTTAAGTATGGTTAATCAAGGCTAAATTAAGGTTGAGGTATGGTGAATAAAGTAAGGATGATGATGTTGACTCATAAATAGTAATTGAGAGTGAATTTACAGTACTGGAACATATTTTTTACCACAGATTTTGGGCATGATTAAACGATTTTATTGACGTTAGGGAAAGTCTATGGAGGTCATAAGATTGATGGCCAGAGTCTGTACTGTTTTAATCCCTACTTGAGTCTCAGAAAGTGTATAAAATCGACAAACAATAAGCAGAATAAACATAAAAACATGTCCCAGTACTGAAACTCCGAGAAACTCCGAGTAAGGTTGAGTAGATGTAGAATGACGGCTATATACGAAAGATCCGGCATAAGGTTAAGTAAGGTTAGCTAAGGTTGGGCGCGCCTTGAC
Organism: Callinectes sapidus; assembly: GCA_020233015.1. Lineage (NCBI taxonomy): Eukaryota > Metazoa > Arthropoda > Malacostraca > Decapoda > Portunidae > Callinectes > Callinectes sapidus. The sequence continues at coordinate 13,955,913 of CM035194.1, forward strand.
AACTAGGAACTGTTTAGATAAGACTAAGACTACCTCTCACGCAGCACAACATTCCATAGAAATAAATATAAAAACCAACTCTATGATTCGCTGCATATTTGTCTTACTACTGTGCGCGCGCGGACGAGCATATGAAAGTAAATGCATGCTCGCTTAATCAAATAATTGTTTCCACGTACATAAATTCCTCATCTCTCCACACAAGAATCCGGTTCCCAACAGATGCCAAAACCTGTTCGTGGAATGTACACAAAGAGAATTTCCGCTTTCATCATGTTTTCCTATTATATAAACTGAGTGCTGTTAGATTTAACCGATAAGATAACAATAATAAACTCGGGGGTTTTAACACTTTGCTTATCTTGAGAGAAGGCGAGGTAGTAGATGTATTAGCACGCCATTACCTCGTCCAATATACTGCGTGGCATGGCTAATGTAACTGCGTCTTTGTTTAAATGTCATGAGAAGGAAAAGTGCTGCCCAGGCTGAAGAGAAGGCGTGAAGGAGGAGAGGAGAAGAGAAGGAGGCGGAGAAGGAAGAAAGGCGAATGACCCCTTCACCCGCCTTCCTCTGACCCCTCCCTTGACCCTCGTCCAGCCACGCCCCTTCCCGGCATGTCCATGTGTTCACCTGGTGTCTTATTACCTCCTCTCTTTGTTACGTATACTTGCACCGCTGCCATTACTCACCGTCATCCATTCCCTATTCGCCAGTTCTTCCTTCCTCCTCTCCGTTAGTTTCTCCTCCGTCACTGCTTCCTTCCTCTTCATCAGTGTCTCGTTTATCTCCGTCAGTGCCTCTTTCTCCTTCTGCAGTATCTCTTTCTTTATTACCTCATTCTATTCCTTCGTCAGCGCCTTCTTGTATACCTTTATTTTAGTATTTCATTCCCTTCTTTTTCAGTGCTTAGCCATGCGCCTTCACCAGTCTCCCCTTTCCATTCTTTAAGTACTACCTTCTTCCCTTTCATCAGTGCTTTTTTTTCATCTTCCCCTCCGTCGGTTATTTTCTTCCTCTCCATTATTTTGTTCCCTACCGGTCTGCCTCTTTCTTATTCTCCATCAATCTCTACCTCCGTTAGGTTATGTCTCTCTTTACCTCCTCCAGTATCTCTTCTTCTCCATCCATCAATACCATCCTCACCTTCATTTATTCGTCTATGCCACACAGGAGGCGAGTGTCCGCTGCCTCCAGTACAGCCTCGGGTGCTTCCTTGGCCTCCCTACTCGCCAAGCTTCACCATCCACCCTCCTCAAGCCTCTCTCTGGAAGGCAAGCTGAGGATACGCGCCACGCTGTGAGTTTACTATGTGTGTGTGTAGGGGGGAAGGGGATGAATGTCTTGGCAGGTTTGCTGACTGACAAATGATAGTGAAGTATAGGCAGTTGATATGGGTGATATAGGTGGTGAGGGGAGGGTATCGTTGAGTGGAGGTGACGGGGTTACTGATTGGAAAGGGATCACAAGTACAGGAGCGGCTGCCTGGGGTGGTAAAGAGAGGTATCATGGCGTGCTGACGAGTCCGGTGAGGTGAAGGAATGATAAAAGTACAAGGACGATTAAGAAGTGATGAAGATCGGAGTGTGAAGCTATTGTGGTAGGAATTAAAGGGCAAGAAAGGATGTGGCGGGATGTTAGTGGTGGAAAGGATGTAAAAGAGCCTAATTGAATGGATAAAAGCATTGTTAGGCTATCAATTAGGATAGTGGTCATAATCAGAAGTCTATTAATCTATCGCTCTTATTTCCATAACTTGTGAATCAGTGAGTGAGGGAAAAGGAAACTACAAAACAAGTATCCTCAGAGGCCACCTCTTGCTCTTGATATTCAGAAACATTAATCAAAGTTTGCCTTGTGTACATCCTTAAGAAGGATACCAAAAACCCACTATGAATGACTATGTTTTCAAAGAAGCATATAATTCAAAGCACTATTGAAAGACAAAACACCCAGCGACTGGAATTAGTCCCTTAGATTTGACGGATGATGGAACAGGTTGATATGGAAGAGTGATGCTCTTCGAAGATGGATGTGAGACGTAGAGACGGAGAGAGAAGCAAACTGGGGAGCCCAACCATCTGAGTTGTGGTGGATCTGGCCAAAGATGGCAGTGACGGCGCCTCGGACAGGAGAAGGGTTTAGAGGTGTGGTAACCAACGACGATAACGAGATAACGAGCCGGCGTAGGGAACAAGGAGCCAGTAAGGCGTAGGAACCCATCATGCAGGATATAGAATAACGAGGACTAACAGGTCGTGGGATAACGAAAAGTAGCAAAGCGTATAACTGTTTTGACTTTGTGTTTCATGCTTTCCTTCACCCTTTTCAGATCCATATTTTTAACTAATTCTGAATGAACTTATATCGGTTGTCTTCGTCAGTTTTTGTTTAAGGTAATCGAATTTTTCATCTCGTAATGCCAATAAAATCGTGTAATCACAGCGCCAAAACTCGTGGTAAGAATGTGTCTCAGTACTGAAGGGATTAAGAGTATAAATGCGAATGCGAGTATGTCCTGCGATTTGCACAAGATCGGAGGACTCAAGACTGAGGGGAAACACAAAATCCGTAGGTAGTAAGCCTGACTTGACTGATTTCCGAACTTCTAATTAAGTTAACAAATCTTGAAAGGAGCGATAATGTTGGCACAGGAACAAAAACTACAATAGCTGCGCAGGATATGGTGCAAATTTATGTGGTTGTGTTGTCAGGGATTGCGGAAGTGACGTGTTGGGGTGCCGGTTCTCTCCTGATGGGGCGCTGGTGGGTGCGGCACTCAGATCCGGGCAAGTCAAGCTCTTCACCATGGCCGGCACGCTTTCCCACACATTGCAGGTAAGACAGGACAATCGCGCCTCTAATAAAGGCAGGATTTGTTCACGTGTAGCACGGAAGCACACTTGGTTTGCTGTACCATGGTGTACGTATTTCATGCAAGACACACACACACACACACACACACACACACACACACACACACACACATACACACACACACACATACACACACACACACACACACACACACACACACACACACACACACACACACACTATTGTTTTGTGTTCTTCCTTCCCATCAGGTTCCTGGCGAAGCCCAACGCGCCAACACCGCCGCTACCTCTGTCGTGTGGGTGCCCGGAGCCCAGGCTCAGGCACTCATCACCACATGTGAGTGCTGGCTGTCCCTTGATTAATATAGGTACACTTAAATAGAGAGCTGATCCATATCTCTTAAATTCAGGAGCGTTCCTTTTCACTTGAATTCAGGAATATTTCTTTTCTTGTGAATGGAAGTGTTCCTTTCCTTTTAAACTCAAGAATGTTCATTTCTACTTAGAGTCTCATTTATATTCCTTTATATACTATGTACGTGTACAATGGAGAGTGTTCCTTTTCTATTGCATTCAAAATTGTTCTTTCTTATTTTCTATATTCAAGATTGTTCCGTTTCATTAAAATCAGTGTTCCTTTTCAATCACGTTCAAGAATATCATTTTGAACTTAAATTCAAAAGTTTTTTTTTTCATCACTGAAATTCGGGAGTGTTTTTTCCCCATCCAAATTTAGAATTGATTATTTCTTTATTATTATTGAATTTTTATCTCCTTTTTTGCCTGCATACTACATTTTCTTTTTTCGTTCTTGCCTCTCTGCCAGTTGTCATACTTGTACTCCTGTCTTATCACTTTCCTCATCTAACATCTGTTTGTTTGTATGTCTGTCTCTCCTTCCGTCTGCCTCTGTCTGTTTGCAGTGTTTCATGTCCCATACTCTCGTCTCGCTGTAATCTTATTTAATCTTGTCGTGATCTTGACGCATTACCGGAACCTTTGGCGCAGGGATTATTTCGGCACAGGCGCAGCGAGGGATTGCTATCATGTAATGAGGTCTTTAGGTATTTCCCGAGACATTACTTTGTTCCCAAGACTTTTGATTCGAATAATCCTTTTTCATTTGAACATTTTCACGATACTCGTTATTTTTTACATAACATTATTTAGCTCCAAAATATTTTGATTCCAATATCTCCCTGATTTAGCAACATTCGAATTGATTATTTTTTCTGCTATAAAAGATTTTTCGTGTTTCGTCTTATACATTTGTATTATTAAGGATTGTCTTCTGGATGAATGCTTGAGTTACTTCTACTCCATAGATTAAACCTCGTGTAAAAAGTATCAAAGTCTGACACGAGGCATGAAGTGAGCCCTATATCACTACATGACTTTCATGTCTACATAAAACACACACACACACACACACACACACACACACACACACACACACACACACACACACACACACACACACACACACACACACACACACGCACACAAGATGAAGTGGCAGTTGTCCTTCTTTTCAGTGTGTGTGTGTGTGTGTGTGTGTTTCTTCTATCAGTCATATAAAGATTTAATTTCTTCCACTGTCCTTGCGTGGCGTGCGGCAGACTCCGACGGACGCTTGGTGTCATGGCGCGGGCGTAGCGTGGGCGTGGAGATGGGCGGGGCTGGGATAGACGTCCGGGCGGCGGCGGTGAGCGGGCTGGAGGGACAGGTGGTGACCTTCACGAGAGACCAGGTCACCATCAGGGACGTGAACACCTTGGCGCCTGCCCTGACCTTGGATCCCGGGTGTGTGTGTGTGTGTGTGTGTGTGTGTGTGTGTGTGTGTGTGTGTGTGTGCGTGCGTGCGTGTGTGTGCGTGTGTGTGTGCTTGCCTTCGTGCGTGTGTTCTTCCGTGTAGGTGTGCGTGCGTGTAATTTTTCTCCCATTTGTTACTACTACTGCTACTGCTACTGCTACTGCTACTACTTCTACTTCTACTTCTACTTCTACTACTACTACTACTACTACTACTACTACTACTACTACTACTACTACTACTACTAATGGCAGTAAAAAATATAATGATAATTGCCACTTCCCGTTAAAAATAAAAGCAACAACAATAACAATGATACTAGTAACATTCACAACAACAACAACAACAACAACAACAACAACAACAACAGTCCCACCACCACTATTACTACCACACACTAAAACACACACTCCAAAAATAAAAAAATAAAAAATAACCTCTCCACATTCTATCAAGACAAAACAATCCACCACCACCACCACCACCACCACCACCACCTACCAACAACATTACTAATCGCTTTATGCTAATACTGGAGCACTAATATAACTATGATATAATAACTAACTTGAAGATAGAGACAATGGAATGCGGATGTTGATTAAAAAGTACATACTATTCTCTCTCTCTCTCTCTCTCTCTCTCTCTCTCTCTCTCTCTCTCTCTCTCTCTCTCTCGTCTCTCTCTCTCTCTTAGTCTGATATAAAACACCTGTCCATTCTCTTACCTTGATAATTAGTACATTCTTGCTGTGCTTGTGTGGGTTGACAGGTGGTATGTGGGGAGCATTATACCCTGTGTCTTTCAGAGTGGGCGGCCAGCTGGTGGGTCGCGGTCCACTGTGGGCGGTGTGCGGACGTGGGCGTGAGGTGATCGGGGGAGGGTGCGGCCTTACTTGGTGGGACGCGCGGACAGGGGTGGCCACCAGAAGTGTTGGGGGTGTGCAGGTGCGTGGTCCCGCCCTCGCCTCCAATACACACTCCGGCAAGGTGAGTGAGTGTGTGTGTGTGTGTGTGTGTGTGTGTGTGTGTGTGTGTGTGTGTGTGTGTGTGTGTGTGTTTGATGCTTACGTGTCTTAAGTGTCTTGTATGATTTTTAAGAGGATAATTAAGTATGTAGCTATCTTCCCGTTTTTCTTTCCATCTACCTACCTACCTATCTATCTATCTATTTATCTATCTATCTATCGATGTATCTTTCTATAATATATCTATCTATCTGTATGTCTCTCTATCTATCTATGTGTCTCCATATTTATGTATGTGCATACTATTTATATACATATTTATTTACTATTCATCTATCTATCTACTACTTTCCATTCTACCTACCCTTCTATCTACTTACTAATATATCTTTGTGTGTGTGTGTGTGTGTGTGTGTGTGTGTGTGTTTGGAGAAGGACGAGGAGCATGTGAATGAAAGTATAAACTGCGTTGCACTGTCAGATACAAATAAGAGACGAGAGAGAGGAAGTAGTGTTAGGTAATGAGGAGAGAGAAAAGATTTTATCATGAGACGGAATGAGAAGGAAAAAAAATGTGTTGCTTTGTGTCTAGTGATTTGGAGAAAGTGTTGCAGCATTAGAGGTAAGAAGGATACGTTGCTAGGTACTATGGAAGGAAAATGAATATACTAGTGAATGGTGAGTACTGTGAGAGGTGCTGTATTGACAATTTTATAGATGAAGATGATGGATGGAGATATATTATATATGCTTGTTTCCTACATGGACTGCTACGTGCAGATACGGTTGAGTCTTGTAGTTTCCTTTAGTTCAAATATATGTTTTTATTTTCTGTGCATTTTAAACCTTGATATCTGATTCTTTGCATGGTAGAGGTGATAATACATGTCAATCAAGTTTGTTAATCAAGCACTCGTATGTTAATCAAGTAATATGTCAGTTAATCAATCATTCTAGTACCAGCCAATACATCAAGTCAGTTAATCAGGCAGTCGATATGTTAGTAAAGCAATCTGTCTGCTAGTTCATCAATGACGGAAGTAATCAGTGTATGAGGCAGCCTGTGTCCCCATGGTAGGTGCTGAGCGGGAGCTGGGGAGGAGGACAGGACAGCGTGAAGGTGTGGGACTCTTCCACTGGCAAACTCACCCACGTGCTGCACTCTGAGGCAGCACACACCTCGGTATGTGTATCTCCCTTAACACACACACACACACACACACACACACACACACACACACACACACACACACACACACACACACACACACACTTTCTCAGACTCACTCGCTCATTCACTCACTCACTCACTACTCACACACACACACACACACACACACACACACACACACACACATGTACCTTTACAAATAAACATAAAATGCTCATGTTTATTATTTGAAAGAAGGTTATTTGCATCTAAAAAAAAGTCCTTCCATGCCTTTGTTTTCCCTTCAGGTGTATTGCGTGGCCTGGGTAGGGAAGGACACGGTGGTGGTGGGTGGCACGGACCCTAACCTGTTAAGACTGACCACCCTCGACAATACGGTAAGCGATAATTGACACTGAGTAAGTGAGTGAGTGATTGATTAAGTGACTGATTGAGTGACTGGTACAAGATGCTACACCAGTGGAATCATAGGGGTCCGTGGTAAGAACGGAAAGAAAGAGAGGTAGATAAGAGGAAGGTAAGTAGCTTGATATAATAATTGAAGAGAAGGAAGTGATTGAGAGAAGAGAGGAGATGGAAGAAGGGAGGATGAGAGAGAAAAGAAGTAGTTAGAGATTGATTAAAAGAATAGCTATATACACGAAAGAAAGGTTGAAACTGAATAAATAAAGGTAACATAAAGAGGAGAAGGAAAGAAGGGGGAAAGAAGATAGAAGTGAAAAATGCAGATAGAACGTAATAAAAAGACGGTGAAAAATAGAAGTATGTGAATGAAATGACAAGTAAAAAGATAGAATTAAAAACTTAAAAAAAGAAATAATTGACAAAGGAGTTAAATAGAAAAAAAAATAGTCTTAGAAAATATAAGGAAAGAAGAGTAGACAGAAGGCAGAGAAGCGTGATAGGCCATTGGGGAAAGAAAAAAAAAGAAGGGAAAAGTTACGAAAGCCGACCAGATTGTGTGGGTGGTCGGGCGTGGGCGGGGACAGTTCATGCAAAAGAAAAGAGAAAGTAAAGAAAAAATACGGTAATTGAAGACGATTCTTGAGTAAACTATCTAGTGGACAAAGATAGTGCATGAGAGAGAGAGAGAGAGAGAGAGAGAGAGAGAGAGAGAGAGAGGAGGGGAGGACGGGGGGAGGGAGGGAGGGAAAGAGATACCCTGACCCTTCAACACATAACAGCACACACACACACACACACACACACACACACACACACTCAGTCCTTTTCTTCACTCCCCCTAACAGACAGTGGGCGTGATGCGGGGTCTCCGTCAGCCGCTGTGGTGTGTGGACGCCTACGTGGCCCGCCCTCACCAGGGGACGCGGCTCGCCCTCGCCTCAGGTTCCACCCTCTACCTTCTCGATGTTCTTAAATAGCCTCGCCTTCTCACCCCTTGACCCTCGACCTTTTGACACCGCGAACCTGCTCTTGTATAGACCCAATGACGCCGTAACGTGAGGTATGCTTGTTTTGTTCTTTCTTTTGTTCTTTTTGTCTTTTTTTGTACAGTTGATTTTTTTTATGTAAGACGGGAAAGTTGGCAAAGGGTAACAAAGACAAGTGGAGTAAAATCCCATTAGTTTTCCTGTCATCTTATATATAACAGTGTTCCTCCACCTTTTTTTTTTTAGTATGTGTCGGCTTTCACCAGTACCAAACCTGTTATAATCCCCATATTTATGATAATTCCACTTTTTTTTTCCTGCAAACAAATCAATCCATGACAAAAGAAAAGAAAAAAAAGGCTCATAACCGGTTTGGAGATCATAACCCGTAGTTTAAGAACCGCTGTCTTCTAGGTTCAAAAAATTAACCAAAGGACAAGGAAAAAATGTCTTGAAACTTCCCTCTTAAATAAAGCCAAGTCATAGGAATTTGGAAATATAGAAGCAAGTAGGGAAATACAGAGTTTACCAGAATTTACCAGATATATATAGATTAAGTTATATATTCCTAATCCTTCATAGGGTAAGGACGATGTTATTAGTGTTCCCTGTCTGAAAGCTGACCTTTTGCCTAAATTTCCTCTTGTCTTGCCTCATTTACCAAGTGTTCTTTCTCTTTGTGTCTTTTCTGTGTGTTTCTTGCTTTTCATTGGTTCAGTTTTGTGTCTGCTGCACGTTAAGAGTAATATTTCAATCACGAAAGTGTTCTTTGTCTCTCTGTCTTTTCTGTAGTTGTAATTACATTTCTTTTCTGTGTTTTTTTTCTTGTTTTCTGTTTTTATATAATTTTTGGTTTTCATTTTCTCGGTTCAATGTTTTTTTCTACTTTTTACTTGATTTATTTTTTGTTTCTTGTATTCCTTTCTGTGTTCTGTTTTTTTTTTTTTTATTGTCATTCATAGTTTTCTTTATTTTCTTTATTTAGTATTTAATCATTCTTTTTTTTTTTTTCTTATGCTATTTTTTCCTTCATGAGATGGAATATTTGTAATCCCGTATCTGTCCTTTGTTCATGTTTCTCTTTCTAAATAATGTACAAAAATTGTAGTTGTCTCTTCTTATTTCTTTCTTTTCTTCTATTTTTCTTTCTTTTTCTACCTAGTCTTTCTATTCAAATATTTTTCTTCTGGTATTTAACTTTCAAAATGGTAAATAGACTTTTCTTTCTTTCTTTTTTTGTATATTTTTTCTTTTCACTGTTTCTTCCTACCTGTCTACAATTTCTTTCCTCACGTGGCCACTTACCTGTAGACATTTTCTTGTATTATATCATTCATTTTTTATTCATATTTTTATTTATTTATTATTTTTTTTTCTCTTATTTCTCGTATCGCATTATTCATCCTGGCTGTTTCGTTTGGTATTGATTTTACCGCATTTTTTACCATACTTTCTTGACCTTTTAACTTCAACTCACCAACCTTTTCCTGGTGCTCCTCTCTTGCGTGTAATTAGACTCATATCTGACGTTAATTGGTTACCTGCTGACACCTGTGACTCTTATTTTACTCAGCCTGACATGGAAATGCTTGGTTCTTTACCTGGTGACTTACTTGCAAACGTTTCCTTTTATCTGTGAAACATGTAAAGGTTTTTTTTTTTTCTTTTTTTCTCGTTTTAACTGTGTTTTTTTTTATTTCATTTGTTTATCACTGATGGAAAAAACTAGAAATTCAGTTTAGGCCTTTCCAGTACCTGTTGTTTTATTAATGCTTTGTTCAGTCATCTGAGGTTACCCAGATTAAGTAATGAGTCGTATACTGTCATTATGTAAGAAACGGAGGATCAACTTACCCACTACTTTGCTCTTAGTGTTATCTCTATTGATTTCCAGTGTGAGAAGGAGGATAGAGAC
>CM035194.1:13968222-13984035 GCA_020233015.1 Callinectes sapidus
CTCTCTCTCTCTCTCTCTCTCTCTCTCTCTCTCTCTCTCTCTCTCTCTCTCTCTCTCTCTCTCTCTCTCTCTCTCTCTCATTATTAGCATTATTGCGCAACACCTACTGGGCGACAACAATTAATTAGTCTGATATAAAACACCTGTCCATTCTCTTACCTTGATAATTAGTACATTCTTGCTGTGCTTGTGTGGGTTGACAGGTGGTATGTGGGGAGCATTATACCCTGTGTCTTTCAGAGTGGGCGGCCAGCTGGTGGGTCGCGGTCCACTGTGGGCGGTGTGCGGACGTGGGCGTGAGGTGATCGGGGGAGGGTGCGGCCTTACTTGGTGGGACGCGCGGACAGGGGTGGCCACCAGAAGTGTTGGGGGTGTGCAGGTGCGTGGTCCCGCCCTCGCCTCCAATACACACTCCGGCAAGGTGAGTGTGTGTGTGTGTGTGTGTGTGTGTGTGTGTGTGTGTGTGTGTGTGTGTGTTTGGAGAAGGACGAGGAGCATGTGAATGAAAGTATAAACTGCGTTGCACTGTCAGATACAAATAAGAGACGAGAGAGAGGAAGTAGTGTTAGGTAATGAGGAGAGAGAAAAGATTTTATCATGAGACGGAATGAGAAGGAAAAAAAATGTGTTGCTTTGTGTCTAGTGATTTGGAGAAAGTGTTGCAGCATTAGAGGTAAGAAGGATACGTTGCTAGGTACTATGGAAGGAAAATGAATATACTAGTGAATGGTGAGTACTGTGAGAGGTGCTGTATTGACAATTTTATAGATGAAGATGATGGATGGAGATATATTATATATGCTTGTTTCCTACATGGACTGCTACGTGCAGATACGGTTGAGTCTTGTAGTTTCCTTTAGTTCAAATATATGTTTTTATTTTCTGTGCATTTTAAACCTTGATATCTGATTCTTTGCATGGTAGAGGTGATAATACATGTCAATCAAGTTTGTTAATCAAGCACTCGTATGTTAATCAAGTAATATGTCAGTTAATCAATCATTCTAGTACCAGCCAATACATCAAGTCAGTTAATCAGGCAGTCGATATGTTAGTAAAGCAATCTGTCTGCTAGTTCATCAATGACGGAAGTAATCAGTGTATGAGGCAGCCTGTGTCCCCATGGTAGGTGCTGAGCGGGAGCTGGGGAGGAGGACAGGACAGCGTGAAGGTGTGGGACTCTTCCACTGGCAAACTCACCCACGTGCTGCACTCTGAGGCAGCACACACCTCGGTATGTGTATCTCCCTTAACACACACACACACACACACACACACACACACACACACACACACACACACACACACACACACACACACACACTTTCTCAGACTCACTCGCTCATTCACTCACTCACTCACTACTCACAAACACACACACACACACACACACACACACACACACACACACACACACACACACACACACACACACACACACACTTTCTCAGACTCACTCGCTCATTCACTCACTCACTCACTACTCACACACACACACACACACACACACACACACACACACACACATGTACCTTTACAAATAAACATAAAATGCTCATGTTTATTATTTGAAAGAAGGTTATTTGCATCTAAAAAAAAGTCCTTCCATGCCTTTGTTTTCCCTTCAGGTGTATTGCGTGGCCTGGGTAGGGAAGGACACGGTGGTGGTGGGTGGCACGGACCCTAACCTGTTAAGACTGACCACCCTCGACAATACGGTAAGCGATAATTGACACTGAGTAAGTGAGTGAGTGATTGATTAAGTGACTGATTGAGTGACTGGTACAAGATGCTACACCAGTGGAATCATAGGGGTCCGTGGTAAGAACGGAAAGAAAGAGAGGTAGATAAGAGGAAGGTAAGTAGCTTGATATAATAATTGAAGAGAAGGAAGTGATTGAGAGAAGAGAGGAGATGGAAGAAGGGAGGATGAGAGAGAAAAGAAGTAGTTAGAGATTGATTAAAAGAATAGCTATATACACGAAAGAAAGGTTGAAACTGAATAAATAAAGGTAACATAAAGAGGAGAAGGAAAGAAGGGGGAAAGAAGATAGAAGTGAAAAATGCAGATAGAACGTAATAAAAAGACGGTGAAAAATAGAAGTATGTGAATGAAATGACAAGTAAAAAGATAGAATTAAAAACTTAAAAAAAGAAATAATTGACAAAGGAGTTAAATAGAAAAAAAAATAGTCTTAGAAAATATAAGGAAAGAAGAGTAGACAGAAGGCAGAGAAGCGTGATAGGCCATTGGGGAAAGAAAAAAAAAGAAGGGAAAAGTTACGAAAGCCGACCAGATTGTGTGGGTGGTCGGGCGTGGGCGGGGACAGTTCATGCAAAAGAAAAGAGAAAGTAAAGAAAAAATACGGTAATTGAAGACGATTCTTGAGTAAACTATCTAGTGGACAAAGATAGTGCATGAGAGAGAGAGAGAGAGAGAGAGAGAGAGAGAGAGAGAGAGAGGAGGGGAGGACGGGGGGAGGGAGGGAGGGAAAGAGATACCCTGACCCTTCAACACATAACAGCACACACACACACACACACACACACACACACACACACTCAGTCCTTTTCTTCACTCCCCCTAACAGACAGTGGGCGTGATGCGGGGTCTCCGTCAGCCGCTGTGGTGTGTGGACGCCTACGTGGCCCGCCCTCACCAGGGGACGCGGCTCGCCCTCGCCTCAGGTTCCACCCTCTACCTTCTCGATGTTCTTAAATAGCCTCGCCTTCTCACCCCTTGACCCTCGACCTTTTGACACCGCGAACCTGCTCTTGTATAGACCCAATGACGCCGTAACGTGAGGTATGCTTGTTTTGTTCTTTCTTTTGTTCTTTTTGTCTTTTTTTGTACAGTTGATTTTTTTTATGTAAGACGGGAAAGTTGGCAAAGGGTAACAAAGACAAGTGGAGTAAAATCCCATTAGTTTTCCTGTCATCTTATATATAACAGTGTTCCTCCACCTTTTTTTTTTTAGTATGTGTCGGCTTTCACCAGTACCAAACCTGTTATAATCCCCATATTTATGATAATTCCACTTTTTTTTTCCTGCAAACAAATCAATCCATGACAAAAGAAAAGAAAAAAAAGGCTCATAACCGGTTTGGAGATCATAACCCGTAGTTTAAGAACCGCTGTCTTCTAGGTTCAAAAAATTAACCAAAGGACAAGGAAAAAATGTCTTGAAACTTCCCTCTTAAATAAAGCCAAGTCATAGGAATTTGGAAATATAGAAGCAAGTAGGGAAATACAGAGTTTACCAGAATTTACCAGATATATATAGATTAAGTTATATATTCCTAATCCTTCATAGGGTAAGGACGATGTTATTAGTGTTCCCTGTCTGAAAGCTGACCTTTTGCCTAAATTTCCTCTTGTCTTGCCTCATTTACCAAGTGTTCTTTCTCTTTGTGTCTTTTCTGTGTGTTTCTTGCTTTTCATTGGTTCAGTTTTGTGTCTGCTGCACGTTAAGAGTAATATTTCAATCACGAAAGTGTTCTTTGTCTCTCTGTCTTTTCTGTAGTTGTAATTACATTTCTTTTCTGTGTTTTTTTTCTTGTTTTCTGTTTTTTTTATATAATTTTTAGGTTTTTATTTTCTCGGTATAATGTTTTTTTATATATTTTTTACTTTATTTATTTTTTGTTTCTTTTATTCCTCTCTGTGTTCTGTTTTTTTTATTGTCATTCATAGTTTTCTTTATTTTCTTTATTTTGTATTTAGTCATTCTTTTTTTTTTTCTTATGCTATTTTTTTCCTTCATGAAATGGAATATTTGTAATCCCCTATATGTCCTTTGTTCATGTTTCTCTTTCTAAATAATGTCCAAAAATTGTAGTTGTCTGTTCTTATTTCTTTCTTTTCTTCTGTTTTTCTTTCTTTTTCTACCTAGTCTTTCTATTCAAATATTTTTTCTCCTGGAATTTAACTTTCAAAATTGTCTTTTTTTGTAATTTTTTTTTCTTTTCACTGTTTCTTTCTACCAGTTTACAATTTCTTTCCTCACGTGGCCACTTATATACCTGTAGACATTTTCTTGTATTATATCATTCATTTTTTTAATATTTTTCTCTTATTTCTCGTATTGCATTATTTATCCTCGCTGTTTCGTGTGGTATTGATTTTACCGCATTTTTTACCATACTTTCTTGACCTTTTAACTTCAACTCACCAACCTTTTCCTGGTGCTCCTCTCTTGCGTGTAATTAGACTCATATCTGACGTTAATTGGTTACCTGCTGACACCTGTGGCTCTTATTTTACTCAGCCTGACATGGAAATGCTTGGTTCTTTACCTGGTGACTTGCAGACGTTTCCTTTTATCTGTGAAACATGTAAAGGTTTTTTTTTCTTTTTTTCTCGTATTAACTGTGTTTTTTTTTATTTCATTTGTTTATCACTGATGGAAAAAACTAGAAATTCAGTTTAAGCCTTTCCAGTACCTGTTGTTTTATTAATGCTTTGTTCAGTCATCTGAAGTTACCCAGATTAAGTAATGAGTCGCATACTGTCATTATGTAAGAAACGGAGGATCAACTTACCCACTACTTTGCTCTTAGTGTTATCTCTATTGATTTCCAGTGTGAGAAGGAGGATAGAGACCGGCTACTGAGTAAATAGTTAGAGAAAAAAAAAGGAAAATACTCTGCTCAATTGTCTTTGTACTCAGTAATGTAAGATATTGTCACTATGTAGCAGCCAGAAGATTAACACATTCACGGTTTTATCCTTATTATCCTTCCATTATTCTGTAAGTTGAAGAGAAGGGTGGACAATCAAGAATAGTTAACAGAAGGAAGATAAAGAAAAGGAAGAGTAAAGTCACCTTGATCGTCTCAGCGTAGAATGTGAAGGAAGGAGGCAAGTGTTACCTCCGAGCCAGCCTGTTGAGTTGTAGGGTGTCTTGGTGGTCGTCTCGAGGAGTAGTGGAGGCAGGAATGAGGTGGAGCAATGGGCATCACTGGCTTGTCTTTGTGCATCTTGTCCTTGGTCTGCTACGACTGGTACGACATCCCAGAAACACTAGACTAGGGACACACTATAGACATCCCAGGGACACTATAGGCATCCCAGGGACACCATAGATATCCCAGGGACACTATAGACATCCAAGGGACACTATAGATTTCCTAGGGACACGGTAGACACCCTCAGGAACATTATAATCACCCCGGGAACACTATGGACATCCCAGAGATATTCTAGACATTTTAGGGACATTCTCGATATCCCAGTGATATATTGAGAACATCATTAGCTAAGGCGAGTCCAGGTAGTTGGTTGGTTAGCTTCGAGGAAAACTAGTGTGGTTTTCAGGGTTAATTATACGTAAGGAGGTGCTGTCCAATGTTTTTTTTCTTCTTTCTTTTGTGTGATTAATGATGGTGGATTCTTTTGTTTTATTATTTTATTTCAATATCTCTCCATAATTTTTTTTTTTAATTGAATGAAACATGTGAACATTGAATTGTGCAGTGATGAACATATGGTAGGGCAGCTCTCTCTCTCTCTCTCTCTCTCTCTCTCTCTCTCTCTCTCTCTCTCTCTCTCTCTCTCTCTCTCTCTCTCGGCTACTCAATAACGAGAACACCGCTGGGTCAAGGAGTGCCATGTGTTTCCCGCACTGGGCACTGGTGGGCGGGAGGGACGTGGAGGGAGAGAGAACGAGGGTCACGGCACACACACACACACCTGCTCAACCACGCGACTGCCTGCTGAGGTGCAAAAAACACTTACAGTAATGATAATAATAATGCTCACATCTTACTGGCGGGTTGCTGCTGGCACTCACGGCTACGCACGTCAGTCTCGGCTTCCGCTCCATCCAGCCACAACGCGAAATGAATCCGGGATCTGTATTTTGCTACGTACCGCATCACATCGTATTCTTTAAACTGTTTGTTCACTGGAAGAAATATTGTGATTCGTTTTTTGTTTATTTATTTATTTATTTTATTTATTTTATTTTTTTGTTCGGATTGGAGTTTTTAGTTGTGTTTGGATGAAGGAAGTGACGTCACGGCTGAGCTTCCCGCGTCCCTATAGCAACATGAATAAAAAGTATGTTATGGAGTATTATGGCGGCAACACAAGAACACCACGGATCTGGCGAGCCTCCCAGGGCCCCCTCGCTACCCACTAACACGGAAACAACTGAGAGTGTGGCGCTAGAATGCACTGTCACAGGAATAACATTACTTAAACGCTAGGGTTACTTTATTTACGCCAACATCAAAATCTTATCATCATCTGCTCCATGGGATTCACTCCTCGACCTTAACTTACGTCTTATCCTTCTCTCGCCCGAGTATTGCAAAGGATCGATGTTTTGTTATGTAATGTTTCACCTCGAGTATCTATCGTACTTAACTTGTAAATTGCTGTACGCATGATTAATTCTAAGCTGCCGTTTTTTTCTTTTTTATCTATACAAAGTGGGCATATTCATGGGAATTTATGGGCTAAAGGAGACCACCTAATGGAGGCCTCCTATCTGCATCATAATAATCATCTTTCGAAGATTCAAGATGGCTTTATTATTATTATTATTATTATTATTATTATTATTATTATTATTATTATTATTATTATTATTATTATTATTATCATCGTCATCATCATCATCATCATCATTATTATTATTATTACTACTTGTGTGTGTCCAGGTATTTGTTAGTCTTCTCACTTGCAAAATTACGCTCTTGTTTTTGTTTTTTCCTCGTACTGTTTTTACTCCTCTAAATATAGTGATAAAATATATATTTCTTTAAAATAATTCGGAGTATGAGGATGTGGTTCTCGTTTTATTCTGAAGCTGTTGAATTCTTTTTCCTTATCACACTTTGTAAACATTTCGTGTTTGCAAACAATATTTGAGAATGTTATCCTCTCCGGCTGACCCACAAGCACAAATATCACAATCCTTTTGACCTTTATTGTGCGCGTTGAACTTGAAACACTAGTGAAAGATGGAACAGGAGTGTTATCATTGCCTTTTTTTGTATTGCTCAGTGTGTGACACTGTCCTTTAATTATTGACAATTTTTCTCGGTTGTTGTAAAGTTTTTGTTATATTTTACAATTTTTTCTATTTTTAGGATAGCTTCTCTCCTTTTAAATGCGCCCCACTAGTTTCGTAGTGAAGTTAGTGGTGGGCGTGTTTGTGTCTTCCATTTACTTCAGAGCGGGAACCAAGTAGGCATAGGATGGAAATATTTCTCCTTCCATCTTTCTCCTTGTTCATCATCATAACTCAATATGGGGACGACAATTGTTTATATATATTTATCTTGGATTTGTAACTCTCTCTCTCTCTCTCTCTCTCTCTCTCTCTCTCTCTCTCTCTCTCTCTCTCTCTCTCTCTCTCTCTCTCTCTCTCTCTCTCTCTCTCTCTCTCTCTCTCTCTCTCTCTCTCTCTCTCTCTCTCTCTCTCTCTCTTACACATTCTCAATCTTAATCTTGATGACGTCATCAGCTTGAGCCAGCAGCTGTTTCTTCTCTGAGCAGGTCAAGTCGTCCTCCAAATAGTCATCTAGGTCCTCCTCCAGCTCCAACTCGGGTGGCTGAGGGAGAGTAACGGTGTTAATCTTCCGCGGTGTGTGAGAAAATGCTAAAACAATAGACACTCCTGTTCTACGTCAAGTGAAAGCAGTTTCTCGTTTTCTCATTCATGTTTTCTGAGGTGATGGACTTAAGTAGACTCTTAAAGGATGATAAAAGGCTGTTGACCAATCATCCAACATAAAAAGCCGAGAAATTCATAATAGACAGACGGACAGATAGAGAGTCAGCAAGACGAGAATGAACAATGATGCTGTACATAAACAAAACTATAAATGGAACAAAACGTTAAAAAGCGTTAAACACGCGTGTAAGAATAATGTGTGTGTATGTGTGTGTGGATTGGGGTGGGGGGGGGCGGGGCGTCGCATTGATTTAGAATAAGTTCACCACCAAAAAATCATATGAACGTCAGCAAGGAAAAGATAAATTAAAGCAAAGGCATTACAACCCGGGAGTCAGACAGACAGAAAACAGACAAGCGAAAAGAACGAGAGTGGGAGTGTGCATAAACTATGAATAATGATGATGAAAAAACATGGAAGGGCGAAAAATAAAGGGCATTCAGAGAGAGAGAGAGAGAGAGAGAGAGAAGGAAGCACGCCATTGATGATCTGTAAGACAAAATAGTGAAAAAAAAGTAAAACCATTCCTTATGTTTCAAAGCTGCAATCCCTAAAAGTCACAACACAGTACCACATGTAGAATTCAAACATCCTTTTAGAAATTGACGTAAAAAAAGAAAAGTGAAAGGACGATGCTCACGTACAGAACATAATTTACTTGAGAGACTGACTCATGTGTGCACACTTGCTAAAAGATTAATAAAAAACGTCATGGAAATATGGGTATCGTGTGCATTTGACATTTACCAAAGTAGTTTATTTAGAGCTCTTCCTCTCCCTACTTCCCCCCATCTCTCTCTCTCTCTCTCTCTCTCTCTCTCTCTCTCTCTCTCTCTCTCTCTCTCTCTCTCTCTCTCTCTCTCTCTCTCTCTCATCAAAGTGCGACATGTCATCATCGACTGGTTTTGACGATGCGCTTTTACAAGTACGTATGTACATCCACTTACTTTTATCTTTTATGTTGGAATATTTATGCACAACATTAACTGTAGTTCTAAAGCGTTCAGTGATTCCCAAACTATGGCCTTGTTTTCCCCTTGATGCCCTGCCAGATAACTGGGTGGATGTGTACTACGTAGGGTTTATTTTCCACAGGTATTATTTGATTAATGTAGACGCTCCACCACTTTAATGCTATCCTGTTATTACTGAACCGTTTTTTAGGCAGTGCTCGTAAATGATGGTTGTTTTAAAAAGCTGCATGTGTCGAAGAAATATTGGATTTGTTTTGTATATCAATGCATTCTGTCAAAAAGAAAGAAAGAGAAAAATAGTATCGCTGCTTGAACGATTTAGGTAATAATTACGTATTTCGCCATCACGCCCATTACTAACAAAAACGACAAAAGCAAGAGCAAAGGAAAAAAAATACAATAATTACGACGACGAGAACTAACCAACAACAACAACAACAACAACAACAACAAAACCAGGAAGGAAGACAGAAATCGAAAGTGATGAAGTTGAAAAAAAAGAATGAGAAGAGAAGACACTTCCTAACGACCACTGACACAGGGAAAAAATACATATATACACTAGAAGTTCCAAAAGAATACAGAAAAAAAGGTGGACTTGTGTCATCTTACCTTTGTTTTCACCACCTTGATGTCCTCGGGCGGCGCTGTGAGAGTGAAGCAGAGCCACAGGATCACCAAGGCGGAGGTGAAGATAGTGACGGCAATGAACCAGCGGGGCAGTCCCGACTTACGCGAGATGCACTCCAGCAGGTCCAGCTGCTGTTGTCCCTGCTGGGTTTGTACCGGCTGCTGATTCTGCTGCTGTTGTTGCTGTTGCTGGTGTTGCTGCTGGTCCTGCTGGTGATGGACATGGTGGTGGTATGGCTGGTGCTGCTCCTGAGGTTGTTTGTTGTGCTGTGAGTGCTGTGGCGTGTCCTGCTGCTGCTGGTGCCCCTGCTGTGTCACGTGGCGGTGACGGCAGTCGTGGTGGCCGGCGTGGGGGTCAGGCAGCAGCACTCCGGACCTGGACCAACCATCTTCCATATTAGTGAGGGCACGTGCAGGACATTGAAAAAGCCTTATTCTCTCATAGGAACTATTCTCAAGATGTTTAGTCGTGT
This sequence comes from Callinectes sapidus, assembly GCA_020233015.1. Classification (NCBI taxonomy): domain Eukaryota; kingdom Metazoa; phylum Arthropoda; class Malacostraca; order Decapoda; family Portunidae; genus Callinectes; species Callinectes sapidus. The sequence goes on from CM035194.1 coordinate 13,977,986, forward strand.
GCTCATGAATATATTTTTTTCCTTTAATCTCTTTTTTCCTTTTAATCTTTATCTAATTACCACCAATCTTAGACTCAGAAAAATTCGTTGTTATCTCACTGAGTTTCATTGAAAGGTTTTAAAAGTAGCTGAGGTAAGATGCTGAAATGTTTGAAAATGCGATCCAAAACAAGATGATTGATTGTTACTCGTAGAATATAAAAGGCATGAAATAATCTTGTACAAGGGAAAAAGGAAAAATAAAGAAAAGGGAAAAAAAGCAGTAGAACGAAATTGTAATTTCTCGATAGACTATTTTTCAGAGGAAGATAGAATAAATAAAATAATTCTGTTCCACATGGAAGCAAAGAAAGATGAGCAGAAATAAAGAGGATAACCTTTGGAAGAAATATTTTAGTAAGGTTCACTTCAGTAAAAGGTCAGGAGTAATTACTCTTCGAAATATTGTTCAAGGAAGAAAGGATAGAGAAATCAAAAGAAACATTTTGCACTTTGTGGACGAAGAGTAATGAGAAAAGGAACTCCAGTTAAAAGGGATATATCATCAAAGAACATCAATCAGCCACATTCTTACTAGTTAAGTTAAGAGTAATTACTCGAAGAATATATATATATATATATATATATATATATAATATATATATAGATATATATATATATATATATATATATATATATATATATATATATAAGTGTGTGTGTGTGTGTGTATGTGTGTGTGGGGCACAGCGCGGCACTCACCCAGCTCCTATGGTGTAGTGGCCGAGCAACTGGGAGTAGTACACGCGAGGTCCAGCCACCTGCTGCTTCTCGCTGGTCTTCTCACGTTCCCGCTGTTCGTCGGTGCGACCTGCAAATTTAAAACAGTGAAGAACTTTGATTTCCTCGACATTACAATGCTTGTCAATATGCTGGGAGGCAAATCTAGTAACGTAATGTTTTATTTGTTAACTATGAGACTGAAACAAAATTTTCTGTGTGAGAAGACCGATGAATTAAAAATGAACTAGAAAAATATGTAAGATCTATGGACGATGGTGGTAAATGCCTAAATGTAATGGTGTTAATATAAGCGGTGTGTAGAAAACTTAGATTAAGTACTGAAAGAAGAATAGATAACAATCAATATAAACAAGGAAGACAAAATAAGTGGGTTAATCCACTCTTACCATTGAGGTGTAATGGACTGGGGCGGCTGGGACTCACCTGGTGCTGAATGGTGACCCTCCCTCTGATGGTGGGGCTGCTGGTGGTGGTGCCCCTCCTGCTGCTTGTGGCTGTCTTGCTGGTGGTGCGCGGGCTGATAATGGTGGCTCAGCTGGCGGCTCTCCTGGTAGCGCGTCTGGGCGGTGCTGGAAGTCCACGAGGAAGTAATGCGTACTAGGCGGCCAACGTGCCCCGCCAGGGACACCATTACGTGCTGGAAGAAAGCCAGCGGTGACCTTGGCTTGGGGCGCGGGGTACCTGCTGCTGTGGCGGCCTGCAGGTGGCAGCCCACGACACAGGCCTCACGCTCTGCCGACACTTGATAGGCCGTACCACAGGCTGAGGAGAAAAGCTTACTTGTTTCTCTCTCTATTTATTCATGTATATATGTATGTGTATGTATTTATGTTAGGATCGCGCGAGCAGCTTCATCTGTATTAATTATTATTTATATCGCTCTTTACTCTCCCTGCCTGATTCATAAATGATCAATTAACATCTCAGAGTTGAATAATCGCTGATGCCTGGCACTGGTGTTGCATTAATATTCTCAATCATTCACACATTAATTCATTGATTGATTCACTTATTCAGTGTGTATAAATGCATATTTCACTGCTTGCGTTCCTCATTCCCGCGAAGGCTATCAAACTGCAACATCAACATTTCCAGCGCCCACTCGTCTAATGTTTTATCCCGTGTATCTGAGTGCTGTTCACACTTACTTCATGGTTCAAACGTTTCTCATCTCGTCAGTCATGAACAGTGAGGAACCTACCATGTCTGCAGGAGTCCTTGGCCTGCTGCAGCCTCTCCCTCTCCCCCACTGCCTCGCCCATTTGTTGCCCTGTGACGCCTTCTCCGCGACTCGTCTCCTGCTGAGAGTCGCCACCCAGAATGATGATGGCGCTGTGATGGGGCGAGTCACCATGCAGGGGTACCGCGGGATGGCTGGTGGCAGAGGTGGTGGAAGTGGTAGATGTGGTGGTGGTGGTGGAGGGTGGATGTGTGGCAGGAACTTGTGTGGTAGTGGGGTGGTGGTGGGTCGGGGTGGCCTCCTCTGGGTGGGTGGTGGTAGGCTGGTGGTGGGCGGGATGATCCTGCACGGGATGGTCGGCGGGCTGGGTGGTGGTGTGGCGTGTTTTGTGGTCCGCGTTTGGTCTCACTCCGTTCTGCGCCGCCCCGATGACCTGCTGCTCCTCAACCTCCACTACCAGGTCGTGGGGAGGGCTGCGAGGGGGTGGTGGTGGGGGTCGCGGGGGCATGACGACAGGCCCTAGGTGGATGACGCGTGTCCTCTGGGGTGTGGTGATGAGCGCCAGTGTGAACATGTCGCACCCACGCCCGCATGTCGCTGAGAGGGCCGCCTGAGAGGATGTAAAAAGTTAGCTGTGTAAAGCTTATCCATAGAAGTTGCAAGAGTGAAAATAATTTTCTTTACGTAAGAGCTGGACAAGAGTAACAAAAACAATGAAAATATAAAGCCCACTAATTTGCCGGTACGCTTAAAGGCTTCTTCTGTCTATCCCTGTGTCCCAAGCTAAAGTTGAACTAACGGTCTTATACAATCTTGCCTCTATCCCTTTGTTTTATGTCTCTTTCTATGACGCCTGTATGGTGAAAAAAGCTATTTTACAATGATTTTTGTCATCCTTGTGTCTCCATCAAAGCTTGAAATAGCTGCTTTATCTATATTTTAGCCTCTCTCTCTCTCTCTCTCTCTCTCTCTCTCTCTCTCTCTCTCTCTCTCTCTCTCTCTCTCTCTCTCTCTCTCTCTCTCTCTCTCTCTCTCTCTCTCTCATCTATAACGATTAAAAGAGATTTTTTACTTCTGCTTCGGCCTTCATGTCAGCAAGAAAGGCTAAAAAAAAAGCTACCTGGTATTGGTTTCTCTATCCTTCTGTCACGTGGATGGGTCAGAATATCTGTCTATATTGGCTTCTGTCTCTTCCTGAGTGCTTGGTAAAAAGTCGCCAAAGTAGTTGTTTTGTAATGTTATTGACAAAATAGAGCCAATAATCTTTCGAAGGTAGAATATCTTGAATATCATTAACCTTTCCACTACACTTTGACCGAAGCCTCATCAGGAATGCATCACGTCGTCTTCCGTTCGCCACTTTATAATTCAATGCGTGAACCTAAAGTTGTCTTTTTTTCCCGTTTGATAGTTACAGATTTAATTTATTGTGGAGTTTTCATTTGTTTATCTCTCCTGCCAACACGCGCAGATACAAAGAGACAAACAGACAGACAGAAAGCACACACACACACACACACACACACACATACACACACACACACACACACACACACACACAGAGAGAGAGAGAGAGAGAGAGAGAGAGAGAGAGAGAGAGAGAGAGAGAGAGAGAGAGAGTTTAACTACGAGAAGCAACAGATACACGTAAATAATGTCTAAAAATTGGCAGTGAAAACTATATAGTACAACTTAATTGTAGTCCATAAAATACATGTTAGTCCAAAACAACCCCTTACAGTGAATAAGTAACACACACACACACACACACACACACACACACACACACACACACACAGAGAGAGAGAGAGAGAGAGAGAGACGATTTTGACCTTTTGAGTTACGGATCCAATATCAGGAAGTTTTTGAATTATGTAGGGGAATTCCGAAATATTGAGGCGATGACTACAGGTACTTTAGTTTCGTCCTTCCTATGCCGTGGTCAGGAATGGCAATGGGTTGCTTTACCAGCTTGTGTTGTTTTAGACGGGGAATTCATAAGAGTTAGCTATGACCCCTTTAATTCGTGTTTTATAGCATTCTTGATTTAATCCCTTCAGTACCGGGACGCTTTTCTTTTTCATATTTATTCTGCTTATTACTTGTCGATTTTGTACGGCTTCAGAAACTCATGTGGGAATTAAAAATAGTACAGACTCTGGCCATTAATCTTCTTACTTCCATAGACCTTTCCTGATGTCAGTAAAGTTGTTTCATCACACCCAAAACTCATGATAAAATGTGTTCCAGTACTGAAGGGAAAGAATATAAAAGTCAAGCAGATAAGTGACTAAAGTGCTAAAGGAACTCACTCCGAAACAGGAATAATTCGATATTATTGTGATAGGAAATAGTGTGGGTAAATACCGTTTTATAAGTACTTAATCGTTCACTGGCAAGGTGGAGCGTTCAAATTCTCAAAAATGTTGTGACGTTTTTACTAAGATTCATACAGAGAAAACCCTTAAGAGATCAAATAACAATCTCTGTGTCCCTGTAAAGCTTCACCTTGTGAGAGAATAAAGTGCTTAACTCCTTTATTACTGGAACGCATTTTTACCTTGAGCCTTGGGTACGATTAGATGATTTTTATTTTTATTTTTTACACTGGGAAGGGTCTGTGGAGGTCAGAAGATTAATGGCACGAGTTTTCACTTTTTAATCTCTATATAAATTTCTGAAGCTGCATACAATGACCGAATAGTTTCCGGAAAGAACCCAGAAATGTGTCACTGTACTGAAATGGTTAAGAATAAGGCTGTGGGTAACTGATTAATAGTTATCTGCACTCAGGTAGCTGTGTAGTGGAGCGCTCTTCTCTAAAGGTTGCTAGTTCGATCTCAGCTTATCATGGTTCTTAGATGGGAGACACAACACTTTATTTTTGCAACCCCAACAACGATCTATATCAGGTTACTGTTGCTGCGCCATAACTCAAAATGAAATGCTCTCTCTCTCTCTCTCTCTCTCTCTCTCTCTCTCTCTCTCTCTCTCTCTCTCTCTCTCTCTCTCTCTCTCTCTCTCTCTCCTCTCACCTCTCTTTCCTTACCTGCAGGAGATCAGTGTTGGTGAAATGACTCTCACACTCCGCTTTGCATGACTGCCAGGTGGGCATAGCCGTGGTCAGCCTGGCCATGCACACCATCCACGCCCACAGCCATGCCCACACCCTCACCGCCACCCACATCCTCCCTCACCGGCTCCTGTGAAAAGAAAAGCTTGAGTTATTCCTTTTTCTTGTAGCGGGTTTTGTTTCTTCTCCCGTTTTGTTTCTTTTCCATTTTCCTCCTCCTCCTCCTCCTCCTCCTCCTCCTCCTCCTCCTTTTCTTCCTTCTCTTCTTTTATTTGCTATTATATTTGTTACTATGGAAATAATAATTGTGTTGTTTTTGTGTTTGCCGTCTTTTTTGTTAGAAGGGGAAGTTCTCCACGGCCAAGAAAAGATAATAAAAAAAGCCCACTAATTTGCCAGTCTCTTATAGTTTCAAAAAGAATCAACCTCCCTATTAGATAAAGTCAAGTCATAGGAAGTTGGAAATAGAGAAGCAAGTAGGGAGTTCCAGATTGGTTGTTGTTGTTGTTGTTATTGTTTTTATTTTTAGTCTCCATTATGCCTTTTCTATTTCCTTTCCATCTTTGTCATTTCTTTTATGTTTGTTTACTATTACTGCTGCTAGTAATAGTAATAATAATAATAATAACAACAACAACATACCTTCTCCACCACATTCACATTTCATCCTATTTATCTTAACTCCACTTATATTCCAGCATATGTATGGGTCACTGTTATAAGCATCAGTTTTCCTTGGCGCACCTGCTGTGTATGTGTGTGTGTGTGTGTGTGTGTGTGTGTGTGTGTGTATGTGTGGGTGGGTGGTGACATGGTGGGGAGCCAGTTGATTAGCAGGTCAATTAACTCATAGCTAACCAAAATAATTCATTTCTCTTTTGAAATAATCAAATCATTAGGTAATTTCGTTCCTCCCTCCCCTCACATAACTATTAACTCAGGAACGGTGCATTAGCTCTGAATATATTAGATGTGTGTGTGTGTGTGTGTGTGTGTGCGTGCGTGCGTGCGTGT
>CM035194.1:14001280-14014476 GCA_020233015.1 Callinectes sapidus
CTCGGATGGATTTATTTGTGACCACCACTCATCCACCACGACTCCCTGACACGTGACACCCGGTAGTTAGATACGCCAGTAGATTAAGTCCCACAGTGAAATATCCCTCACTTTCTCTTCCTTTCATTCATTACATGCGTTACTTGCATCTCCACCACCTTATACTGACAAGAAATGTTGCTTTGTTGCCTGAAAAATTTGTTAGAGCTGAATTGGAGCAAAAACTAAAGTACTCTACTTCCCACTCGTCTGTGACTCACAAGCCTCGCGTGATAACTCTTGCTTTGCTGTTCGGTAAGGGATTCCCCACTTCGATCGTGCGTGTTGAATGAACCATGGCACGCCGCCCCCTCTACCCACCTCGCCCCCATGCCCTGCCCCGGTGCTGCCCAATATACCGCACTCCGTCACCACCCAATTCTTCACACACACACACACACACACACACACACACACACACACACACACACACACACACACACACACACACACACACACACACATGTTGCAAATGGTGTGAATATGCACAACAGTATATTCGGAAATTATATAAAAAAAAGATGTTTGCTAAACATCTTGCAATTAAAGGTGAAACCTACATGCATGGCCACACGGCAACATAAACGATAAGATATTTGATCTCGAATACAGAAATTTCAAAAGACTAGTACAAAACTGAATGTATAAACACTTGCAGGAGAAAATTATAAAAAATAATCAGATAAAAATTGATACTGTAAATTTGTACAATAGCATGCAGGAAAACAAGAGGAAAGAAAGAAAGCAAAAAAATTAATAGTGGTGTCAACCCAGCTTACCCCGCAAATAATGTTAATCCCTAACGTATACTCGTGTGTGGTGGCAGTGCTCGTGCAGTGCAGGGTATTGAGCCTCGGGGCGGTGAGGTGCGGCTGACAACCTTATCACTTTGCATTAGCGCAGCAAAAGTGATGCGCTGACCAACATGATTTATTCCTGATTGGTTTTTAAGTTGAATTATTATTATTATTATTATTATTATTATTATTATTATTATTATTATTATTATTATTATCATCATCATCATCATCATCATCATCTTTATTATTATGTTATTACTTTCATCATGGCACGTGAAAAAAAGTGCGATAATGATTTTGATAAATGGGGAAAAGCAGAAGTAGAAAATGAGGTCGATGTTCCCTGACTTGTTTCCCGCACTGCCCTACTTCACACTGCCCTACATTACACACGTATATTTATGCGTCATCTCTATCCCACAGTGACTCATGACTCCTGTCCTATTCCACACTGCTCTGGACCTCTCTCGATGTTCACTCCCTCACTCAAACCTCCCAACCCTAAAACAACACCCTCCTTATGACGAAGCTTCGCTGTTCATGTCTATAAATAGACATACCTTCAATATAACAAAATCTACACCTTCTGTCTTTCATTATTGGGAAAAAATGAAAATATTCAACATTAAGGAAATAGATGTATAAGCTTTAAAGGTGTTGTAATGTGATTGCGCTTCAGTATGCGTTTCTACTCCCTTTCATCCAGGTAGCAAGGATAGCAAGGACTCATGAATCACACACACACACACGCACACGCACACGCACGCAACCCCCCCCCCTCCCCGACACACACACTGTAACCCATAATAATGACAAAAAGAGCAAGAGAACCACCAGAAATTGCCTGGTGCGTGCGTGTGCGTGTGTGTGTGTGTGTGTGTGTGTGTGTGTGTGTGTGTGTGTGTGTGTGTGTGGTGTATGTGTGTGTGTGTGTGTGTGTGTGTGTTATGTCGCAAGGCTCAGGTATCTCAGCAGTCACGCTACCTGTTGTCCCAGTCACAGAGGTAATACCATACTGCTTATCGTGATAACATGTCTGCAGCGAGAAAGATAAACATAAAGAGACGTGTTTATTACAATTCATTCATGTCATCACGACACCCATTTAAATTTAAGCGTCCACGTGACAGTCTAGAAAATTGAAGGAGGATAAAACAACAAGCAAACTATGATGCATTTATTGATTATTGTCATAATTTATCTTTATCCTCTGATTTTTGCACTGACGTATTTTTTCATTGGGCTTATTCTACTGGTCTTTCTTGTAAAGGTTAAGTGTTTGGTAGCGGCACACCAAACAGAGAACAAATAGAATAATCGATTTATAGTGTGGAGCTTTCAGTATCTATAGTTTTTTTCTAGTTTGGAAAAACCAGCTTTCTTGAAATAACAACAGCAATACTGGCATTGGTTAAATGGTTTTGTATCGATTATATCGGTTTGATACAACTCGGATGACATCACGAGGGGCTCCACCGTCACGGGCGTCGGAGGAAGAGTGACTCCCTGTACAGCGGGAACACGTGGCCTCGCACCTCGCCGTACTCCTGTGAGGGAAAACTCTTTAGCTTTTCACTGTGAGTCTTACCATGATGCTTGATGACACGCTCATGAGGCAGGAGAGATGATGAGTGTACTACTTTAAGGCTTACAATAAGCGACACCTCCTAAAGGTATAGGAACACTAATCTGTCGATGATCATACCTGCTGCGCCGTGTTGAGCTCCGTTTGCGCTAACTTAAAGCCCTGGTTGTGGAGTGATGTCAGCACCTCCTCCACACGTCGCGCCTCCGTTACCCTTTCAGCTGCTGACGCGTTCTTCAGGCCGTCCAGATGGATCTGAAAAGAAGAAAATATTTCCTCTCCATAATGTACGAATGAGTAGCAACTCCTGTGCTTTGAGTTTTCAGGTACAACAATTCGTGTTCAATCATTGTTGGTTACTTTAAAGTAAGAGGCAGCCATATAATATCACAATTTTGGTCATAAGAACCAATCCATAACATAGATGAATCCGCTAAACAGACACAAGAGGAAGCACAACACTCACTTAATTCCCAAATCCCTGTACAGCTTACCTCCAGAGCGATCTGCTTCACGTCATTGAGGACCTTGGCTCGGGAGGGAGAAGAGAGAAGGCTGCCCAGCACCTTCCATTCCCAGTTCTCGATGTCCAACTTGAGCACATCGAGGGGGCGCCGTGTGTGGTCCAGCACGTCCCTTATTGTGTCGAGTGTGCGGAAGTGTGCCTCCCGCACCTCCCATTGCAGGCCTGGCCCATCCGCGGCCGTCATGTTGATCGTATCCTGCACAATGGCGGGGAGACGGTATTAAAACAGCATGTTAACCTGGGAATCGGAAAGCGTGAACGCCAATACGATGGAGCTTGAGACAGTGGCACTAGGGAGGATGAATCTAGATGAGTACACTCACATCACTGTTGATTTCTGCCAGCCCGAGGTCAAGGAAGTGGAGTCCCGTTCCCAGCTGGATGTTGGTCCAATTCATCATGGTCATGTCGAAGGCCAACACAGAGCAGTTGAAGCTCTTCATGGCGTAATCCCAAGACAACTCCCCCCCGACCCCAACCGAGTAGATGAGGCAGCTTCCTGGCTGCGGCCTGCAGGAGAGGAAGCCAAACAGTGGCACGTGAAGGGCTCCCTCGTGACTCCAGAGCCGTTCACCTATAGTGTCTAGTCTAATAGTTAATCACAGCGTCGTTGATTCACATTCACGCTAAGGATAGCGGCTCATAGTAATGAAATTTTTCTCAACCTTTTATATTGAAGAAAACGTTTAGACTGTACGATACTTGGGCACCTCAGCGACAATAATGAAGTCTGTCAAGTGAAGGAAGAGTTAAGTCAAATACTGCAGTGAAGGACAGCGCGGCATCAGTATTCATGAGTGCCGCGCCTGCCTGGTGTGTGCATGGCAGCCATCCAAGCCGCCGCTCAGCGCTAAGCTCCTTTAAATGGAACGGCTGGCCGTGACCTTCGCCACCCTGAAGGGATTTAATTCTAATTCGGCACGTTTTACGCCCGATGCACTTTTGTTTGCCATCAAACACACGCACACACACACACACACACACACACACACACACACACACACACACACACACACATACAAAAAAAAACATATATACATATATAAATAAATGAATAAATAAGTAAATAAATATACATATATATATATATATATATATATATATATATATATATATATATATATATATATATATATAGAGAGAGAGAGAGAGAGAGAGAGAGAGAGAGAGAGAGAGAGAGAGAGAGAGAGAGAGAGAGAGAGAGAGAGATATCGCTAAGGCAATTATCTCCTTTTCATCAGTAAGTAGTCATGGCAACAGACAGTATAACAGAGTAGTGGTGGTGATGTCGGCGACAGCGGTGATGCAGACGGGAAGGAGCAGGGGAAGGGGACGGGACAGAGGTGGTAGGAAAAGAGAGAGAGAGAGAGAGAGAGAGAGAGAGAGAGAGAGAGAGAGAGAGAGAGAGAGAGAGAGAGAGACCGCAGTACACACCTCACCTGACGTCCTCGTCGAGACAGGTGAATTTCTGTCCATCCCTAAGGCAAGTGTGGCAGTCACTGCAGCGCAGCCCGCCCCCGAGACTGAGCATGCGGCGGCAGGTGGTTGTGGGCACTTCCAGGAGCTGCTGCAAACGGTCAGGGGTCCACCATTGGTCCTCTGTATCGTCCTGTGCCGCCAGGGAGGGAGGAGGAAGTGGAGTGAGAATAATGAGGTGATGGGAGTGGAGGACGAAAGGAAGTAAAAAGGGAGAAAAGAGGAATACAAAAACATATGATGATGATGATCGAGAGAGAGAGAGAGAGAGAGAGAGAGAGAGAGAGAGAGAGAGAGAGAGAGAGGGGGGGGGGGGGTGGCGTAAAGGGATTAGACAGACAACAGTTACCGAGAGAAAGGGAGAGGAAGTTAAGAAAGTGGTGTTAGATTAGCATGCATGACACCATCTGAACATTGCGAACCTGAGTTGTGAGCAGAATCACCAATTGCGCCTCACCGGCATGAAGGCCCTACTTACCTGCAGTGAGGGCCGCAGCACTCTGGGGTGTTTCGGTGGTTTGGGAATCTTTGGGTCCAGGGCGTCATTCCAGGGACTTGAAATGTAACTTATCGGCCCCTCTAGGTACACACTGCGGGAATCCTGTAGTACGTTCACGACCGCCAGAACTGCCACCACACTCAGACACCAGAACACGCGTGACTGACGGAGGCGGCGGCGAAGTAAGAGCATGTTGGATAGATATAATCAACCTTAAGTCTTTCTCGTGGTTGACAAGAGGAAGCCTCCTAGTGACACCAACTCGTCGACTTTTTGAACCCAGTGTCCTATTTGTACTTTTCTTCCCCCTCCAGGAGTGGCTGGAGGAGGCGTTGAGAGAAATAACTGACGGAGGACCACGAGCAGCGTTAACAGCAACAGGAAGGTAAGTGATCTAAACGTATCACCTACCACGCGTCCACTTCCCGCAGGCTACTAAGATTTCAACGAAGTTTTCCTCCTCTGTCTCATTTCTAACGGTAACGCCAGATATGATTTTTCTTGTTATCTTATCTACTTATCTATTCAGTTTTCAATTCATTTTTCACATATTTACCTACCAATTTTCAGACACATTTTTGTGGTGCAGTTTCCCAAGCAGCCCTGTCGCCAAGAAATGACCAATATCCTCCTTCTCTCTCTCTCTCTCTCTCTCTCTCTCTCTCTCTCTCTCTCTCTCTCTCTCTCTCTCTCTCTCTCTCTCTCTCTCTCTCTCTAGGCAAACAAACAATCCAGTTATAGGTTTTAATTTTATTGTTTCTGTATAAACATAAATATAAAACTATATTTAGGATAAAATACTTGATAAAAGGAGTAGGAGCGAGTGAGTGAGTTAGTGGTTACGCGTCAACCACAAGCTTGGCCACACTGCAGGACACACTTAGTTAAACACAATTCGCTATCTTGCCTACTTGCCGTAACAGTCACTTCTGCATTCATCTTGCTAATACTGGGAACACTTTGTCGATAAGGATAAAGAGAATTGTAAATATTGTAATTCAACAGAGTTGAGAGAGAGAGAGAGAGAGAGAGAGAGAGAGAGAGAGAGAGAGAGAGAGAGAGAGAGAGAGAGAGAGAGAGTGTGTGTGTTGTGTTTGTGTGTGTTGTGTGTGTATGTTAAACCATCAATTCCAAAAGTATGTACGCACAGTCTTGTCTATTTCAGTGCCAGAAAAGACCTTTATAAACTATATTTTGAAAAGCTTCCTTTTCTCACCAGGACTACTTTCAAAGACCACAGAGATATTTTGTCGGTTTTCCAAGGGTGTTTTTTTCCGGATGATACAGAGTCTGAAAAAATATATATATCACCAAAAGCAATGAAAACCCCTTTGAAAATCACAGTGAAGTCCACTCTAGTTGAAAGTAGAAGAGGTAAGAAAACATTTGAGAATACGGCACTATGGAACACATTTTCATCTCAGTAAAGACTTGAGAAGATTGTTGGAAACTTCATTAATGAAAGATTTGATAAATAACGACCATGGACGCAGCCAAGCAAGTAGATAGCAAGTTCTTTTCCTCACTCAAACAGCAGGACAACATAATACAAAGACAGTCTCATAATGTATTTTGAGTGCTAAAAAGAGGGAAAGAAAAAATCATCACCACTTTCGTAAATGGAAAAACTACTCAGTGAATGATTTTCAGGTGTGGGGAGGGAAGTTATCAGTAGATACTCTTCAAATCCAGTGCTTCCAACATGTTATGTCCACGAACGCAATAAGAAAGGAAGATAAACTTGATCGATGGCTGAACAGATCACATGTTGCTAAGCTATTGCCTCTCAAATGAGCTGTGGGGCGCGTTGCCTACACACAATTGTTCAGGAGCGAGGGAAAGAAAGAATGGAGACCGTGACTTTGAATCGTTATTATTGTCGTTCTGGATACCATGGGGTTTTTCCCTCTCCTCTCTCGCGTGGAAGTTGTGACCTCAAGCAACACTCCATTTCTGTGACCATTTATCGCAATTCGTAAACGTTTCATTTGCTTTAAACGTTTACACTTGTTTTATACGCTAAACTGACATCCTCTTCAGTTTGTAGTTTCAAGATATTCCATTAAATTCTGTTGATCTCAATAAATACCAGTTGTTCCTTTATATTCGTAATTCTCTTGGACTCCGTCGTGTCAAGCAAGTATGTTGACATGTTACATCACGTTCTTCACGTGCTCTGAACTCCAGCGAAACCTTGAGCATGTGCCGAAAATTGGAACGCAACATTCATTCCCTCTCTCTCTCTCTCTCTCTCTCTCTCTCTCTCTCTCTCTCTCTCTCTCTCTCTCCGATAGGCATCACGTGCCCTTTGGCGTCTTTTCAACACACATGTAGTGTTCTCGGGATAAATATTTCTTTGGTCAAACTTCCTCCAGCATTGAGCAACCACGACTCAATATTCGGCTTTTGTCAGTGTACTGGCGACCTAAAGGTTACCAGTTCAATTCTGGCTCACGGAGGGTTCCAGGAAAGGTGGCGCTCTTTTGTAACTCTAATCAGGCTCAGATGACATCCTTATGCCGTGTTTGTAAGTAAATCAAGTGTACTTTATTTCCTTGTTGCTAAGGGTTGGCTGCCATTGTCAAACACTTATGCTGTACGTAATACATTCAAGCTGCGGTATATTGGCTAACATGATAACGATGATGTTAGCTGGCCATTGATCATGTCACATCGACCCTATTAAAGCCCGTATATTTAAACGTTTTTGCCCTCTCACCAGGACTGCTTTTAAATATAATATGATTGATCAGGTTCTTACTGGAGTTTTCTTGCTAATAATGGAGAACAGTTGTTGAATTAATGCTAAGAAACCAAAAATTATCATTGAAAATTTCATTAACTTCCTTTAGGGCCTGTTAGAAATAGTCGAGGTAAGAAGATGAAATGTTTTGAGAATACGGGCATGAAAGCTACGGTCAAAGCTTACGTCTCATCCCCCTCGAATGCACAGCAGCCCAAAATCTACTGATATAACCATGAGGTATAGTGTGTGCCCTTAGACTACATTTTCTTCAATACATTCTCTCTAATCATGGAAAGACTATTTTAACCACTTCAGTATTGGGACACGTTTTTGTTTCTATTCATTCTGCTTATTATTTGGTGATTTTATACAGCTTCAGAGACTCAAGTGGGGATTAAAATGGTACAGGCTTTGGCCACTAATCCTCTGACCTCAATAAACCCTTCCTAATACCAATATAATCATCTAATCATACCCCCAAACTAGCGGTAAAAATGTGTCCCAGTACTGAAGGAGTTAATTAATACTGACAAGCCATTTTCTGCAATTACGTTCTCTCATTTTTAAGGAAACACTATTAGGTATATTCTATGTCTGTCCTGCTTCAAAAGGTGCGCCAAGTCTGATGAAACTTCCTTCTCGACCACACATTTTGAGCTCAGACATCTCAGTATCGCGTTGTAGTAAGTGAGTGCGTCTTATAATGCAGGACATGTCGTATCCTTGTCGCTGGTAATGGTGTTCTATTCATTATTATTTTTTTAGCTCTTTACTCATTTTTTTTTTTATGGGAAATGTTTCTAAGAGTCCTCTGTTTGCCACTATTTGACATTACTAGCACTAATGTTTTTTTTCTTTATTGGGTGTTTTTTTTCTCTTTTCTTCGAGGATTGACATTTATAACAATCTTTTGTAAACCTCCTGTCCGTGTTACTATCGTTTTAATCGCAGCTTGTGTTTTCTTTCTCGTTTTGTTTTTCTCTAGGGAACGACGATTTGAAAACTTCTTTGCCAGCTTTCTTTACACTTTACTGCTCTCTAGATGCTGTTTTTTTCTTATTTTTTCCCTCTATTTCTTTAGGGCCATCGTTTTAACACAACTCTCTTCCAGCCTCACTCTCACACTATTAGCAATTGAATCTTGGCTCTTGATTACTACTTTTTTCGCTATATCTTGCCATTGAAAGCCTCCTTGGGGAACGGTCAAAAAGGTCCTTTCCTAGTCTCATCCTCAAACCCACGGAATATTTTCAGGTGGAGGAGTAAGACGGGGAATGGATTGAAATATGGGCCGTGTTTCGCTATCACGAACAGTGTTCACCATTCACTATACAACGTTTCACTACAGACACACTTGCACACGTCAGCAGAAAATAATTACTTTGATTAATACTGCAGAATATGTATTTATATGTATTTATATGGTAACCTGCTGAGTGCGGGCCAAAGCATCGCAGTAATACCGAAATAAAACATGACCTGTTACTGGAATGACGCTTCTCGGAGGTCGATCGGTCTCCACTTCTTTACTAAATACTTCAAACACACACACACACACACACACACACACACACACACACACACACACACACACACACACAGTTATTATAATTTTTATTATTATTATTATTAATATTGTTATCATTATTACAAATAACTTGAAGAAATTGAAGAACAGCTTTTTTTTGTTTATATTTTGACATTCCTGCTTAAGCTCACCATCTCGCGTATCACAATGGGAGGTCAGGGAACAGTACTTTATATACAGAGACTTTTCTTATAATCCCGCAATCACGATCCTTCCTACAAAGCTTCCTTCCCGTGCCGCAAACACAGCGTGGTATGTATGTACAGAGAAAAGGCATCAACACAGCGCACTTTCGGGGTCGTGGGAAGCCTGAACTACGAGGGGCAGGGCGGGGCAAGACTGGACAAGACTGAATGGCGAGGGGATCGGGAAGGAGTCGTAGTAATCGGCAACTGAAATCTGAATGTGAGATACTGGGAATCGCTAGAACATGGAGGTAGTTTCTGGAGCTGTGGATCTTTCGGGACATATTTTAATAACCTGGGGACTGCTATTAGGCTGTCGAGACTTACTAGAAATATGTGGGGACGTGCTACCTAACGCAAGGGTTGTTGAGATAGCTGGGGTCTTTGCAGGGGTTCTAGGAGACGTGGGCTGGAAGAGAAGGGCACCTTAGTACACCCACGTGACGGGAACCCACTGGGGCTCCGCTGCCAGACGGTTCACAGCCTCTACGATCTGGTTGAGGGTGTCGTTAAGGTCATTGTTGACGATGACCAAGTCGAAGTACTTGTCATAAGCGCGCTGCAGCTTGGCACTTTCATCCATGGTGCGTTTGAAGTCGTCCTCCTGTCAGGGTGAGGCAAATGATGTTTAAGAGTACTTTGTGGTGCTGATGGGGATCTCTCTCTCTCTCTCTCTCTCTCTCTCTCTCTCTCTCTCTCTCTCTCTCTCTCTCTCTCTCTCTCTCTCTCATTCACCCACCCACGCACACACACACACACACACACACACACACACACACACACATTTGCTGACACAATCACACCAAATTCTCCATTAATTAAACACCAAACAAACACACAAACACAAGCATATCCTCACGAATCGATGACACTACACATGATGCAAAACACTAGTTAACGTGCTCCTTATCTATGGTAGGACAGGCAGCGATACATTACCTCGTAGAGAGAAGCCAGAGATTCAAGTGTCCTGGCTCTTCTGGAGCTATACCGAATGGAGCTGCTGCGGTCAAACTGAGGGGGCGGGAAGCAAGCAGGGAGACATGAGTACACGGAGACACTATATAGGCAGGGAGCAGCCACGCAGGGCACGGAGAAGGGAGGGGGGGAGAGCATTCAGGAGGAGCAGTGATGATGGTGGGGATGAGAGCAGGCAGGTACGAGGAGCAGAATTAATGGCGATGGGAGGAGCGAGTCAGTAACATTATTGTGGGGTGATGACAGCGGCGACACGTGGTTGTCGTTGGTGCGAGTAAAAACTATGACTTAAAAATAAATAGATGAAAAAGTCCACTTGTTACGCCGTTCTAGGAAAGGAAAAGTAAATCCAAGAGTAATGTGATTTCAATTTGTGATGCGTTTTGATGATGTGTTTTTAGAACCAGAACGGTTTTTTTTTCCGACTCGAAGTGACATGTAAACCTCGATAAATCCTATAGAAGATTCATATAAAAAAAGGTCCAGTTTTGAGTGTGCTTGAAGGAAACAGACAGAACCACTATTTTGCTTTTATCTATGGACATCTACGTTTATTTTTATTGAACACATTAACTGATTAGATTCATAAGCATTATTCTTTTCTATCATTTCATTTGATTCTGTTTTACTTTATAAATGTGTTCTTTCTTATATATCTGTCTGTCGATTCATGCAATGTCATGGCCATTACTCTCGCAGCACACAAACATACATCACCGGGGAAATCTATTTTTAAACCTGACGTGACTTTTTTACCGTACTTATTCCGTGAGAGAGTCGTGCATGGCGTGCCTGAAGGACATGACGCTATTTCGACTTGATGGCACGAGTGCAGTCACTAGGAAAAGGCACAACGCCCATTCCCTTCCCTTCATGTCAATTTCCCTTCCCTTCCCTACCCTTTCCTATCTTTAGCTATCCTTTCCAATCTTGTTTCCTTTTCAATTTTACCTCATTGCTTCCTCTTTTCCTTTTCCTTGTCTTATTTTCTTTCTCCTTTTCATTGATTTAACTTTCGTTCCCTTCCCTATCCTTTCTTACCTCTTGTTATACTTTCCCAACCTGCTTTGTTTTCTATTTTCCCTCCTTCCTTCCTCTTCCTTTTATTTGTCTTATTTTATTTCTCATTTCCCTTGATTAATCTTTCATTCCCTTCTTTTCGATCTATTTACTTCTTTTCTCACCTCATCCTTCTTTAATCATTCGCCTTATTCCTTCCCTGCCGTCCTGTTTCTTGTTTTCTCTTCCCATCCCTTTCTTTTCTTTCCTCTTCCCTTCTCCACCGTTCATCGTATTCTCAAACACTTCAATGCCTCACCTTGACACCAGATTTTTCATGTGTTTTTAAGGTTCTAGAGGCAGAGTGACAAGATCTCCACATTATTAACCGGAAAATTTCTATTGAAAACCTCGCTGATCATCTTCGTGGCCTTTGAAAATACAGTAGTCGTGATGAGAGAGCACAGCGTTTGTGAATACAGACCATATCTTCTCTAATTCTCTGATCCTTTATATTTTTACTTCACTTCGTTACCTTTCGTCTCTTCTCTCCTCTTCCCATTCCTTTCTTCTCTCTTCTCCTCCCCCATCACTCCTCCACATCTCCCTCGTGACTTACGCCAGTCCACTCCGCGCACTGACTGACAGCCACCAACACTCCGCCACATCACGGAAGGAAGCAACAAAGAATGTGTGTGTTGCCGCAGAATAATAATAAGAGACAATGCATTTCGCTGAGCGTGTAATAGCAGAGAACCGACACGCCACCACGTTCTTCTGTGGTCGTGTTTCGCGTGCTAATAGGAGGCATTTTTTTTATCTTTTTTTTTTTCTTTGGGGGGAGGAGGGGGGGAGAAGGAGGGCGCGGGGGTGTCAGATTCTGTTGCAAAACTTTCTTATTTCTTTCATGTGTGTGGAGGGGGGGAGGGGGCGGGTTAGGGGTCGTAGTGAAACAATAGCTGGTTAAGTAATGTAGTGGCTTGTTTGAATGTTTTTTTTTTCCTGTGTGTGTGTGTGTGTGTGTGTGTGTGTGTGTGTGTGTGTGTGTGTGTGTGTGTTTTGTGATGAGACCTAAATTCCCAGTGAGGATTTTTTTTTTCTCCCTCTCTTTCGTTTTAATTGTTGATGTATATTTTCTTATGTTGGTTCAGTCTGGCCCATTTTAAAATTTTTATTATTATTATTATTATTATTATTATTATTATTATTATTATTATTACTATTATTATAATTATTATTATTACTTTATTATTAGTAGTAGTGGAAGTATTTATCGCTTCCAGCTTGTTTTCATGTTCTTCATCTCCTCCTCCTCCTCCTGCCCCTCCTTCTCCTCCTCCTCCTCCTCCTCCTCCTCCTCCTCCTCCTCCTTCTTCGCCTCCTTCTCCTCCTCTCATCACAGGCCAGACAGCTTCACCCCGTCATTAGCTCAGCATTTGTTAACCTTCTTATAATGGATACATTAATTACTTGCTCGTCCACCCTTGACGCAACTCACTCTCCTCTCCTCTCCCTTCTCTCTCTTTCTCTCTCTTTCTTTTCTTTTCTTTTCTTCCCTTCATTCACTTTCTTTTTTTTCAATTCTCTATATATTCTGTCTCTCTTCTTTTTTCTGCTTTTGTTATTCTTTTTCTCTTTTCTCTTTTTTTCTCTCTTCTTCTTCTATTTGTCTTCTCTTCCCGTCCCTTATCTTATCTTATCTTGTCTTATCTTTCCTCTCTCTCTCTCTCTCTCTCTCTCTCTCTCTCTCTCTCTCTCTCTCTCTCTCTCTCTCT